>CAXKVI010000005.1:67743032-67785532 GCA_964058755.1 Campiglossa producta
GTGAATTGTAAGAAAAAAAGAAGCAAACGAAACGAATAAATTTTGTATTTTTTAACTGGTTCTAGTTGTATACTAGTATAGAATGGATATTTCCTGACTAGTATGGGTTCACCCAGAAAATTATAGTTGTATAGCTACTAGTATTTTTCTGACTAGTTTGAGGTTCCGCTGCAGGGTAATGTTCGGTTCACCCCACCTTAGACTTCCTACTTGTTTTTTTCTTTCTTCTTTTTGTCTTTTTTTCCTTGAACTGTTAATGTCTCTAAATGGAGCGAATCTGTTACGCACCAATCACTCATTCATTTTGCACCAATATTTCATTCTGCCATTCGCACATTCATCTTGTTTTCTTTTCAATTGGTGTTTGCTGCATATTCGTAGCAGATTTATCTTGAGTGATTGAGAAGACAAGTTTTCAGTTGACTAAATTTTCGTCATTCATAAATTATGAAATGCCGTTTTCTTGTTGTTGCTTGCATATTCTTTTCGTTTCACATGTGTGCATTTTATTTATATATGTAGGTACATATCTACATTGAAAATGAATTAGTTTCACACGCTTCATATCAAGCTTCCCCAGATGGTTTTTCTTGACATATTAAAATAACCGTGACAGAAAATGACACTGAAATCTCAATTAGGAATGATACAATGTTGTACATGTACTTGTCTGTTTCAATTTAGGTAATTGAATAATTTCATTCGATTTTTTTCCCCGAAAACGTTCGTTTGGTGTTGAAGAGAATATATATTTACTATTGGGGGACTGGCAACTTTAAAGCTTAAATATGGTATGCTTAGACATGTCAGTGGCAAACATGGTGTGATGGTCGTGTGCCGGCCCACCACACCGAAAATCCCAGGTTCAAGTAACGGGACAGGTGACATCAAAATCTTTGAACATTTTTTTAACGGGTCGCCCCTTGGTAGTAGATGGAAAATTCCCAAAAATATATTTTTTTAAAATGCATCTGTTTTAGCATGTAAACATGTATGCCCGTCAATTTATAAAAAACACAGAAGGTGCCGCGATTTTGATTGCGAAACTAACATAAACTAATCCCAATATCTCGACTCCAGCGCCACCTAGCGTGTTAATTTTTTGCAACAATATAGATAAGGTAAACTGAGGAGAATGTGCAAAGTCTATTCAATAAACTGTCAAAATTTGGGCTGAGTAATCTATTGAGAATTAATGTCCTCTCTTGAAGAATAAAGATCACACTCTATAAGTCTTTCATCATACCGGCCCTGATGTATGGAGAGATTTAACGATGAGCTGTACCAGCTTTACGCAGATATGACAATAATGCGGCGAATCAGAGCCCAAAGGCTCCGCAGGTTTTCTTATCGACAGCCGAATTCGGCAGCAGAGGAAGGGGGGACCTCGACAGAGATTGATACAACTGGTGGAGGATGACTTAAAATTTCTTGGTGATGTTGATAGATGAAGGTATAAAACTATCAAAACACTCATGGAAACAAAACATACAGTTATTAAACTTTCGACAAGCAAACGGTCTGTCAGTAAGTATTCTTACCATTTCCACAATTTTCTAGGACTAACTTTAGCGGCCCGTCCACCTGTCTGTCTAACACAAGCTAACTTTAAGTTTCAGCTGGTGCCGATTGGCATCTCCGGCATTTCTGCACAGTGGTTTGTGAATTAATAAAATATTAAAGACAAATAATACAGTTTAAACTAGGAACACACATACATATATACGCAAAAATAGCCTGTGATAAAATGAAATGGTTGGATAGTACTTCAGAACTAGTATGTCTTACAAGTAAACCCAGTTTGCCAACTTGGCCAATCACACCTTGTTGTAAATCCAAGTATAACTTAGTAAGCTTACTTTACAAGGGAAGTTATCTTTAGTAGGGATCTGTCTTCCTTGGCGGAGATTTCACTTGAACTATCATGAAGTCTGAGCTACTTTTATCTTAACCTTTGCAAAACTTCTCCCGGAAGGCTTACATTATGAAGAACCCCGAGAAGTAAAAGTAATCTATCACTAAGGAACTGAAATCTTTGACAAACGTTAAAGTAAATCGCCCAAAAAGTAGTATATTTTAATTGGGGAGATACTCCAATTTCGAATAAAATAGTAAGATTTACACGTACGCTTAAGTTTTATATTAATACTTTGGTTACGGGTATGGTTACGGAAGCTGATGATGACGACGATGGTTACGGCAAACGGTTTCGGATAATATTAAATATTGTTACAGTTATGGTTATGCCCATGACTAATCTTGTGACTAAGGTTATTGCTGTTGTCACGGCTAATTCTACGGTAACGGTTATGGCTAGGGTTACGGTTATGGACATGGCTAATGTTATTGTTATAGTTACGGCTACGGTTAAGGTTATGGTTATGGTCACTGCTATTTTTATGGTTTGGTTGAACTTAATTCTATAATAACGGTCCTGGCTGCGGCTACTGCTACATTTTAGGTTACGGCTATGGTTATGGTAGTAGATACATAAGTTTTAAGTGGTACAATTCTATTTACAAGTTAGTTTCACTTTTCACTGTTGGGTATCTATACGACTGCTTCAACTCACACGCATACCAAAATTGTTTTCAGTTGTACAAAACTCGCGTGCAGACAGCGCGCAAAAAGTAAGTGAAACTAATGCAAGTAGAAAAACATTGGCAATGAACTGCAAGAAAGTAACAACTGCGATACAACAAAAACAACTTCAACAGCAAAAGCAATGTGAATGACCAGTCGGCGGCGCAAAGTAGCGCCAAGTCGCCACAATTTGCCATTTTGCTCTTTGCTCTTTTCACTTCCTTTTACTTTGCCGGTTATTTCATCTGCGGTTTTTTATTTTCTTTTTTTTTGCATTTTTACGCAGCCTCGCTAGTGTTTCGCCACATCAATTTAGTTTAGTTTTGTTATATGAAAGCAAATGTGTTTTTTCGTGTTGTTTCTCTTCCCAGACATTGTTGCTTTTTGCACTGCCAATTGATAACTTTCAACATACAAGTAAATTAAATAATTTCGCTACGCGTTTCAAAAATGTTCGCGTCAAATAAACTCAAAGATTAAACTAGGGTGGACCTCAATTGTTTGGAGAAAACTTTGAGTTTGATAATAAATGAATACATACTCTCTCCGAAATGTTTCTTCTGTTCAATATTATACCCCTTTTACATTATTCAATTCTTGAATTCAATTCTGCCGCGACATAGGCGAAGGGGGTGAGAAGCGAGAGGAAGAGTACACTTGAAAGCGTACCGTCAACTCGTTTCAAGTTTTTCTTGCTATCTCTTTCACTCCTCCTTGTACCCCATATTTTGTTTCATAATTGCTTTCAAGAAAAATTTACAAGTGTAGACACGAATAGAAAACACAAAAGAGAACGCCAGCAGAGTTGAAAGCAATACTTGACAAATGTAAAACCGGAGTGAGACAACGGAAAGGCTTCAGGCGCTCAGCAAATTAAGAAAAATAGTAGCTGACAATGGAACACGTACCTACTCCTGGTCTCTGGAGAAATTTCTTTAGGATTTTTTTAAAAGACAAGAAGGACGTCTATGTATATGGTGGTCCTCTCAAAGGAAATCGCCAGGACCACCTTTTTATATAAAAGAGAGTTTTGGGAGTAGTCCGGGTACTCTCTCGTTTTTTGCAGGGTATGTGCACTTAACTATCTAACTATCTTAAATCGTTGGTGTTCTGGTTTGTACGATGAATGCGCCTTGTGGCAAAGCTCTACTTGCGCTTCCTCTTGAATGTCCGGTTTCGCAGAAAAGTTTCACAATTTCGTTGAAACAATATTTTCTTTAAGTTTTAATTGAAAGTAAAGAATATGTGGAACAGCACCAACTTGAAATATATATTTTTTGTTAAAGGTCGAAATATGTTGAGATAGGTTTGTAAGAGAAATAAAATTACTTGAAATAATGAGGAACCAATCAATAGAACTAAAAATATTTGAGCCCAATAAAGCACAAGTGGTATAAGTCCACTTTTCTCGAACTAAGATATTGAAGGTTTTGTGTTGTCAGCAAATAGGGGGTACCCTTGATTTCACAAGTTCTGCTATTTATTCGATTTCAATGGAAGCATTTTCCCCTACATAGCGTCATGCCTAACCAAAAAAAACGAAAACTGGACTTATACCACTTGTGCTTTAAACTGCTCATTTAAAAGTCTTGAATTTACAATTTCGATTAAAACAAAAAGTCTCTTTTAAAACAAAAAGTCTCTTTTAAAACAAAAAGTCTCTTTTAAAACAAAAAGTCTCTTTTAAAACAAAAAGTCTCTTTTAAAACAAAAAGTCTCTTTTAAAACAAAAAGTCTCTTTTAAAACAAAAAGTCTCTTTTAAAACAAAAAGTCTCTTTTAAAACAAAAAGTCTCTTTTAAAACAAAAAGTCTCTTTTAAAACAAAAAGTCTCTTTTAAAACAAAAAGTCTCTTTTAAAACAAAAAGTCTCTTTTAAAACAAAAAGTCTCTTTTAAAACAAAAAGTCTCTTTTAAAACAAAAAGTCTCTTTTAAAACAAAAAGTCTCTTTTAAAACAAAAAGTCTCTTTTAAAACAAAAAGTCTCTTTTAAAACAAAAAGTCTCTTTTAAAACAAAAAGTCTCTTTTAAAACAAAAAGTCTCTTTTAAAACAAAAAGTCTCTTTTAAAACAAAAAGTCTCTTTTAAAACAAAAAGTCTCTTTTAAAACAAAAAGTCTCTTTTAAAACAAAAAGTCTCTTTTAAAACAAAAAGTCTCTTTTAAAACAAAAAGTCTCTTTTAAAACAAAAAGTCTCTTTTAAAACAAAAAGTCTCTTTTAAAACAAAAAGTCTCTTTTAAAACAAAAAGTCTCTTTTAAAACAAAAAGTCTCTTTTAAAACAAAAAGTCTCTTTTAAAACAAAAAGTCTCTTTTAAAACAAAAAGTCTCTTTTAAAACAAAAAGTCTCTTTTAAAACAAAAAGTCTCTTTTAAAACAAAAAGTCTCTTTTAAAACAAAAAGTCTCTTTTAAAACAAAAAGTCTCTTTTAAAACAAAAAGTCTCTTTTAAAACAAAAAGTCTCTTTTAAAACAAAAAGTCTCTTTTAAAACAAAAAGTCTCTTTTAAAACAAAAAGTCTCTTTTAAAACAAAAAGTCTCTTTTAAAACAAAAAGTCTCTTTTAAAACAAAAAGTCTCTTTTAAAACAAAAAGTCTCTTTTAAAACAAAAAGTCTCTTTTAAAACAAAAAGTCTCTTTTAAAACAAAAAGTCTCTTTTAAAACAAAAAGTCTCTTTTAAAACAAAAAGTCTCTTTTAAAACAAAAAGTCTCTTTTAAAACAAAAAGTCTCTTTTAAAACAAAAAGTCTCTTTTAAAACAAAAAGTCTCTTTTAAAACAAAAAGTCTCTTTTAAAACAAAAAGTCTCTTTTAAAACAAAAAGTCTCTTTTAAAACAAAAAGTCTCTTTTAAAACAAAAAGTCTCTTTTAAAACAAAAAGTCTCTTTTAAAACAAAAAGTCTCTTTTAAAACAAAAAGTCTCTTTTAAAACAAAAAGTCTCTTTTAAAACAAAAAGTCTCTTTTAAAACAAAAAGTCTCTTTTAAAACAAAAAGTCTCTTTTAAAACAAAAAGTCTCTTTTAAAACAAAAAGTCTCTTTTAAAACAAAAAGTCTCTTTTAAAACAAAAAGTCTCTTTTAAAACAAAAAGTCTCTTTTAAAACAAAAAGTCTCTTTTAAAACAAAAAGTCTCTTTTAAAACAAAAAGTCTCTTTTAAAACAAAAAGTCTCTTTTAAAACAAAAAGTCTCTTTTAAAACAAAAAGTCTCTTTTAAAACAAAAAGTCTCTTTTAAAACAAAAAGTCTCTTTTAAAACAAAAAGTCTCTTTTAAAACAAAAAGTCTCTTTTAAAACAAAAAGTCTCTTTTAAAACAAAAAGTCTCTTTTAAAACAAAAAGTCTCTTTTAAAACAAAAAGTCTCTTTTAAAACAAAAAGTCTCTTTTAAAACAAAAAGTCTCTTTTAAAACAAAAAGTCTCTTTTAAAACAAAAAGTCTCTTTTAAAACAAAAAGTCTCTTTTAAAACAAAAAGTCTCTTTTAAAACAAAAAGTCTCTTTTAAAACAAAAAGTCTCTTTTAAAACAAAAAGTCTCTTTTAAAACAAAAAGTCTCTTTTAAAACAAAAAGTCTCTTTTAAAACAAAAAGTCTCTTTTAAAACAAAAAGTCTCTTTTAAAACAAAAAGTCTCTTTTAAAACAAAAAGTCTCTTTTAAAACAAAAAGTCTCTTTTAAAACAAAAAGTCTCTTTTAAAACAAAAAGTCTCTTTTAAAACAAAAAGTCTCTTTTAAAACAAAAAGTCTCTTTTAAAACAAAAAGTCTCTTTTAAAACAAAAAGTCTCTTTTAAAACAAAAAGTCTCTTTTAAAACAAAAAGTCTCTTTTAAAACAAAAAGTCTCTTTTAAAACAAAAAGTCTCTTTTAAAACAAAAAGTCTCTTTTAAAACAAAAAGTCTCTTTTAAAACAAAAAGTCTCTTTTAAAACAAAAAGTCTCTTTTAAAACAAAAAGTCTCTTTTAAAACAAAAAGTCTCTTTTAAAACAAAAAGTCTCTTTTAAAACAAAAAGTCTCTTTTAAAACAAAAAGTCTCTTTTAAAACAAAAAGTCTCTTTTAAAACAAAAAGTCTCTTTTAAAACAAAAAGTCTCTTTTAAAACAAAAAGTCTCTTTTAAAACAAAAAGTCTCTTTTAAAACAAAAAGTCTCTTTTAAAACAAAAAGTCTCTTTTAAAACAAAAAGTCTCTTTTAAAACAAAAAGTCTCTTTTAAAACAAAAAGTCTCTTTTAAAACAAAAAGTCTCTTTTAAAACAAAAAGTCTCTTTTAAAACAAAAAGTCTCTTTTAAAACAAAAAGTCTCTTTTAAAACAAAAAGTCTCTTTTAAAACAAAAAGTCTCTTTTAAAACAAAAAGTCTCTTTTAAAACAAAAAGTCTCTTTTAAAACAAAAAGTCTCTTTTAAAACAAAAAGTCTCTTTTAAAACAAAAAGTCTCTTTTAAAACAAAAAGTCTCTTTTAAAACAAAAAGTCTCTTTTAAAACAAAAAGTCTCTTTTAAAACAAAAAGTCTCTTTTAAAACAAAAAGTCTCTTTTAAAACAAAAAGTCTCTTTTAAAACAAAAAGTCTCTTTTAAAACAAAAAGTCTCTTTTAAAACAAAAAGTCTCTTTTAAAACAAAAAGTCTCTTTTAAAACAAAAAGTCTCTTTTAAAACAAAAAGTCTCTTTTAAAACAAAAAGTCTCTTTTAAAACAAAAAGTCTCTTTTAAAACAAAAAGTCTCTTTTAAAACAAAAAGTCTCTTTTAAAACAAAAAGTCTCTTTTAAAACAAAAAGTCTCTTTTAAAACAAAAAGTCTCTTTTAAAACAAAAAGTCTCTTTTAAAACAAAAAGTCTCTTTTAAAACAAAAAGTCTCTTTTAAAACAAAAAGTCTCTTTTAAAACAAAAAGTCTCTTTTAATGCGTGCATTAACTCAAATTAAATATTCAGTCGCTGGGTCTTCCATGAATTGCTTGCTGGTCTTTAGCACACGCATTTTTTCACACATGCAAATGTGTAACTATTTATACGACTTTCTTCACCTTACCCCCACGCGTATAGCTTTGATTCTCAGTAATACTTATCTACATTTTTTAAATTGCTTCCTCTCGTTCTCTTTTTCGCTCATTGCCAGCTTTGTGTCTCTTTTAAAACAAACATTTTTTTTTTTAGTAAAAAATCTCTATTAAAACAAAAAGTCTCTTTTTAAACAAACAGTTTTTTTAAACAAAAAATATCTTTCAAAAGAAAAAGTGGTGTATTTTTTTTTTGTTGATATTTTGAAATATTTTGTTTTTACATCTCCAGTCTTTCGCATATCCGCCGATATGTGCAACCGATAACATTATATAATCTGTTTTTTTTTGTAACTTCTCATACTACATATTAGGTAGGTATATATTAGCCGTCAGAAGGCTTGGTCATCACGTTGATGCAATTTAAAGCTGCAAAGCACCCCAAAACCTCAGCTGAGGTTATTATTGTTGTGATAGCATCTTTTTTGTTGCTGTTACTTTTTTTAAACTTAACTTCAATTTGTTTGTGCATTGTTGCAATTGCTGCTCGAACGCCAATTATATCAAATTTGTTGCCGCCAGTCTGTTTTCGCTATCAGTTGGCTGCCGCTGGGAATTTGTGAATCACAAAAGCTATCCATTGCAAGTTTGCTAAAATTTTTTCAACTTAATTTTTTTCTTTATATGTTTATATTAGGTACATTATTTTGTAAGAAAACTATTTATATTACCCGCAGCTTGCAAGTAGTAGTATTTTATTTCTGTAATGCTGAGATACTCCCAGTTTTTCTGATGCAATCAAATGGAAAGAAATGTGTGCAAATGAAATGAAAAATTAAATTGAAGTGCAATTTGTGCTCATTGTTTTTAATAAAATCGCAAGCATTCACTCGTATTTTTTTTGTACTCTTTGTTTGCAATTATCTGTTTTTTCTGCTTATGCAGCAGCTGTGGTTTGTGAAGCGCTCTGCAATGTAATTTCCATTTTCACAGACACTAACACACCCGCAAACGTATAGTCGCACACAGATAAAAAATTTCAGTTTAAATAAAGCGCAACTGTTGCGTTGATTCTTCGTACATTTCCACGGTTTTTCTTTTTTGTTTTTTTCTTTTCTACTCGGTTTGTTTGGCTTTGCACTCAGTTTCACACCTACAGTTTGTTAACAAAAGGAAAGACAGCGCAGAAACCGTTGCCTCATTATACAGTGCAGCAATGTCACTTTTCATTTTCTTTTTATATGCCGTCTCAGTCCTTTCAGTCTCTTTTAATGTGCGCATTAACTCAAAGTAAATATTCAGACGCTGGGTCTTCCATGAATTGCTTGCTGGTCTTTAGCACACGCATTTTTTCACACATGCAAATGTGTAACTATTTATACGACTTTCTTCACCTTACCCCCACGCGTATAGCTTTGATTCTCAGTACTACTTATCTACATTTATATTGCTCCCTCTCGTTCTCTTTTTCCCTCATTGGCAGCTTTGTGTTTTTTGCTTTTTGTGGGAAATTGCAAGTTTAAGGTTACAGCATTGTTTTTAAACCCATCTTTTGTGCTCTTCCGCATCTTATCCGCATTGTTGCAAATGGTGCGCGAATTCCCTTAGCTTCAATGTTTTCACTTTCCCACTTTTTGTTTAAACATAGTGAGTATAATAAGCTAGAGCAGTTACCTGCGGTTTTGCTAATGACATACGAATCTATTATATATAAATGCGCAATGCTTAACAGTTTTCACCCTTTTTTGCAATAACCACAATTCTAAGGTATATACAATTTGATATGTATCGATAGGTCTCGCCAAGCAGGGTGTGCGACAACAAGCCAAAAATTAAAAAAAAATTAAATATAATATGATTTGAAATTCACACCACTACAAGTGCTAAACACGCATTCACTTTATAGAGCCGCTGTTATGTGTGTATGTAGGTATGACCACTTGCATTGTTGTGTTTGCTTTCACTGCAGTTGGGAGAATCCGCGTGTGAGTTGTTTTGTTGGCAGCAATAATAAACATGAGCCAGCCCAACTTTATTCAGTGAACAAAATCTGTGAGTGGGTATTCATAGAAGCAAATGCTTGCTCAGACATGATGTTTTGAAAAACAAAAGGACAAATAAGCTAGATCATGCACAAGGCCCTTCGTGGCTAGGCTTAGTGAAATAAAATAAAATGGAAAATCGATAAAATTAAAAAAAATGTAAAATAAGAAATAGAAAAGTGATTGAAAGTAAAAAAAGAAATTTGTTGGAAATGAAAGGAAAGGAAATGATATAAAACAAATAAAAATAAAACAAAATGAAATAAATAAAAAGTAAAGAAAGAAAGGAAAGAATGGGAAAGAAAGGAATGGATAAAAGGAAAATGAAGGTAAGTTAAGCTAAGGAACGGAAAATATTAGAGAAAAATCAAAGGCAAATAAAGGTAGGGAAGGGAAAGGAAGGGAAGAAAGGAAATGTAATGTAGGTAAAGGAGTGGAAAAGATAAGCATGAAAAGAAATGAAATGAAAAAAAATAAATAAAATGAAAGGAAACTAAGGGAAACGAAATGAAACTAAAGCAAAACGAAAGGAAAGGAAAGAAAAAGAAAATAAAAGGGAAAAGGAATGTAATGGAAATGAAAGAAAGGTCAGATAAGAAAATAAAAGAAACGAAACGAACAGAAAAGAAAGAAAGAAAGAAGGGAAATAAAATTAAATGAAAGAAGAGAAAAGGAAAAGAACGGAGAGGGAAGAATAGAAAAGGAAAGAAAAGGGAAGGGAAGGAAAGAAAAGTAAAATATATAAATTGAGATGAAAGGAGGGGAAAGGAAATGAAATAACAGCAAATGATAGCAAAGGAAAGGAAAGGAAAGAAATACGTATGAAGACGAACTAAGAAGAATAAGTAATTATCAACTTTGAAACTATATTACTGAATGGTGTAAAGATGGAGGAATAGGCAAACTGAATAGGAATGCATAGAAACCAAAAATATACAAAATATGGAAAAGAAAGGAAAATTTAAGAAATAGCAAAAAGGTAGGAAAATAAAATAAGGTTTTGTGGTTGAATTTCAACCCCTGGGCGAAATCTAGTATTACTAAAAGAGAGTTGTATATTTTGTAGTTTACTTTCTGAGCTCTTTGTGATTACTTAATGGCTTATAAGATAGAGAAGAGATGGGTAGACATTGATAGAGAGAGTTTTGGATTTGATTATGGTTAGGGAGAGACAAATGAATAGGTTTATAGATAGGGAGAGAAACAGGGGTGGGGAGAGGAAGAGAGATATATTCAGGGAGAGGGCAGGAAGAGGAACGGCGAGAGGAACTGCTATAGGTAGAGTAACAATGATGACAAATGACAAACAAGAGAAAAAGAAAGTGGCATGGAGAGCACCAGTCATAAACAAAGTAATGAGCATAGGGGAGAAGATAATATTCCCTTTCAGCCTAAACGAGCCAGCTGAGAGAGAAAAAAACGTGGAACAACTTTTTCAGCATTGATAGAATTTTTTGTTTGAGCTCAGAGTTACTTCCCAGCAAACACACTACCAGTAATTATGCCGTAATTATCAGCTATGAAGTAGGGCTACCGAAATTTTACCAAAAGCTTATTTACTTTAGGTTTGTTGGTACCTCTAAACGAAACAACAACTTGAGAGAAAGAACCATAAATTGACTTTATGCCAAACAAGAAGCCTAAAATAAAGCGAAATCGAGACCGGTAATGAAAGCAGAACTGGAAACCGAACGGTTTTCGAAGCCGAAGCCGAGCTCGGAACCTAAATCAATTTAGAATTTGTTTCGAGATTGAAGTCTTTTTTAAATTGAAATTGATATCATTTTTTGTAGTGGTTGAATTTAAACCAGTAACTGAAAACAAGATTCCTGAACTTGTAGCACAAGCAAAAAAGCGTTGACATATTTGTAGAGCATATTATTCATTATGCCAAATATGTACTTAGTAATACCAACCACTAGCTTTTGTGATGCAGTGCAATATTTTGTTTTTTTGGACCAACAACGTATGTAATGTATTACTTCATTAGTTTTTGGATACACCTACTGCGCTATTCAACAGCTAACGTCATTCTCTATGCAAATTTCACATTCTAATGACACACCATTCATTCGAAAAACAAAACACACAATAGCAAATGGCGAGTGGTTGCATTGCCGTACTCTTCACTGGTTGTTTTTCTCTTCGCTGGTCAAATAAAGCAAAGTGCTGAAGCACTCAACAAGAAGTGTGAAACCAAATTTTATTCTAATTACACAAAATAATGTAAAATACTAACATGTGTACTTACATATGCATACACTTGTATGCGTGTAAGGCGAGAATAATGGGCGTACACAAATGATGTGGAAAGTATACAAAGGCGCGACGTAATTAACATTACAGCCATTGTTCACGCTTTTCAGTAAAATTTCTCATGCCATTTTCACTAAAGTCATGTTAAAGAAAATTTTGGGAATTAAAAAAGCCACGAACGTTGGTCGGCTAAGTAGAGGAGCTGGTCCTCTTGAGTACGCAGCTACACACTATATTGGCATTATTTTATGGTGCATTTAATCGGTGGGTCCTAGTATTGGAATGGTATGATTTTCAGAATTGTTTCAACACCGACCCAGTTTGAAAAAGCGACAACCCATCCAAACACTTTCTCTCTTTGGAAAATTATGAGTGAACAATACATGTGCATATATTTGTGAAACGCGGTGCTAAATACCAAAAAAAAAAAAAAAGTAGTAAAAATTATATTATAAAAGTAAACAATGAAAAACCACAATGCTTTGTAGTACATATGATGATTATATGCTTCAAATGACATACATTATAAATCCGTTGGCTAAATGCTCCCTAATGCTTGCTTTATTTTATACGCATGCATTTACAAAAAAAGTCGAATGCTTAAAAGGAAATGCAAGAGAAAACAAATAACAAATACACACACACACTTACGTTCTTATTTAAAAGGAATAACTTCACGTAGCCACATATTGTTTATACTCGAAATTTCCCATTTCTTGTTATTACTGTTGCTGTTATTTTATTACAGTTTTTATGTACTCACGTCGTTAGATGACTTAAAAGCGTGCAAACAAAAAACTTGAAACTTCTAAGTGCTCTTGGCATGCAAGTGCAACTGGAAGTAAGCAAGAAAAACGAGGCGTTAAGTATTTAACGTGTTTCTTTGTGTTAGGTTATTTTGCCCCAAAACTGGTATGCATGTGAGGTAAATATTTATGCATTTTTGAGATTTTCTGAGTAACCGAAACAGTGACTAGAAATAGTTTAGGTTTCTTTATTTGGATTTAGAATTTTATTGTAGAAATATATATTTTATTAAGTTAAAAGTCAAGTTTTATGGTAAATATGATTTAAAGGAGGGACAATATTATTGCTATTATAGTAATAAAAAGCAGTAAGGACAGGATTGTGCTAGATCTAATCTTCGCCCTGGCACCGTTGATGAATATGCGGAAACTAGAATTTCTTAAAACTAGAATTTCTTAAAAAACCACAAATCCGAATACTTTAAGAATGAGTTGTATAGACTATATATCATACTCAACAATAATGGGGGTTTTTTCTCGTTCAAATCTAACATTATTTACCAAACCATTACCATCACTACAAAAATCTGAACTATTTTTACTAACTTTTCGGCTGGAATTCATAAAACCACACTATTCGTCTCCAAGGTATTAAACCGATTAAAATAACATTTCGGTTTCCGTTTCGGTTACGGTTTAGTGATTCAAAATTTATTTCGGCTTCGGTTACAGTTTCGTTCAGGTTTCGGTTTCAATGCAAATAAAAGTATGTAGCTGCAAAATAGGTCTGAATTTTTATAACATTTTTCCAATATAATGACACTATACGAAAAAATCCACTTTTTTCTGGGTTTTGGACTAAATCAACTTTTTTGAAGACATTAAGAGATAAGTAAAAAAATTGCGTTATCTGTTTTTTGAAGTTAGCCTCCAAATTTTAGTTACGTGCTTTCGAAGTTCAAAGTTGGACCCTACGAAGGTTTGGTTTTCTAATTGTTTTGTTTAAAAAAATTTAAAAAGGTTAAGTGTGGGCATGGCCTTGTAATTTAAAAGTGTATTTTTTTTTTTAACAAAACCATTAGAGGACCGAATTTTGGAAGGGTCCAACTTCGGACTTCGAAAGCCGCTAACTAAGTTTTGGAGGCTAACTTCGAAAAACGGGGAACGCCATTTTTTAGTTATGTCCTAATCTCTTCAAAACAGTTGATTTGATCCAATACCCAGCCGGCTGCTGTACTTTGTAATAAATATTATTAACGCTATGTATAGCCAAATTTCATCTTACGGAAAAAGTGTCTAACATTGCTGGACAATCTTCCATGAAACCTATTCAGGGTAGCCTTTGGTAGAAAAAAATATGTTCCCACAAAAAAAAAAATACATAAAAAAATTCAAAACCGTTTGGAACCGGTTCCGGCTTTTGAAACCGTTTCGGTTTCGTTCTTTTTCAGACCAAAATAACGGTTACGGTCTCGGTTCGGTTTTGAAAAATGAATCTGCTTTCATCGGTTACGGGAACGGTTTCGGTTTCGGTTGCAGTCCTTGTTCGGATCAGAAGATTTATGCAGGAAGGAAGCTTTAAGTGGTTTTTATATATTTTCACCTGTCTTCACCTGTTTTCACTGTCCACATTGGAACTCTTCATGTTGAGAGTTAACTGAAACAACAGCACTTAAATCCAAAAGGCTATGCTACGAGAAACCAATTTAGAACATGTAGAGTGCCTAAAGACCTCTTTTATGCATGTATATGTGTTAAAGTACGTGCATGTATACGTGATCGCATATGTCCATGCATATATAAAAAAAGAAAGGTATACACTAGTTTTCTATAAACACACGCTTTAAAGGGTTGTGTCTGGAACTCCTTTTTATGCCTAAACGAAAACAATTACTTGGTAAATGTTTTTCGTCTGCCTCAATATGATGATGTTTACGTTGTTAGTGTTATGAAGTGTCTACAAGTTTGCATAAAGCCAACAAACAAAACCTATATGAGAGAAAATTGTGCTGTATCAAAAACTAGTGAAGAAATCTATACCTACTCATTTCCTAAAGGCAGGATAGTGATTGTAATGGTAAACTTGTTTGCGTACATGTGAGTGGCTAATTGTGTGAGTGATTCTTCGCATGCATGCATCCTTTTATTGTGTATTAAAGTAGCACTGTGTATGCAGGTTAATGGTCTTTTCAACGCTCTAACTATATTTGCACATACTTACGCACGTACCATTTCAGAGTTGAGAGTTCAACTCATGCCACACCTGCAAAGTGCATACATACAGTCTACTAATATGTCTATGGACTTTTACGCCTGGTAGTTTATAGTTTACACAGAAAATGAAACAGAAATGATTTGAATAGAATTTCAAGCATTTAAACGTTACCATTGCAGTGCATAATGAGCATTCAGAGCAAACCAACAGTTGGCCACACTAATACGCATACATATGTATATACAAATTTATGAGGGTGTGTGTGTGCTAGTGAGTGGGTGAATGGAGCTCATACGAGTCTGAGACGAGTCTTTGTAAGCAGCTTAGTATGCATTCTAGTTGGTTTTGTTTACATCTGTTCGACAGTTTCGACTTTGGGTATACCATGTCGTATACGTAACCTTTTTTGAAAGCAAATCATGTTAGTCACATTTGTATGCACCTTTGTGGGCATTCACACAAACTTGTTTTGCTTAAACCATTGTTCCACATAGCTGGGTAAAAAACAACAACAAAAATACAATGTTTTATGTTTCTTGTCCGAACCGCTTTTGAGTTTTGTTGTTCAGAAAGGCCACAAAGTATCTCAAAGTTGGCATGAGAGTACGAGTACGAGATAAGCGTGTTGAACGCTTGGTCTGTTGAACCGATGAAAGCAATTTCATTTCGTTTACTAAGTTTTTCAAGTGATAAAAAGTTAGTATATCTTAGTAAATACCTTGAACTCCTACAGGAGCAAAAGTAGCAAATAACTGTTTAAATAGTCTTTTTTTGTAATGTTTTGGAAAGATAATTTTAGCACCGATTTTGTTGTACCATCAGCGACCAAAATCATGTCTTTAACATTTAATTCAATAATGAACAAACATCGGCCTTCTATAATATTATTATATTCGAAGCATAGGTTTAATTACTCTTACTTTTAATTGTTTCAGTAAAACTAACTACCACTTTTTTTCTCTCGTTCCAGGTATGTTGATGAAAATTTGAATAAAATAACAAAGTAGGGAAGGTAAGAAAAAAATTCAAATCTAATAACTTTAAACGAGCTATTCTTGTATATTTGTATTTCCGGGACCATCTCGGGAACCGTTTGACCAATTTGGATGAAATTGGGCATACAGATAGTATGCTTCGTTCTAAAACTTTTCACTTGCGTGTTGCCTCTTGAGGCGGTTCACAGGGTTGCCATCTATCTCAATTTTTCTTAAATATTCAGCAAGATATGACAATATGTGTATCAAATTAAAGGTATTTTCGACTGTATTCAAAATATGTAAGTTTCAAGCAGCATTGCCATTTAGGGTTGCCACCTAATCGCATTTAATTTATTTTTCCTTGTATTTCGGGACCGATTTGGATACAATTTGGCATTATAGATAATATTATCCCTTCTAAGATTATATGGGAGGGTGTTGCCACTTGGGGCGGTTCACAGGGTTGCCACCTATCTCAATTTTTTTTTTTTAATATTGAGCCAGATATGCCAATATGGGTATCAAATTAAAGGTATATTTGACCGTATTCCAAATAACTAAATCTCAAGCAGGGTTGCCACCTAGGGTTGCCACCTAACCGCATTTTATTTATTTCTATTTATATTTTGGGAACCGCTCGACCGAATTGGATTCAATTTGTCATATAGATAGTTGACAACTTCGAGGAATACTGAGCAAGCCCGGTCACCCAGATACTTTACTCTTATCTGAGAAACAAGTTACACTGAGAGACTAAATTTATTTTGCAACTACATATCTTTGGTATTCATTTGAAATAGTTTTACTTACCAAGAGTATGAGCGTAAGATTTCCGAAGAAAATCAAAAAGATGACAACCTTGTAAGCCGCCTATGGTGGCAAAACCTAAGTTGGAAATAAAATCCCGATATAGTGGTCGATAAACAAAGGAAAAAATAAAATTATATTAGGTGGAAACCTTTATAAATATTAAAAAAAAATCGATAGGTGGCAACCCCGTAATCTGCCGAAGTGGCAACATCCAAGCAAAATGTCTCTGAAGGATGACCACAAGTCTATCGAAATAGGTTTCCGATGTAGTTATCAATATGCGAAGAAATAAAAAAATTCCGTTAAGGTGGCAACCCTAATTGAAACTATCTTATATGATATATATGTTCGCCATTTTAATACCGATATCTAAGTCAGGCGGTATAACAACTCCCGTCAAACTTTCTAACACAACCATTTGAGCGCAAACTTTTCTAGAATCAAACCGTTTGGAAATATGCCAATATTAAAAGTAATCACTTTTGACTCAACAAAAGTTTTATTGTGTCACTCTACTAATAAACTTTTTTACTTTTTCTGTGTGCATCCAAATATGTGTGCATATTTGTATATTTTCTTATGTGTCATGGGTAAAACGAGGAAATAGAAAATTCCTATCTACGTATTTATCTCAAATCTTTTCATATACATACGTGTTCCTTTGACGTAAGCTACATTTTTATATCGGAAATCAATTATTGCTAATATCATGACTTTATCCAAGCTGAATCGCTACAAATCGATTCATGTGTGATATTCAGAGGATGATATTGGCATGATGTTGGCACTAAGAGTAACAGCAAAATAACTTTGCCTGAAAGTATATCACTTTTCTATTCACATGAAGGTTATGCACATACATAAGTAACCATTATATTCGTTTGTACGATTCTACTTATGTATGTAAGCCCACCTGTGCTTGTTCGACCGTATAAACAGTATAAATCGAATTGCTTGTCCGACAAATGTTTCCACTTTTGGCCATCATAGAAACCGAAGTCAGAAACCGGAACAAAATAGTAACCGATATTGAAACAAAATTAAAACAGATATCGGAACAAAGTAAAAACCGATATCGGAACAAAATAAATACCGAGGTCAAGACAAAAGGTAAATCGAGATCACATGATAAAATTTTAAATACTAAAACTCGAAATTTAGATGTGACAACCTGTGGCAAGGGCGGGGAGAGGGGTTCAAAAGTCCTAAAATTCGTGTGGCATAATTTATGGATGGCCCCTACGAGCACAATAAAAAGTGAAATCGGAAACGTGCAAACCGATCTAAGAAGAAAATGTGAATTGAAATGGGGACAAAAGGAACTAAAATCCGTACAAGATTAAAACTGAAATAGGAACAAAATAGAATCCGAGATTGAAACAAAATTTGTTTTGATTTGACCAAGTTACAAATGCAGTCGTATGGCGTGACATAACTGCAGGCTATTATCATAAACCTCTAGAGAGGTTTTTGAGTCAAAGCTTCCTCTCCAATTTCTCCTGGACCCACATTCTTTGATGATTCTGGACGGCATCTTAAAGCAGATGAGTTTTTGCTGAGAAACCTTTCACGGTAAAAATACGCTTGCAAGGTTTTCCAAACCAATGCGGTCCACCACGATTAGAAATACTTATTTCTAAAGAATTTTAGCTTTACTTGTGAAAAGCTCTTTCGATGTCCAAAATTCTTCATCTTCTTTGGTTTGCATTAATGTGAATTAGTACAGTGTACTTCCAACCACCGTCACTTTCAGCTAACATAAAGTGCAAGAAACTGTCATAAAAGTATTCAGAAAACTCTTTGTTGCAATGAATGTCACATATTTAGAAAACTCAACTTCAATTTCGTGTAAGCCACATTCTTTAGGGAACAAAAAACCTATTAAATGCAAAAGTTCCCAAAAGAATTCAGCAAACCTAAAAGAAAAAAAAAACGACAAGTGAAATTGTTTGGCCAAGTATACAGGAATGAGAGGGAAATTGCTTTGTAAAGGAAGTGCGGATATTAGAAAGTTGTACTGAAAAACTGTAAGTAATAAAAAAAAGAACTGGTTGGTGGTGATGGCAAGAACATTTTGTGAAAACTGCAAAAACTGTAAAAGCAATTAAAAGCAAAACCAGCTGTAATGTAGTTGATTTTATAAAGAGTGAATGAATATTGGTTAGCAACCATAGAAGCTCATAACATTAAGACACATGTAATTAAAGATTGTGTCAACAGCATAGTGGATTTAAAGAAATTGTTTTCTAAAGAAATCATTAAAAAAGGGAACAAAACTTCCCCAAGGTCATTAGATGAGATGGCAAACCTATGTGACAATCCTGCGTGAAAATATAAAATAAGATAGGTGGCAACCGTGTAAACCGACCAAAGTGGCAACACCTAAATGGAAATCATAGACTGAAGCATACTATGTACGTATGTGTCAAATTTGACCCAAATCGCTACCCCGCTTCCTAGATATTGGCCGATGAACGAAGGAATAAATGAAATTGGGTTAGGTGACAACACTGCTGAAAATATCTTCTCTAGTATACGGCTGAAAATGCCTTTCCTTTGATACCCGTTTTGGGATATCTTACTGAATATTTAAAAAAAAATTTATAGGTCTCGAAGTGGCAAAACCCAAGTAGAAAGTGTTAGAATTAAGCAAATTCCTCTGGCTATAGATACCCAAATTTGATCCAAATCGCTTCAGCCGTGGGCGTGATCGGGAAGCAATTTCGTCCAATTACATCAGGTATACTTTCAATTATTATTATTAAGTTATGACCCGTGAAATTTTGAAATATGCATCCCTGAAAAGTGGGCGGTACCACGCCTACTTTTAAAAATTTATCAAAATTCATATTAAACCGACTAGGGGGTTCATCCTACCAAACTATATCATTTTAGAAATTTCTGCTACCGAATTATATCAATTTAGGTTACTTTCGAAGTTTTCGATATCGAAAAAGGGGGCGTGGTTATCATCCGATTTCCCCCATTTTCAATAGCAACATACCTTGGCCAGAAAGTAATCTTAATACAAAATTTCATGCCAATGTCTCAATTTTTACTCAAGTTATCATGTACACGGGCAGACGGACAGACGGACGGACATGCCTTAATGAACTCCTCTTTTCAACCTAAGAACTTTCATATATCGAACTCTATATCTATATCGATTATTTTGTGCCGTTACGTAGTACCGTTATGTGGACAAAATTATAATACCCTTGTACTCGTACTAGTACGCTGGGTATAAAAATTTGTTAAAAATTCAAATCAGCAATTTCACAGCTATAAAAGGGATTCAAATGCTGTCACTGGAAAATGTGTCCAGAAAACGCAACTAAATTTATACACGCACGTATTCGAAAGGAGCATATCTGATTTTAAGACTAATATTTGTGTGGACATGTTAACGTGCTGTCTGTCACTCTTCGTTATCCTTGCAAAAGCACATACTTACTAAGTAGGCGAAGAAGTAAATAAGTAAGAAAGAAAATTCTCTGCGGAGAATTGTAAAGAATTGAATAAAATAAAATATACAAAATGTCAGTCACACACACACCCGACTACACTGAATAGGACATAACAAGATAATGTAAAAATAAGTTCTTGCATATGCCATTTCGACAAGCAAGCTCCCACACACGCACAGGCACAGATTTGAGTCTAAGAACTTACATGACCACATGAACACGCTTGTGGCAGAGCATATGCTAATACATGTGCCACGTTTCGATTTGTGTAAGTACAGATTCACCACAAGACGACAGGACATTTTAAGCTTGAAGGAGTTTAATGTTGGCGTGGTTGTGCACTAGGTTAGAGAAATATTTATGTGGGACATATGTAAAGCTTTCAGTTCTAAGTTAACGCTGTCACTCATTGTAGCCACAAAACAACTCATAAGTAAATTTGAACGAATGGGCATGGTTACATACCCTGTAGGAACATATATTTATAGAATTTCAAATGCGAAAAAGGCTTCTAAGCATAAATTCATCTGCCTTCATGAAAGTTGAGATCGGTAGAATTAGGAAATCGCGATCGGATAGAAAATAGAAACCGAAATCGGAACAAAATAAAAACCGAGATCGGAACAAAAAAAAAACGATATCGGAGCAAAATAGAAACTGGTATCGGGAGAAATTAGAAACCAAAATCGAAAGAAGATAAAAATCGATATCGGAGCAAAATAGAAATCGAGGTGCTGAAGCCAATCGAACAAAATTGAAACCGAAATCTGCAAAGCGGGAATGGAACAAAAAGGAGACTCGGGAATCGGAACAAAGTAATAACTGATATCGGAACAAAATAGAGACCGAAACCGGTACGAAAAAGAAATTTAGATGGATGCCGAAATCAGCACTAAATAAAAAGGTAGATCGGAACAAAGTAGAAACCTTGATGGGAACAAAATATCAAAAATCAGAAAAATCGGATCTTCCAACCAGAAGAAAGCTGGAACAAAAATTGGAACGCGATAGAAACGAAGGCCAAAATCAAAACCAAAAACTAAAATTGTTACTTTTGGTAAAACTGGGGTCATACCCGAAAGCGAAATCTTAACCGATACTAGAACGTAAATAAATCGAAACCAAAATCAAATTCTATGTTGACATCTTTAAATGAATCAAAGGACTACATATATCTTGACAAACAAATTCCTACGAACCCTTCAGAATTTTCTGTTGTGCGCACATGCTCTAGTTACTTGCAAGTTGTCTTGGCGTGTAAAGTGCACGTATTATGTTTGAGCAGATTCCCAAAAGCGCTTGTCAGATATACATATGTACATCCTCAACTAACTATGGCACATATCAAATACACGCTCATAACGACTCATGTGTTTTGTGTATAAATTGGTATTGAAATACATACAAAGATGCTTATCCTAGTATTTGTGTAAGAATATAGGGAATATAAACATGCTTATATTTCATATATTTAAATAGATTCTCGATATCTAACTTTCGTTTTGATTTGCGAAAAGCGTTCTTATTCTGGCATCAGCCATTTAAGGATACTAAGCTAAAAATTCAAATCCTATTAAGAGGAAAGCCGACCAAATATCAGGTATTTAGAGCTAGATTCTAATATATTTAACAAATTTATTTGGACCACTGAGAAAAAATCGAAATCCAGGTATTATCCCGGGAAAATCTCGAAATGATTAGGAAGTGATCCCAAGCCATCACGTTTTTCATAATAGCCTGATATTTATTTGCTGATTTACTTATAGTTATTTCAGTCCCCTTTTTTATTTCCTGTTCAAATTTTACTCTCCATAAAAATTTTCCATCGACGGGTAAGGAGTTAACTGCAAAAAAATTCTCCTCATTCACCAAAAGTTTTTATCGTACTCGAAGTACCTTGAGTTGCCTTTTAAATGCGCAAAATTTGTCAAGGTTTTTTTTTCTTTCCTTTGTGATATCATCAGTTGGCTTTCATTTTGTTGCATTTTAGCTGAATATCATAAAGTCAGCAGTCAAATTTCAATTAATATAACCCACATCTGACGCGCGATGGTTCTGGACCAGGGTTGGGCCACTTCTAATTAAAAATCATTCAAATAAAAAATAAAAAAAATGTTCATTCATAAATCCCAAATGATCCCAAAAACAGCCCCGAAATGGTCCCAAGACATTTTTGAAATTTTCCGAAAACAGTCCCGAAATTATCCCGAAACATTAGCAAACTAATCCCGAAACAGTTTCGAAATAATCCCGAAAATGGTTATTTGATTTTTTTTAAATACCATTAACCGATCACTAATCTGTCAAACTTTTTTGAGTAATGATAAAAAATAAAATTTTTTATTTTTTCGTTACTCGTCACTCAAAAAAATGTAATGCCCACCCCTGTTGTGGACATTGTGCTGGGATATTGAGTTTTAGGGCACTTAAAAAAATATAAAAAAGTTTCAAAGTTGAAAGATTAAAATATGATCTTGTTACCTACTGGGGAAAAATAAAAGCTACTATTGAGCAGAGATGTTTGATCGCATAGATTTTTTTAACTAATTTTTGGGTATAGCAGTCAACAAATAGTCTCCCAAAAAATTGCAAAAAATTTAAGTGCCATAGAGAAACCAATTCATCTTAGGAAGGTTGAAGGTTTTACTAGACCCTTAAACTTAATTTTTCAAGGTGAATATCTTGAAACGGTGTTTACGCGCATAAGCTATGATTATTTCGTTCATTTCATATCTTCTGCATTACATACCAATGTAATTCGCAGATAGTTTATGGAATTTTCGGAATACATAGCTTATAGCCGCTTCAACAAATCGTAGGTTTATCACTGTGCTAGCCTCCTATGCATACTTTTGGAAGGGACCAGTCCCTAAATAAATAAAATGTGGGTAAAGTGAGCAGTCATCCAGATGCCTGTCTCAGAGCCTAGTGCTGAGTGTCATTCAGCTTTTGCTGCTATCTGCAAACTCGTTAGTGCTAACGCTCACCCTCATTTAGTAACAACAATAAAATTAAATAAAATTAAATTTACAGTCCACTTATAATTAAAAATTTAAAATAAAATAAAAAAATTAATTATTAAAAAATACCGGCGGCGGCGGGATTCGAACCCTAACCGCCGGAGTGTGAGTTGGGTACGTCAACCACTGTGCCACAGCTCATACTCCTTAGCCAAAAACTAAATACATATAATAATAAACTACTCTCCGCCCACCATTTAACTTCAGCTTAGACAAACGGGTTTAATGTAGGATCATGAAAATTGGTATAGAGCTATATGATATCAATACAATTCTCACACATAAAAGTGGGAATATTCATTTTAAATATCTCTAAAGGGTTTAAGGTAGGGGCCTGGAAGTCGGTACAGAGCCATATGATATCAAAACCCTTTTCGCGCATAAAAGTTCCGGTAATCGAAAAAGGGGGCATGGTACCTCCCATACATACTTAATATTGAAAGCTGAATATCTCAAAGAGGATTAATGGCACGGACCTGAAAATTGGTACAGAGCTTAATGATATGAAAACCATTCTCACGAACAAAAGTGGGGGTTATCGGAAAATGGGGCCTGGCAGCTCTTATACTAACTTAATTTTTCAAGCATAATATCTATAGAAGGGGTTTAAGATAAGGACATGAAAATTAGTATAGAGCTATACGACGCTAATACCATTTTTACATATAAAACTAGGGGTTAGCCGAAAAGGGGCGTGGTAAGTTTTCAAGCTGATTATCTTTCAAACAGTTCCAGGAAAATGGGGCGTGGCACCTCCCATGCAAACTTAATTTTTCAAGGGTAAAAGGGTTCAAGGTAGGGAACTGAAAATTTGTATATACCTTTATTATATCAAAAGCATTCTCACGCATACAAAGGAGGGTTATCAAAAGGGGACGTGGCACCTCCCATACGCACTTAGTCGCCTTTCGGAAAAGGAGGTGCCACCTCCCTCCCAAACTTATTATATGATTTTTAATATCTCTAAATGAGGTTAAGGTGTGAGGCTGAAAACTTGGATAGAGGTATAAGTTATCTATACCAATTTGGAGCTATCGGAAAAATGTCAGGGATTTCCCCATAAAAACCGAACAGTTCTTACTCAATCCTGCACAGAGTCTGGGGTTTAATTTGGGCAGAGCTACACCTCGTTACAACAACAACAATAACAACTCATTTAAAATCAATTTTGGACAGAACGGAGTTTTCCTGGTCAGCTATTGCTGATATAAATTCAAATTTACAAAATTATACAAAATTAATTATGCTGACAAAGTTCACAAGAAAATAAGGAAACCTTGCTCATTGTTTCCGAATTATATATTATTTTGACGAAAATTGATTAGCATGTGAATTTTAATGCTTTTGTAATATATTTGTGTGTTGCTAAATGTAAATTATGACTTGAACAATTCTTCAGATGAAACGCCTTCAACCACATAGAATTTTGTCCTAAATATATTATACTATTTTAAAGCATAATGATTACATCTACACAAATTTAAATATACCCTGCCAGAAATACAGTAACTAGTGACTAAAAGTTCTAGTCCACGACTACAGATAAACAGCAGTAGGTGCAATTATAAAAAGTTATAGCAGAAACAGCACACATATCAAGATTTCTTTGGTCTATAGGACAGCATCATGTTGAATTTTTCTCTCGACGTTGTTGTTGTTGTAACGAGGTGTAGCTCTGCCCAAATGTCAAACAGGGTATTGTTAGCATGCAAAAGTTTTCTGATGAACTAGAGCAGGTGCTGGTACCCTAAAAGTTTACCTGTTAATCACTAAAAGTTCTCTCTACAGGATATGTGTCTTACTATGCGGTGTCGAAAGCAGATAAGACCAATATTCTAAAAGCCATGACTTACAATGAAATTATTTAGGACAACGTGAGAAAGGAGAATTTAATTTAATTTGTGGTATTGTAATTTGAGATTATTTAGGCAAACAGATATAAAGGTACATATATACATGTGTGAACGATGTGGGTTTTATTGATTATTGTCAATGAAGTATCTATTATCATTTGTATCTTGGGTGTCAATGTATGTTTATAATCAAATATGTAAATTGATAATGGAATTTTGCTTACAAATTAATATCGACCATTTACAATCACTCTGACACGTATTCAATTGAATTCATTATGTTTTCTATACTAATTACAAAACCGTGTATGTACTTAGTTGTGTGAATTTCTAGCAGAATCGATAAATATCATGGATATAAAGATATAAAAACATTATGGTGACCCACCAAAAAAGTTTTCCATACTACCAATATCAAAGTAATGTTTAAGATAATACCGGTAAAAGTTTATTAAGTGTTCGTGAACTAAAACGTACAGTGGTTCCACTCCACACATCTACATAACATATGTGAGCTAGTTAAGAAATATTCCCAAAATGCTTTAAATTGGGGAAACACTAGGATAACTCCCTGGCACCATTAAAAAAAAGTAGATACAAATTTAAATTTCAGCTCAAAAAAGCATGATGTCTTCATGAAACTTGGCGCATAAGTTACCCTCATGAAAGGCATTGACGGTACCAGAACGAGTTCAAATTGTCCATTTCCTGGTGGTACCTCCATTGGACCTATACAAAATATTTTACTACAAATTTTTATTTCAACAAAAATGAATAACGAATCTTTTCAAATCAGTTAATCTCATTAAGTGTCTGGACAATACAAAAAATGTGTATGATTGACAAATACAACCTCGACCACTTCTTATAAACGACTTTTCTTAAACAGAGATATTAACGAATATGTTTAATCAGTCAGCATATTCTTGACAACAGAATCCAATTACTTAGATTTTTTGTTGAACAGAACTTGCCAGCAATCTATTAATCTGAATTGGTAGAAATCATATCACTTTTTTTGGAAAACAGAAACCTGTACTTTCTCTTAAAGTATTCCAATAGACACTATTGCAGCATTAATTATTTGTTTCTCTATGTCTAAATATTCGTTAGAAAAAAAAACAATAACGCATACTTAACATTTGGTCACTTTTATGAAGATCAAAAATGACTTTTGGCCATTAGATCAAGTTAGCGTAAAGGGCGGCAATATGGGCAAACATTTTTTCCAAAATCGATTGAAAATATTTCTATCTTTCATTATATCATAGTTAGAAGTTGTAGCACGCTGTAGCATACAAACTTTTTGTCTATCCAAAGTAGCAAAATTTGGTCCCTTGCACTGATTTTTTTTTTTTTTTTCATTAAGCCAAGGGAGTCATATATACTAGTACAAAATCATAACAAAGACCACAAGTTTAAAAGTCGCATGCAAAATATATAACTAAAATTAGTAAAAATTCTAAACAGTTTTATTGGAATACAATTTTTCTGTCTTCGGATACATATCTGAGATATCGTAATAAAGACCAACTAGGTTCAGACCATCATTAAAACCTTTCATTTGATACCCATGTCAATTTTCTCTGCACACAGTTTACATCTCAAAGACCAAGATATTTATATACATGTTCAGGGCTTTTAATTTTTCCAAGCACTATAATATTCTATACAGAAGTAATACATTTTATATATATTTTAACACTGGCCTGTGTCATTTATTAATATTAAATTCACATGTTTTTTGTAATACATTGAAAAAAGACAGCGATGGCTATTAAGTAAAATGTAAAATCCAAATTCAATACAAAACAGTACAATTCCAAATATGTTGTAACACATCAAATAAACATTTATAAACCTATATACATACATACATGTGACCATACCAGTATTATTTATTTCCACACCAACTCTGACTACAAACTGGTAGATGTAAGTAAACACTTCCTTCTCCACCAAAGCTTAATGCTCTTATTGAGATCAACATAAAAAATTCACTTGAACCATAATTTGGAATCTCGTTTGTTTGGTTTTTCTCGAAAAGCTATTTATTTTTTCTACTATTTATTTGTAATTTTTCTTCATTCGACTTAACAACATTTACTTGAAGTCAGTCCCTTAATTAATTCTAGGAAACCTAGCAGAATCTCAGATGGTTAAAAGCCGGTTCGAACTAATTTAAGATCTAAATCGGCTTAACTACTTTTGAAAGAGTAGTCCATGACCAAGATTCAACCTATCTTTTACAATACGAAAAATATTTGTCATGCCAAAATCGTTTTTGATATTTCTACAAAATAAGCTGCTAAAAAAATTACTCATACGCCGTGTCCTACGCTGAAGGTTGCCTAACAAGGTGTTAAACTTTATATGAATAAAATGTCAAGTAGTAATACTTCTCAAACTAAGTTTAAAACTTCTTTACTTCTATGTATATACCACAGTACACAAGTATATACACACTTACCGACATTTTTACAAAGTATCAGTCTCATGTTATTTGATTGTCGAAAGTAATCTCCTGGATTTGCACAAAAGTTTTCATTTTATGTGCAGTCATAACTATTTGTTTGTTTAATTGGAGACAATAACATTTTATGGCTTTACTTATGTGTACGTTATTACTTGCTGTCACCAGAGTGATCCTACGGGATAAATTGAAGATTTGAGCGTGAGTATGGCTAGTATGAGGAGATACATCTATGTATGTACAGATGTTGTCTAATTTTTTTCTTATACATATTAAAAAGGTAAACTCACTTTCACCTGCTTAACCTTTATCATTATTATATTTCCATTCTTACTGGGAATTAAGCCAATTTAAGTTTAAAAGTTTAAATATACTTTGGTGCTAACAATTTTTCGCCATTCGCTATAACCAAGTTTGACCTTTACTGCGGCAGCTTACAATTCATCAAGTTGTACACTATTCTTCATAAGGTTTATAAGTCTGTGTGCGTGGCACACTGATCCGACTTTTAAGTAAACTTTTCAACTTAAATGACCTTTAACAATTCCTACACGTACATCAATGCATAGATGCATACTTAAGTACGCATACGCAAGTTTTACTAGTTTACTGCAGCGTACATAAATATATGGTGTTGTTTGTGTTTCTTTTACAAATTTTCTAGTAATTTTTTAGGCATTGCGCATGCTTACATCTAACAGAAAATCCTTACTAGTCTGGTCAAAATAGACATAAAATAGTGGTTAATTAACAGAGATTCCCACAGAGTGAAATTTTTGCATACGGCTAAAAAAATGAACCTAAATTTTAAACCCGTATAAAGTTAATCAATTTTTCAAACTTTTTTATACAATATTTCAAACCATCCAAATACCTACAAAGATTTTCAATTTCTTTTGGTTTCGATTTAAAATCTAAATGAAAAAGCAGTCTAAATTTTTTATTTTTGGTTTGTTTGAATGTAATTGAATTTTGCCCTCAAAAACTTCATGTGCGTCATAGCTTCATGTGCGGTAGAGCAGTCGGCTGTGACTCCTGAGGGTTTTCGTTCGAATCCTGTCAGCTGCCACATTTTTTTAGTTCTATTTTATTCTTAAAACTTTTCGGTTTAAAATTAAAACTTTTTGGTTTGAAAATTAAAACTTTTCGGTTTAAAATTAAAAATTTTTGGTTTGAAAATTAAAACTTTTCGGTCTAAAATTTAAACCTTTGAGTTTGAAAATTCAAATTTATTTTTGAAAACTTATTCAATATTAAATTTTGCTAACAACATTTATGTGTGCGATGTAGCTCAGTGGTAGAGTAGACGGACATGATGCGGGGAGTTTGGTTCGAATTCCCGCCAACGGACAAAAAATTTATTTTATCTTTAAAAAATTGTTAAAACATTTCTGGTTTATAACTGAAACCCGATTCATTTAGACAATTTTCATGAAAACTGGTCTAGATTGAATTAGAATCCAAATTTGGTTTCGTCATATACATATGTAGTCCAAAAAAGTTTAAAATTTAGGTTCAAATTTTTAACCGTGTAGGGAGCTAAGGTTCACCTATAAAAGCTAAAAAAAACTATTCGACCTTTGACGGTCAAAATTTTAGGGGTTTTGGATTTTTCTCGAAACGATATTTTTTCTAAATGTTTTAGACCTAGAAATCATCTACAAATATGGACCAAGCATATTTTCTCTAAGAGTAACCAGTTCTGATATATCGCGATTGTAAAGTTAGCTATGGAAATTATATGGACTTTTCAGGATTTTTATCGAAAATTTTAGTAGTACGCTTAGAAAAGCTTTCCTTTACAGTTTATTTGTCATGAAGTTCCCCAAGGACATTAAAAATAGTTGTTTTGTAAAGCCTAAAGTTCTCGAGCTGGAGCCACTTTTTCTAACCCCGAAACGGGTTGTGCGCTGGGTTTGGGACCCGCCACGTAAAAAATTTAGTCCAATGAAAAATGTATTAAAGCCTCGGATGAGAACCCCCTTTAATGTTGACGACCCGGCAAAACGAATAAGGCATAATGATTTGGATATTAGGGCATGTACCGGGAATGTCCGGACCCTTTCAAGGGACGGTACCGCTGCCCGACTGGTTGATGTCCTCGTTAACGCAAAGGCTGACATCACCGCCCTGCAGGAAATGCGATGGACGGGACAAGGAAAGACGACCATCGGACCTTGTGACGTATACTACAGTGGCCAGACACGCGGCAAAGCGCGTGGTGTAGGTTTCGTGGTGGGAAAGAGACTTCGCCGCCAAGTACTAGCGTTCACCCCCGTGGACGAGCGTGTCGCTGCGATCCGCATCAAAGCGAAATTTTTCAACATAACATTTATCTGCGCCTATGCGCCGACTGAGGAGACGGACGACGCAGAGAAGGACTCCTTCTACGATAAACTTGAACAGACTTATGATCGCTGCCCCCAACATGATATCAAAATCGTGCTCGGCGACTTTAATGCGAAGGTGGGCAAGGAAGGAGTCTTTGGTCCAACAGTTGGAAAATTTAGTCTCCATGATATAACATCCCCCAACGGCACTAGGTTGATTGATTTCGCCGCTGCTCGCAATATGGTCATCAGTAGTACCAGGTTCCAGCATAAACGAATACACCAAGCCACATGGCTGTCTCCTGATCAAAGAACAAGAAACCAGATTGATCATGTCATGATCGACGGCAGACATAGCTCCACCGTTCTGGACGTGCGTACCCTTCGTGGTCCCAATATCGACTCGGACCATTATCTTGTTGCAGCCAAGATACGCACACGCCTCTGTGTAGCAAAGAAAGTGCGCACAGTAACGGAAGGAAAGCTTGACGTCGAGAAGCTGCGCACGACACAGACAGCTGACAATTTCTCCACTCGACTCTCACACCTGCTATCGGAGAGCAATCCTCGACCTAACGATGCAACCGAGCAATGGAAGCATATCTCTCACTCATTACGTACCGCCGCTGAGGCCACTATAGGGTTCCAGCGAGCCCGCAAAAACAACTGGTACGATGAGGAATGCAGCACTGCCTCGGACAAAAAGGACGCTGCCTACAGGGAGACGTTGCGAACGGGCGCAACCCGCAGTGTACGGCAACGCTATCGTGAGGCAAAGAAGGAAGAGAGACGCCTTTTCAGAAAAAAGAAACGTGAGGCCGAAAGGCGTGAGTGTGAGGAGCTTGAGATGCTGGCTGACAGGAATGATGCCCGAAAATTCTATGAAAAGATCCGGCGGATGACGGAAGGTTTTAAGACCGGGGCAAGTTCCTGTAAGGACAATAATGGCGACCTGGTAACCGACGTACAGAGTGTACTTAAATTATGGAGGGAGCACTTCTCCTCACTGCTAAATTGCGAGGGAGACGTCGAACCCGATACCCCAATCCCTGACGATGGAAAAGTCGTCCCACCACCTGACTATGATGAAGTGAAGATAGCTATATCCCGGCTCAAAAACAACAAAGCGCCTGGAAAAGACGGACTACCCGCCGAGCTGTTCAAACACGGAGGCGAAGAGCTGGTAAAAAGCATGCATCAGCTCTTATGCAGAATATGGTCAGACGAGTGCATGCCTCCAGATTGGAATTTAAGTGTGCTCTGCCCAATCCACAAGAAAGGCGATCCCGCTAACCGCACCAACTACCGCGGAATCAGCCTTCTTAATATCGCATATAAGGTTCTTTCTAGCGTATTGTGTGAAAGACTGAAGCCCATCGTAGATAAGCTGATTGGACCTTATCAGTGTGGCTTTAGACCTGGTAAGTCTACCATCGACCAGATTTTCACGATACGCCAAATCCTGGAGAAGACCCATGATAAAAGAATCGACACACACCATCTCTTTGTCGATTTCAAAGCCGCTTTTGATAGCGCAAAAAGGAGTTGCCTGTATGCCGCCATGTCTGAATTTGACTTCCCTGCAAAGCTTATACGGCTTTGCCAAATGACGTTGAGCAATACTTACAGCTCCGTCAGAGTCGGGAAGGACCTCTCTGAGCCATTTGAAACCAAACGAGGCTTCAGACAGGGCGACTCCCTTTCGTGCGATTTCTTCAACCTGATGCTGGAGAAGATAATTCGAGCAGCAGAGCTAAACCGCAATGGTACAATCTTTTACAAGAGCGTGCAATTGCTGGCGTATGCCGATGATATTGATATCATTGGCCTTAACAACCGCGCCGTAAGCGCTGCCTTCTCTGGACTGGATAAAGAAGCGAAAAAAGTGGGTCTTGCGGTCAACGAGGACAAGACGAAGTATTTGCTGTCATCAAAGAAAGAATCGGCGCACCTGCGCCTTGGCAGCCACGTCACTGTTGATAGTTACAAATTTGAAACTGTGAGGGACTTCGTCTATTTGGGAACCAGCATTAACACCGAAAATAATATCAGTCTAGAAATCCAACGGAGAATCACTCTTGCGAACAAGTGCTACTTTGGACTGAGTAGGCAATTGAGAAGTAAAGTCCTCTCTCGAAGAACAAAGATCGCGCTCTATAAGTCTCTCATCATACCTGTTCTTATGTATGGCTCAGATTCATGGACAATGTCAAGAGAAGATGAGATGGCCCTTGGAGTATTTGAGAGAAAAGTTCTCCGGAAGATTTATGGTCCTTCCCGTGATGCCGACGGCGAGTATCGAAGGAGATTTAAGGACGAGCTGTACGAGCTTTACGCAGATCTGACCATAGTCCAGCGAATTAAAGCCCAAAGGCTCCGCTGGCTGGGTCACGTCATGCGAATGGACAAAGAAGCTCCAGCCCAGAAGGTTTTCCAATCGTCACCCGAATTCGGCAGCAGAGGAAAGGGGAGGCTTCGACTGAGATGGAAACAACAGGTGGAGGATGACTTGAACTCCCTTGGGGTTTCCAATTGGCGTCAGTTATCGCTAAAAAGGAATGACTGGCGTGCTTTGATAGGCGACGGCCAAAATCGCTTAGGCGGTTAAGCGCCAATAAATGATGATGATGAAATGATGATATTTTTTCTAAATGTTTTAGACCTAGAAATCATCTACAAATATGGACCAAGCATATTTTCTCTAAGAGTAACCAGTTCTGATATATCGCGATTGTAAAGTTAGCTATGGAAATTATATGGACTTTTCAGGATTTTTATCGAAAATTTTAGTAGTACGCTTAGAAAAGCTTTCCTTTACAGTTTATTTGTCATGAAGTTCCCCAAGGACATTAAAAATAGTTGTTTTGTAAAGCCTAAAGTTCTCGAGCTGGAGCCACTTTTTCTCAATGCGTAATATCAAAAACCACTAGTCAGGTAAGTTTAGTTACGTTGTTAACAAAAATTCCGACAAACCCAAATTTTTGTGGAGAGCTTAGGTTCGCCGCCATAAGGAAAACTGAAAAAGTCCCAATAGATCCCGTTTGTGCTGCAAAAAATCATTCGGGTTAAATGTGGAAAAAATGCAAAAATCCATTTTTTTTCATATTTTTATTTTTTTGCATGACAGAGTTGTAACTCACAAACCCTCTTTACTTCATTGAAGCTGAAGTTTCAAATTATTCTTGTTTTATTGTTAAGCACAACTGTTTCACCATCAAAGTTTCATAACAAAAATAACACTTAAATGTACTGCACATATGGTGGAAACCCAAACTTTCTGTTCAAATTGTAAATGCAGTGTAAAATATTTTTTTATTCAACACCCGAAGCTATGCAGCACAGTTTTGAGTTATTGGTAATGCTAGAAATTGAAACAAAATTTTAATATTCAAGTACCTGCAGTAGCGGTTACTATGGCTACAATACACATTGCATTATTAAACCATACTATGGAAACATTGTTCTTAAACGCTAGTGGCTAGACAAGCAAAAGTTTTACAAGCATGCTTAACTCTATGCTCTAATACGCACTTGTTGTTTTGCATGTACTTGTTAAAAAAAAAAAAAACTTTAATAAAAGCTAAAAAGTTATTACTCGTGTTGTATTATATCCTGATGTTAGGGAAATAATATGATTATGAGGAAATAATTGAAAATATTCAACACAAGCCACTTGAATTTAAATTCTAACGTTTGCTCTATTCAATTATCCCACGTCGCAGGTGAAACTAAAAGATTTGCCACAATTCAAGATTTGCATTAAAGTTATTGCAAAAAATAAGTATTCGACATTTCCAAATCCGTTGCTACGTTGGCAATATCCGGTTGCAAGCTGTGCTTGAGTACGCAAGGTATGATAGAAAATGAATTGAATGTAGCAAATATTCCGCTGAGTATATTAAAATAAAATTTATTCCTAAGTATTAAAATTTGCTTCGCTAACTTTGCTTTCTATGCTTTTGATAAAAAAATTGAAAGTAAAATATTAATTTCCGCGCACCGTCACTGCTTTTTATACCTTTCATGAACATGAAATGGTATTATAACTTTGGTCCGATGTTTGTAAATATGAGAAGAAGAAGAGATAGACCCATCAATAAGTATACCGAAATAATCAGGATGACGAGATGAGTTGATTTAGCCATGTCCGTCTGTCCGTCTGTCGGTCTGTCCGTCTGTCTGTCTGTCTGTCTGTCTGTTTGAACGCAAACTAGTCCCTCAGTTTTTGAGATATTTCGCTGAAATTTGGTATGCGGCCACCATTTTCCAATATAGGAATCATTTGTCGGAACCAGCAAGATCGGACCAATATAACATATAGCTCCCATACAACCGATTATTCCGATAAACGGATTTTGGGCTATAACTCCTGTAATTAAACACGTAGGAACGTGAAATTTTGTAAGTATTGCTATTTTTATATGTGAAATATCGATGTTGAAACTCATAGAGATGGGATAAATATTTCACATAGCTCCCATACAATCGATTATTCCGATAAACGGATTTTGGGCTATAACTCCAGTAATTAAACGCGTAGGAACGTGAAATTTTGGACGTATTGCTATTTTTATATGTGAAATATCGATGTTGAAAATTATCGAGATTGGCTAAATATTTCACATAGCCCCCATACAATCGATTGTTCCGATAAACGGATTTTGGTAGATAACTCCTGTAATTATATAGGTAGGAACGTGAAATTTTGGAAGTATCGCTATTTTTATATGCGAAATATCGATGTTGAAAATCATTGAGATGGCATAAATATTTCACATAGCTCCCATACAATCGATTATTCCGATAAGCGGATTTTGGGCTATAAGTCCTGTAATTAAACACATAGGAACGCGAAATTTTGGAAGCATCGCTATTTTTATATGTAAAATATCGATGTTGAAAATCATTGAAATGGGATAAATATTTCACATAGCCCCCATACAATCGATTGTTCCGATAAACGGATTTTGGTAGATAACTCCTGTAATTATATCGGTAGGAACGTGAAATTTCGTAAATGTTGCTATTTTAGAATGTGGAATGTCGATGTTAAAAATCAATGAGATTGGACCAATATAACACATCGTCCCCATATAATCGATAGCTTCGATAATTTCGGTATGAGCTAAAGTTAAATTCACACAGGCTGTACTGGGGATCAAACAGTGAAAATCGTGACGCTTATTCATGAAAGGTATTTTGCCTTCGGCACAGCCGAAGACAGCTTTCCTTACTTGTTTCATTTATTTTTGTACCAAGTAGATTTTTTGATTCGTATGCAATTTCAATAAATTTGTATAATTCTAAAACCGCTAAAATATGAAGACAGCTAGCATGAAAGAAAGCTAGATATAACGCCTTTGCTTACGCGATACTTTTAAAACTGAGTAAAGGTGTATGCCACGGCGTATGATGAATGTTAGTACATTTCATGAACATGAAATACCATTTCACATATAACTATGGTCCGATGATTGTAAGTAAGAGAAGAAGAAGGGATTGGCCCACCAATAACTATACCGATATGATTGAGGCATATCCATCTATCTGTCTGGCAGTCTGTTTGAAAGCAAACTAGCCCCTCAGTTTAAGAGATATCCGACTGAAATTTGGTGTTAAGAGATTTTTTGTGCGAGATTAATCATTAGTCGAAAACAGGTAGATCGGACTAATACAACGTATACGTAGTTTCTATACAACTCATTGTTCCGATAATTGGGTTTTGGGATATAACTCCTGTAATTAATTAGGTAATAACGTGAAATTGTGCATCTTTTGTACTTCTTACATTTGAAAAACTCGTTAATTTCTTATGCGGCTACATGAAGTTTTTGATTGAGAGCAAAATTAGAGAAAATGGCTGATGATACAACGGAAATTATGCAACCGAAATAGAAATTGTAGCCGACTTTCAGGCGTATGTTGCAGACTTTCAGATGGTATTCCAAATAAACGAATTTCAAGCAGGGTTGCCACTTAGGGTTGCCACCTAACCGCAACTTATTTATTTTTTCGTATGTCTCGGGAACTGCTTGTCCTATTTGGATAAAATTTGGCATATAGACAATTTGATTCATTCTAAGATTATATAAATGGGTGTTGGCACTTAGGGTGGTTTACAGTGTTGCCACCTATCCCAATTTTTTTTTTTTTTTTTTCAAATATAGAGCTACATAGATATGCCAATATAGGTAACAAATGAAAGGTATTTTCGGCCGTATTCCAAATATGACAATTTCACGCAGGGTTTCCACCTAACCGCAATTTACATCCCAGTTTACAACTCTCCTTCCTATCTTCCTTCGCCCTCACACTTTCTCCCACCCTTTTTCTCTTCATTCCCCTCTTTCCTCCTACCACGCCCTCTTCTTCTATATCCCATTCGTATTGGCACCTTATTCATATTTCGTTATTTCTGAATTTAAGAAGTGATGGAAACGTGTACTGGCTACACGCGGTTTTTTTTTCATTTAGCAAGTGGCACATGTGTCGGAATGGACAGATTAATAGCACAATAAACAATTAAAAAACAACCCAAGTTGTATCCTCATTATAGTAACATAATATAAGTATGTAATCCCAGTACATGAACACTATTACCATTGTAGAATGAAAACGACCTAATTGCATAATATTCGCATAAATATGGTAGGAACTATCAACAAAGCAAAGCCCGAACCTGGTACGGCAAGTGTTACAAACAAAGCGGCTTAAAAAATGCAACATTAGCTTATCGTTAATGTTTACATTAGAGCGATTCGGAAAAACTAGGAGCACCATAAAAGAGCCACGAAATGTTTTGCTTTCCTTTAACTTGCCTACTTTATTTGAAATAGTGAGTAATGCGATGCGGAATTACAAAACAAAACAATATACATAGGCTGTTTGAAAAAAAAAAAAAACTGAATAAAAAGTTTAACTACCTAATATATTGAGCTACCATCCTTTGCTGCTTGACACTAGCTCAACTTGGCACTAACCATGCTTGTTATATTGTTAAATTAAAATGCATGTTGAAACAAAAGAGCAATATCCTGCACATAAATCCTTTAATACATTTAAAAGTTTGGCTTTAATGCTCTCAGCATGACCTACATACATAAGTGGACCATGCTTGTGTGCTACTTACTTTGTAGCAAGTATAGTGTATAGGTGGTAGTGAGACAAAAATTTTGAACATCTGAAGTGGGACCTAAAACATTTTAATGTTGAACGGGTTAATGCTTCATAATAATAAATTTTTAGTAATTAATTTATTGAGATGCTATTTTTTTTAATTGGGAAAGTTGGTAATCATTGAGAATCAGCGAAATTCAGGCAATAAAAAAATAGTTTAAGCTGAAAACCCTACGGTTTCGCTATTAAGATACTGTTAAGAGCTAACGTTGGGAACATTCGGAAGGGATTTGATCTTAAATTCGTTTCAAGTTGATATCAAACAAAATTGTTTTCTGGATGAATTTTTTTGGTTTATTTCTGTTTGATTTTTTGGCGTCATTTCAGCATAGGTTAAGGATTATTTTGAGGCAGTTTCGAGATATTGTCAGGACCATTTCGAAATAGTTGTAGTTTTCGGAAAATTTTCCGTAATGGCGTCTTTTCGAAATGGTTTTCGGGACATGTTCAGAATCATTTTAGTATATTTTCCACAAGTATCTATGTAGCTAGCTATTCACTTGTAAGAAACTCAATAAAATGATCTCGAAAGCAGTTCCCTAAAGAAAAAGATTTAAAAAATCCTGAGAACAAAATCGGAGAGCCCTGAAAAAAATCTCGAAATGACTACGAATTAGTGCCAAAGTCCCAAAATAATTCCGATCTTGAGACAAATCACTTCAATGAATCCACATTCATGTGTAGATTTTTTAACATTTTCGTTGAGCCAGAAACACGCATGTGTACGTATACGCCATGCTATTTATAGTTTAACGAAACGAAAATTCTTAAAAATTTAGAAATTCAATTCTTAAAAATTTTCGTTCCTCCAGAAACATGAATGTGTAGCATATTCAACACAATTTTCAGAGATTGAACTACACATTCATTAAAAACCCACGTGAATAGTAGAGAAACGAGAGATGAGCCTTTTAACTCAAATCTGGAAAATTTTCACATTCGTGCCTCTGGAAAGCGAGCGACGATATGTAACCCAAAAATCATCTCTTGTTTTAGAATAAAGTGGAAAATTATTTTTTTACAACCTGATAGCAATTTAATCCAATAGGACAAACATATATCTATGCATGTTGCTAGTCCATAATAAGTACCATTTACATACTTAATATAACAGCAACACATTTTCTTGTACAGACATTCAGGCTCTGTTAGTATATTCTAATCATTTTCAACACTTTCATAATTGAAATCCTAAGCTTTACAAATGCTCCATCTTCGTAAAAGGAGTCCATTAGTAAATTATCTTTCCACTTATAAACGAAATTGGACCCATCAATAACTAATGCTTGCCCTTGTCAACAGTATACATACATATATAGATATTCCATCCACAATTCAAAATATTTTGATTCCTTTTCAATCAGACTTTCATATTCTAACTACATATGTACATAGATGGCTAAGGCATTCAAAAAATACTTTGTGGTATATTTATAACAAAATCTAAATCAACATCGTAACTCTTGGTGCATCATCTTTAAACCATTTAATTTCTGAATCATTTATTAAAATATTCTCAAAAACACTTTAAGTTTCCCTCTTTAACAATCTCATATATGCAAATCGTGCACTACACCAAGTTGTAATCGCAACATAAGCTTTTCTCATACGCCACCTAGATCCAATTTTGAAAAGTGGCACTCAGACCGTTGCCAGTTGACGTTTTGCTCTAGTTTGTTCGAACCGATGCTGCCAACATTAATTTTGCACTACATCGAACACTCACTATTATCGCTGTAATCAGCAGTTACTCGCTTTAACAACAACAAAAATTAACAAAGCAATAATAATCAGTGCTGTTACTAAAGCAACAGCAGCAGCAGCATAAGACAGCGTCAACAACCAAACTCAAACTCGAAAACTCATGTCAACCCTTTCCCCACCCGAACACTAACAAGCTAGCAAATTTTAGCATTATTAGCTTTTCCAGCTTTGCATGCTTCCACCAACGCGTCCACCAAATCTAACATGTTTGCTACTTTGCAAAAGCCTGCGAGCTTTAAGTACTTGATGCAATTAACCCAATTGTTGCAATAAAATTATTGTTGTGAGCCGCCAATATCAGCAACGTACTGGAATGCTTACACGACGGCATTCTGTGAGCTTAACAATCCAACAAATTTCGCGCCAAAAACCAAAGGAGAGGAAGTGGTAAAATAACCCAAAAACTGGCAATGAGTATGTATGTATGTATGCGCATAAACAAACAAAGTTGCTCACAACCGGCAAAAGTGGCAATATTAATGAAATGAAAACATGCAAACAAAAACGTGGAGCAGCGTGCGAGAGGTTGGAGATGAAACGAATGGGAGTAGCGCTATAAGTACAGTTTCTGATAATCACAATGGGCCAGAATTTTTTCCATATGGGTGACCGAGCTTGTTCGGTGCTATCAATTTAGCGCTAGCTAAAAAATTATCCCAAAATAATCCTAAATTAGTCCGAAAATAATCCTAAAATAATTCCAAAAAAAACCTTCAATGTTCCCAAAACGACCATAAAATGATCCAAAAAGAATTCCTAAATTACCTCAAAAACAATCTTAAATGTACCCAAAATGATCAGAAAATGACCCCAAAATTATCCAAAAATGATCCAAAAATGACCCTAAAATAATCCCAAAATAATCCTAAAATAATCCCAAAATTGAATTCAAAATAATCTCAAAAATAGCCCCAAAATGATCCCAAAGTGACCCCTAAATGATCCTAAAATGATCCTAAAATAATCCAAATATGACCCCAAACATATCATCATCATTTATTGGCGCTTAACCGCCTAAGCGATTTTAGCCGTCGCCTATCAAAGCACGCCAGTCATTCCTTTTTAGCGATAACTGACGCCAATTGGAAACCCCAAGGGAGTTCAAGTCATCCTCCACCTGTTGTTTCCATCTCAGTCGAGGCCTCCCCCTTCCTCTGCTGCCGAATTCGGGTGACGATTGGAAAACCTTCTGGGCTGGAGCTTCTTTGTCCATTCGCATGACGTGACCCAGCCAGCGGAGCCTTTGGGCTTTAATTCGCTGGACTATGGTCAGATCTGCGTAAAGCTCGTACAGCTCATCGTTAAATCTCCTTCGATACTCGCCGTCGGCATCACGGGAAGGACCATAAATCTTCCGGAGAACTTTTCTCTCAAATACTCCAAGGGCCATCTCATCTTCTCTTGACATTGTCCATGAATCTGAGCCATACATCAGGACAGGTATGATGAGAGACTTATAGAGCGCGATCTTTGTTCTTCGAGAGAGGACTTTACTTCTCAATTGCCTACTCAGTCCAAAGTAGCACTTGTTCGCAAGAGTGATTCTCCGTTGGATTTCCAACGGAGACCCCAAACATATACAATACAAATAAAATACGATAAAATGGTAAACCTGGGCAGCAACCCTACTTGAAAATATTTTAGTTGGCATGTCGGCTAAAATAGCTTTCATTTGATACCCATATTGGCATATCTCGGTCCATAATTTAAAAAAAAAACTGAGATAGGTGGCAACCCTGTAGTGGATAGTCTAAGAACCAATCATACTATATATATGCCAAAATTCATCCAAATCGGCCAAGCTATTCCCGAGATAGTACCGGATATACAAATATACTTCGGTATTTTAGTTGCTATGTCGCTGAAAAAAACTTTCATTTGATATCCATATTGGCATATATAGCTCCCTGTAAGCCGCCCCAAGTTTCAACCCTTTCATCCAAATTGGTCACGCGGTTCCCGAGATAGTTCGGATATACAAATATACAAGTTTAGCTCGTTTAAAGTTATAAGATATGAGTTGCTCAGCGCCAAAAACAGCCTCACCCTCAACAAAAAAAAATTCAAACTGACAATGCTGATCTACCCAGAACCTTTTGAAGTAAATACTAAAAGAACCCCCTATTGCATAGTAAAGATACCACTAGATTATACTACCAGCTGAAAACTGTTTTTTCCTGATGTTTTTTGGTATTCATTTCGAAAGATTCCGGTTAAATCAGCATAGTCAGTTTAATTTTTTTTGGTTGCTGGTTGGGTCGTTTTGGCGCTGAGCGCCACATATGTTCTCTAAAGATTAACCCAATTGTCTTAAAGACAAAATTTAAATACCTGCCTTTAAAAACATTGGAACTCATGCATAAAAGGCGAGCATTTTCCCAGACTCGATTTTTTTAGTAACTCACCTGAGTTTGACTTTTATGGATGGCAATGGGCCTGTCCCTCTCTCTATCTCTCTCCTGTCCTCTTGTTTCTATTCTTCTGCGCCTCAGTCTTTCTCTCTCATATACTATTTCCATTATTCCCTGTTCATTATATGCATATTTCTTCTGATATCACTATAACTTTGACTATCAAAACCTTTGTCACTATCCCAATCTCTATAACTGATATTATCACTATTATTATCACCATCACCATCATTATCTGTATCATCATCACTCCCCCTCAAATCTATATCGCAGTAAAAAGTACAACTATTATCTTTATCAATAACCATCTCTATCACTATCAAAACTCAAAATCACCATTACTATCACCATCACCAACACTGTGATATTGTCCTCACTCCAACTGCACATAGAAACAAGGCCACTAGCGAACACCCGGCAGAAGTGTAACCTTCCTTAGAATAAACTTTGGTCCGATGTTTGTAAGTATAAGAAAAAGAAGAGTATACCGAAATGATCAGGATGACGTGATGCGTTTATTTAGCCATGTGCGTCCGTCCGTCTGTTTTTGAGAAATTTGGCTGAAATTTGTATGCGGCCACCATTTTCTAATATAGAAATCATTTGTCGGAACCAGCAAGATTGGACCGAAACTACATATAGCTCCCATACTATCGATTGTTCCGATACACGGATTTTGGGCTATAACTCCTCTAATTAAACAGCTAGGAACGTGAAATTTCGTAGCTATTGCTCTTTTAGAATGTGGAATGTCGATCTTTAAAACCAACGAGATTGGACCAATAAAACACATAGCCCCCATATAACCGATAGTTCCGATAACTTCGGTATGAGCTTAAGTTAAATTAACGCAGGCTGTTCTGTGTTTTTTTATTATTTTTTTTATTTAATTCAATTTTTGTTATTTTTTTTTAATCATTTCACTTTTTTTATTTATTTTACTTTTTTTGTACTTATTTGCTTTTTTATTTATTTTATTTTTTTTTTTGTTTTATTTTTTTTTCTTAACTTTATTTCATTTTATATTATTTCGTTTTATTTTATTTTATTGTTTTTTTTTTTTTTGCATTTCATTTTATTTTATTTATGCATGCTGCAAAAGAAGCTTAAACTTTAAACAGTTGTGTTGCTTTTTTGCAAAAATGTTGCGGTTTTTAAAAAAATTTACGTGCAACAAGAAAAACAACAACACGAACTATTAACGAACTTTTGCAACAGCAGCAATCATAACAGCAAACCAAACATAAAACTGAAGGAAAAAAAAATTCGACTGCCTTTGTATATGGCTCCTGCCGCTGCTTGGTTGCTGCGGCGCACTGTTGTCTTGGTTAACAATAATACTTTGTGAGTACCCACATACATACATACATACATACGTATGTATATGTATCGAAATCACGCTT
>CAXKVI010000005.1:67790532-67810532 GCA_964058755.1 Campiglossa producta
TTTATTTTATTCTCAGTTTTGTATGTCCTTTTATATGGTTTGCTCGGTTTACAAAGCCAATTTGGCTGACTTACAAGACAAAAGCTGTGTACTTTTTGTTAGCGATCAGAAAAATTTTTGCTACATAAATATTACTATAAAAAGTATGGTTGTAGTTAAATTTCCTTGGGCTGTTATTAAGTTAAACAAGGTAAAAGGCATATTTTCAGTTTGTATTTTTCCTTACGTTTCTCTGCTAGGGTGCTGTCTCGATAGTTTTTCTTATTTAATGAAAACTTACACTGTTTACCATGCGTTTAACTTTTTAATTTTTTGGTCCATCAGCCTTTATAAAAATTCTTAGAACTAATTAATTTTTTTTAACGAGAACCGCCATTAATACATGTCAATATGGTTCATTAACTTTATTTATCTAATATTCGAGCAGCAGAGCTAAACCGCAATGGAGCGTGCAATTGCTGGCGTATGCGGCTGATATTGATATCATTGGCCTTAACAAGCGCGCAGTAAGCGCTGCCTTCTCTGGTTTGGATAAAGAAGCGAAAAAAGTGGGTCTTGCGGTGAACGAGGACAGGCCGAAGTATCTGCTGTCATCAAAGAAAGAATCGGCGCACCTACGTCTTGGCAGCCAAGTCACCGTCGATACATAGCTACAAGTTTGAAACGGTGAGGGACTTCGTCTATTTGGGAACCAGCATTAACACCGAAAATAATGTCAGTCTAGAAATCCAACGGAGAATCACTCTTGCCAGCAAGTATTACTTTGGACTAAGTAGGCAATTGAGAAGTAAAGTCCTCTCTCGACAAACGAAGATTACACTCTATAAGTCTCTCATCATACCAGTCCTGATGTACGGCTCGGAATCATGGACAGTGTCAAGAGAAGATGAGGTGACCCTAGGAGTATTTGGGTCATGTTATGCGAATGGACAAGGAGGCTCCAGCACAGAAGGTTTTCCTATCGACACCCGAATTCGGCAACAGAGGAGGGGGAAGGCCTCGACTGAGATGGAAACAACAAGACTTGAACTCCCTTCGAGTTTCCAATTCGCGTCAGTTATCGCTAAAAAGGAATGGCTGGCGTGCTTTGATACGAAACGGCCAAAATCGCCTAGGCGGTTAAGCGTCAATAAATGACGCAAGCCAAGATTAGATCTAATATGCTTATGCGCATAAATGTTGTTATATTATATATATGCGCTTCAGCTAATATTTGTATTGACAAGTATCCCTTTCAACCTCTAACGGACACATGTCTAGCAGGCTAAACGCCACTTACTCGCAAATATCACTCATACGCCATGGTATCCGTGAACATTACATACATTTGCACCAGCTTCATACTCGATACATACGCACTGACCTAAAACATCTTTCCCATTGTCTGTTTCTTGTGACACGCACAATTTTATTTATTGCTTACTTCACCGATTATCCACAGCTTTAAGCCTAAAAGCAGATGCTATAAATAATTAATATGGCCACAAGCAACTGAGCTGTCAGCATTAGTTGGCCAAATGGTTTAAGTAATTTTCAAGCGCTGTTGATATTTAACCACAAATTTTACTAGTAAAAGCAACAAATATAAATATACAAAACCTACAAAAAGCAAAGCAAAGAAAATTACATAAGTTGGCAAAATTTTGGTAGAAGTGATGTATGTATTTGTGTTTTGCTGTGGGCAAATCACAAATCGTAATTTATTCTTAAACAACATTTTGTGTGAATCTTGTTTTTGCGGCTGATGTTGGCTTTGTCTTCGCTTAGTCTTTGGTTTTTGTATTAAAATTATCAAATACATGTATTTAGATGTAAGCAGTTTTGCGCATGGGGCCCCTTATATCAAATTGAATGGATTTCCTACTCAATCAAAAACTTTTGAAATTGGAATTAATTAAAGTTAGACGCTGAATATCTTTTTAAGACTTAGTTTTAAAAAGTATCTTACTCTTTCTTATATTGTTCAATTTACTTCAAGATTTCGGACACAGATATTTTTCGTGCACAATGGGTAAAAGATGCGATTTTTTTTTGTAGTACACGGTTAAAAAAATTTGCCTAAATTTTAAATCCGTCTAAAGTTTAAGCGGTTTTTTAACTTTATTTTGGAACAATTTTTTTTTTTTTTTTGTTTTTTTAAAAGTCATTGAAATTTGCCAACGAAACTTTTGTATGCGGGAAAGCTCAGCGGTAGAGCAGTCGGCTATGACTCCTAAGCGCTTACCTTCGAATCCGGCCAAGTGTCATATTTTTTATACCTTTCATGAACATGAAATGGTATTATAACTTTGGTCCGATGTTTGTAAATATGAGAAGAAGAAGAGATAGACCCATCAATAAGTATACCGAAATGATCAGGATGACGAGATGAGTTGATTTAGCCATGTCCGTCTGTCCGTCTGTCTGTCTGTCTGTCTGTCTGTTTGAACGCAAACTAGTCCCTCAGTTTTTGAGATATTTGGCTGAAATTTGGTATGCGGCCACCATTTTCCAATATAGGAATCATTTGTCGGAACCAGCAAGATCGGACCAATATAACATATAGCTCCCATACAACCGATTATTCCGATAAACGGATTTTGGGCTATAACTCCTGTAATTAAACACGAAGCAACGTGAAATTTTATAAGTGTTGCTATTTTTATATGTGAAATATCGATGCTGAAACTCATAGAGATGGGATAAATATTTCACATAGCTCCCATACAATCGATTATTCCGATAAACGGATTTTGGGCTATAACTCCTGTAATTAAACACGTAGGAACGTGAAATTTTGTAAGTATTGCTATTTTTATATGTGAAATATCGATGTTGAAACTCATAGAGATGGGATAAATATTTCACATAGCTCCCATACAATCGATTATTCCGATAAACGGATTTTGGGCTATAACTCCTGTAATTAAACACGAAGGAACGTGAAATTTTGGAGGTATTGCTATTTTTATATGTGAAATATCGATGTTGAAAATCATCGAGATTGGATAAATATTTCACATAGCCCCCATACAATCGATTGTTCCGATAAACGGATTTTGGTAGATAACTCCTGTAATTATATAGGTAGGAACGCGAAATTTTGGAAGTATCGCTATTTTTATATGCGAAATATCGATGTTGAAAATCATTGAGATGGCATAAATATTTCACATAGCTCCCATACAATCGATTATTCCGATAAGCGGATTTTGGGCTATAAGTCCTGTAATTAAACACATAGGAACGCTAAATTTTGGAAGCATCGCTATTTTTATATGTAAAATATCGATGTTGAAAATCATTGAAATGGGATAAATATTTCACATAGCCCCCATACAATCGATTGTTCCGATAAACGGATTTTGGTAGATAACTCCTGTAATTATATCGGTAGGAACGTGAAATTTCGTAACTGTTGCTATTTTAGAATGTGGAATGTCGATGTTAAAAATCAATGAGATTGGACCAATATAACACATCGCCCCATATAATCGATAGCTCCGATAATTTCGGTATGAGCTAAAGTTAAATTCACACAGGCTGTACTGGGGATCAAACAATGAAAATCGTGACGCTTATTCATGAAAGGTATTTAGCCTTCGGCACAGCCGAAGACAGCTTTCCTTACTTGTTTTAATTTCATTTTATTTTTCAGACATTTGCATGCATTGAAACTTTTTGGTTTGAAAATTAAAACTTTTCGGTTTTAAATTAAAACCTTTTCGGTCGACAATTTTTGTTTTGTTTTAATCTATTTTTGAAAGCTCTTTCAAGATTGAATTTTGACCACAACATTTATGTGTGCGATGTGTGATGTATAACTATCAGGGTGGTTCTAGAAAAAAAAGATAGCAAATTTTTTTTTAGTGCTCTCCTTGTTTCGAATCCCAGCGAACTGACAAAAGAATTATTTTTTCTTAAAAAAATTGTTAAGACATTTCTCGTTTAAAATTGATACCCCATTCATTTAGCCCATTTTCTTAAAAACTGGTCTAAATTAAATTTGAAACCAATTTTGGTTTGGTCATATCGATATGTAGTCCAAAATAGTTTAAAATTAAGGCTCAAATTTTTAACCGTGTACTAAAAAAAATGTTCTATCTTTTTTTTCTGGAACCACCCTAATTGGTATACATACAAACATATACATTAGAGCTTCCCAAAAATGTATGAAAAAAAATTTGGTTATAATTTGAATTTTTATAAGGACTGGAGGATCCCTTACAAGGATAAACACATTCACGAGAAAAGGGCATTGGAATTTCAAAATTATTGCAGTAGGTTGCGTAACAATATGTTTTCATGCAAAAATTTTTGCGTATGGCTTGAATTTTGTATTTTGTACAGGGCATACATGGCATATGAGTAATATGTATGCTATTCAAGTAAGATATCGAAGTAAAACTTACACAACTTTGCGGACCACATGAACACCTTGCATTTAATACCCTTATTTTAAATCAAATTCTGTACACGTGCATTTGATCCTTTAAAGTGAAACGGTTACATTAATAATTTATTTTGTAAAACGCAGTGTAATGAAGTAAAGTTTTACTAATAACTTTAACTGCAACCAAATGGCATAAAACTTAGCCAGGATAGTTTTTCAAACATAATGGAGAAAATTAGTAAATATGCGTATGCGTTTACATAAAACAACTTTGATTTTCTGGGATAGTCTAATATACATGTAAAAATCCTTTCTAGTTCTATTTTGTTTTTGTATGTAGTGTTGCTTTGTTTGTTTATTTGTTTGTCTGCATGATGATGTGCGCAATAACAACAACATTTATTAGCACCGTAAACAACGACTAACGGCTTGTTTGATTTGTTGCAGTGCTGCTAAAAAGCAACGCATAGTCCAGGATAGTTCTTGGACGAGCCCCAAAGGAGCATGCTGCTATGTAAGGCCAGCTCTGATCTGTTTATATAGGTTGAACTGTTCACATTTTCTTGAGAATGTCATACGAAGAGACCAGTTTTATAGTAGCAATGGATTAATCGAAAGGGATGAATCGCGGGTCACTCCCTTCTGAGGTTCGCCTCCTAATTTTTATTCAGGGTATAAACAAACCATTTAGCTGACCTTCAGTACTTTCGCTGACATAGTAGAGGAACAGAATCCGAAAATCAAACAACACCACAAGTTAACTTCACAACAACAAGGAGCGTCAGCAATATCAACACAAAAATGTGTAAACAGAGCCTTTACAGCAAGTCAGTCTGTGAATGTTTCTTGGTACTTACATACAAACATATTTAAATAACTACACGCTGGAGTACCCATATGCAAATTCATATGGATGTATGTGCTCTTGTGAATGTATCTGGCGTGTAAACCGCAACGAAACCGAAAAAGATAATTGCAGAGGAAATTTTTTGTGTTGCGAGTAGATGTATATATATATATATTTAATTGATTACACTTTTTATGCACTGGATCAAAATTATATAGAATAACGCCGTCTGCTAGAATCAAATCTGAAATATGAAAAGTTAAAGTAGGTGCTAATTATTTTCTAAGTTATCAGAACTGACAATAATATATTAGACTCCATCCTTTAAGATTCTAACGCAATTCACAACCTCTACAATTTCGTGCTATTTGTCTATTTTTCAAAAAAATTATATTGCAAACCATGAAAACATACAACGATAGACGAATACGACACTCTTTAGGATTTTTCAACTATTTGTAAACATTTCAATGTCTATAAGCTATAAAAAAATATATTTTTGATTGACGAATATTTTAATACTTATATTTATTTTCTCTCTCTCTCTCTCATTACAGGTAAATACTGCTTTGTTATGATATTTTCGAATTTTACGCAATTACTATATACTTATACTGGGCACAAGGTGTGTGGGTAAGTTTTTAAGGTGACATGTCATGGTTCCAAGTGGCAAAATTCTAAGGAAAAAAATTGGGATTATGGCACTCCCCTTGCAGTGTCATAATCCCAATTTTTTACTTTGGAATAAGACACTGTAGGCTGGGTGTCATAATCTCAATTGGGTCTTTGACATCTTTGAGTTGAAATTACATATTTTTACGCGCTTATTTCGCATATCTCTATATAGTTATACATAAGTAATAAATATCTGATAGCAATATTTCTGACAACATGGACACGTTTTTGTCATAATATTACACTAATCTGCCACCTTACCTATCTTAGTCCAATTTTAGTGATTGCATCGTTAACTTTGTTGTTCATATACACATTTCTCCACTCCCTGCAGTTGTTCCACTTACAAATTCTGTTTATGTTTTGTACAAAATTTACCATACCATTCTCCGCTTGCTCACTGCCAACAAAATTTATTGCCGCTTTCTTCAGACAACTTGTTCTGCCATCCGTCTAATATCTGTCTCTTGCTTGGTGCAGTGAGGGCGTCATATTGCTCTGCCAAATGAAATTTATTGTTCACGATTTTCCTTCAGTGCAATTTTTTTGTAGTCGTTTAATTTTTTTTTATTTTCATTTTATTTTGTGCTTCAACTTCGTCTGTTTGATGACGTGGAAAAATGTTGGTAATTATTTTAGCGTAAATAATGGTGAGTTGCATGCAAATTTGCTGCTTGTTCTTGTTTTTCTCTTATTTTTGCTTTCTTTTACTACTGCTAATTATTCAGCTTCATCTCTTTCATCTTTTACAATGTTTCCAGAACATCTTCATTGTCTTTTCAAATATGGCAGTCATTCAATTTGATATGGGTTATTAAAGCTCTTTAGCTACTAAATAATTGTGATCCATCTACGTCACAAATCAAGTAAAACTGGATGACCGAAACTTTTAATACTTCAGAAAAGTTTCTGTAAAGCGAATTCGCCACTCCAACAGAGCCACTTTTATGAAAGAGCAAATATAAAGAAACTGTAAAAGAGACCGTTTACTAACTAAAAAAAACTAATGGCGGCGATATACCAACAGGTTATAATAACCTCTAACGAGATTTTTGCCGAGCTTCTCTTTCCAACTTGTGGTGTGTTGCTTTTGCGTTTTTCCTACAAGTTGGCGGGACCTACATTTTTTTGCCGACTCCGAACGGCACTTGCAAAGCAAATGAATTTTTTGCTGAGAAGCTTCTCATGGCAGAAATACACCCGGACTGTTTTAAAGAGCTCATATATGTACATAAATATTTTAATGGTTATACGGATTAAGCCGTCACGCTCCGTTAATTTGTACATGTTACTATGTATTATCCTTTCTGTATCATTCCTTTGTAAATTTCAAAAAACCACAACAAAAATTGCTGCGTGAAATTGTTTGATTCATAATTTGTGGCCACAACATGTTATTTATCTGACACACAAATACACTGTAGCCATAAATGATAAATAAGCTGATATAATTTTCTGATATCATAAAGTGTGATATCAATTTAAACTGCAATAATCAAACTAAATGAAATAGTATTATTTGTAATTGTACGAATTATGCTCAAAATGCTCTAAAATATTCGCAATGTTAGGTTAGGTTCAAGTGGCTGCCACAGAGGCACACTTAGACCAGTTTTGGAAAGCCCGTTGTGATACCACCAATGCTAGGAATGTCAGGGTACCACGATCCCAAATGAAATAAGTCCCATGAAATAAGTCCCAATGAAATAAATACCACCAAAAAATGAAATAAGTCCCAACTTTAACAAAAGGAAACAACTCCCAAAGAAGGAAACGAAATAAGTCCCAATATTTGGTAGTTATTTCATAATGAGGCCCCAGTTTCCAATAAAAATGAAATAACTCCCAAATGAAATAAGTCCCAAGAAAAACGAAATAACTCCCAATTCAAGTGCTTATTTATTCAGTAGATATACATACATATGTATATTTATGCATAAGTAATACGTTATAATAATTAATACACCTGAATATGTGTAAGAAAATGTAAGAAAAAACATGAAATTAATTCAAAACCTCGTCTTTGCATATATATGTATGTACATGTACATAAACAGGGAAGAAAGAGTTGGGTAGAAGGGGCGAGTGGGGGGGCGACGCGGCGGGATGCGTAGTTTGTAGTTTTAAGAGAAATGAAATAACTCCCAATGCTGGAAAATGAAATAACTCCCAACAAAATCCTGTTGGGAGTTATTTCATTTGGGAGTTATTTCTTTATGAAATAATTCCCAAAAATAATATATGAAATAAGTCCCAACGCATTGGAAGTTATTTCATTATGAAATAAGTCCCAATTTGTATGGAAAGTATTTGGGACTTATTTCATATTTTTTCGGGACTTATTTCATTTGGAATTTATTTCATGGTACCGAATTTCAGTCCCGGGACCCGGCCATATGGAAAATCCCTGACTTGTTGGTATTCTCCACATAGCAGATTCCCGGGACTGACACTCCTAAACCGACACCGTTACTCCTCCTGGAACCATTTATATGACTTAATGAAGGCCATCAAGTCCTTTGTGTCCAGCTCCGCGATCTGGCGTAGGCTATACAGGAAGGGAACTTCCATAAAGCGCGTTCTCACGACGCTTCAAGCCGAGCGGTTGCAGATGAGGTTCTCCACCGTTTCCTCCTCATCATCATCTTTGCAACTCTTACACCATCGTCGGTAAGGCACACCTAGCCTTTCTGCGTGCCTACCAGTAAGGCAGTGCCCAGTTAAAACACCTATTAATATGTCGATTTCACTCCTTCTTAGATCTCTAGATCTTGGGGATCGTTTCCATCTTTCGTTGGCTTGACGGAGTGTGTACTCCTTCAGCACTAGCTTGCATGTGGCAAACGGCATACCTAAGCGCTCTTTATCCTGAAGAACCTGCTTGGTCGTGGCTTGCCTGGCAAGTTCGTCTGCCTTGCAGTTTCCCTCGATGTCCCTGTGTGCCGGGATCCATGTAAGGTTCACGCGGTTCTGTTGGGCCATCTTTTGAACAGATCGACGACAGATGAGCATCAGTTCAGAGTTGAACGAATAAGAGCTAAGAGCTTTGATGGCCACTTGGCTGTCGCTGAAAATAACGATATCCTAGCCGATAGCACGTTTACTTATCCAGGCCGCGGCATCCAGGATTGCTGAGACTTCAGCCTGGAAGACGCTGCATTGATAAGGTAGTCTGAAGGAGAACTCAAGTTGCAGATCCCTGGAATAAACCCTCCTGCAACTCTGCCGTCTAACTTCAAGCCGTCAGTATAAAGTGTCGCCATGAGTAGCGGGACTTCGATCCGTCCTCTCCCATTCTTCCCTGCTGAGAATGTTTATTTTAAAACAGCTATGACTGTTATGGTCGCACAACGATCTATGCTCATCGGTAGAAAACTGCAGTATGCCAAAGTACTGGAGTGTCCAGTAGTGCTTGCACCCCAGCCGGACGCTTCACTTAGACACAGAGCCGATGCTGCTGCTATCCGGTGCCCTTCCAGATCGAGTGGCAAAATGCCAAGAATGGCCTGGAGTGCTTCGTTGCGCGTTGTTCTTAACGCACCGCTTATACAGAACATACAAGATCTGTGGACTTTACCTAACAAGAAACCTAAATCTGTGGTTTGTTTCCCCGCAGGCCACCATACCACAACTCCATAAGGCCTGAATGGTCGAATGATTGCAGTGTAGACCCATTTTCATATTTAGAGGTTGAGTCCCATTTTTGCCAATGGCTCTTTTGCACATGTAGAGTGCAATACACGCTTTCTTCTGGCGCCAAAGAACATTCTCCTTCCAGGTTAGTTTAAAATCCAGAACTGTGCCTAGGAACTTGGCTTTGGTATATTATACCGGTTGGCGAAAAGCACAAGTGATGCTCAGTCTGCAGCGTGAGCACCATGAAAAAACCTCTCGCAAGGCTACTTGCATCAACTCACACAGGGTTTGTGGGAATTTGTCCCTATATGCAATAGCTTGTGTCTAGCAGCACGAGTTGACAGTGAGGTCCCATAGAAGCAGGGAGAGAACACCACCCTGAGGCGTTCCCCTTGTGACATAGCGTGATAAATCAACCGAGCCCAGTGATGAGACTATTCTTCTACCCTTTAGTAGTTGATCGATAAGTCCAATAAAAGACCTTCTTTTATTCGCAAAAAAGAGTCATGTTATTTTTTCAAGAATGGGGGTTGTGGGTTTTTCATCCAGATTTTTATTTTATTTATTAAACGACTAATAACAGACTCACATTTTAGGGTGCAATTCACAAAAATTTAATATTATATGCAAATTAAACTTTTCACAATATAAGGTGAAATTTTCAATACAAACAAACAACTGTAATAGTCAATAAATTAATGCAAATATAAAGTTAGAAGTTGAACCAATTTTATTGCTATTTCCAGAGGCTATTGAAAATGTGCATAAATTAAAAAACATTTCACACAAAATATTGTTTATTGCATTTCAGCAGCTCTTTGCCGCAAAAGGATTTCCACGTTTTGGGCGTTTTTCATAGTATTTCCATGCTGTTTTGTGTACTTGTGGGCACATCAAAACAAATCTGCAACAAAACATTTACAACTATTTCAATTTAGATGCCTTTTTACATGCCAAGAACATTTATTAACATTTGCAACATTCAAATCCACAGTATTTACATGTTTGGGCCAGTAGTGCATGGGAGTTACCCGGCAGACAAATCCATTAGAAGTGAGCAGAAGGTTTGGTCACGAAATGTTTTACACAGAGAAACACCTTCATCAAAAGGATACGCTACCAGCCAGTGGTCGGCACACGCTTCAAATCATTTTTTGAAAAAATAAAAAGGAGCATATCAAAAAATGGATAAGAGTCTCGGTCTAAACTTCCTCGGAATTGTATAGCCTCACATTTTTATTATTAGGATTAGATGTTTTAAGCGCACTAAAGTGTATCTTGTTCAATACGCGTCATTTTTCCTACAGTGTATGTAGTTTCTAGTGTTTTCCTTTGCTTTAAATATTCGCAGACAAAGTTGTTTGTTTGCACTGCTTTATTGTTGGTTTTGGCGCTGCTGGATAAATTCTTATTTAAATTGGCGGCATGGGGTTGTAAGCACTAGTGCCTTCGGCTATGTACTCACACTAAGAATGGGGTATACATATAAGTTATTACGTCAACCGCAAAACTTTGCCCAGGCGAGCTTTGTCGTTAGCAATGATGTAGCTCATTAAGGCTCAGTTAGTCAAAACCGTGACCAATTGCACCGGTTCCAAACGGTTTCCGATACCAAATGGAAACCGAAATAAAAGTTTAAGAACGAAACCGAAACGAAATGGTTACCGAAATAGAAGTAGAATAACGAAACCGAAACGAAATGGAAACAGAAATAAAAAATATAAAATAACGAAACCGAATCCGAATCAAAATGGAAACCGAAATAAAAGCTAAATAACGAAACCGATTCCGAATCCGAATACGAAACAAAATGGTAACCGAAATAAAAGATGAAGAACAAACCCGAAAAAGAAACGAAATAGAGGCCGAAATAAACTTCGATGAACGAAACCGAAAACAAAAAGTTGAGGAACGAAACCGGAGACGAAAAACATGTTGAAGAACGAAACGGAAACGGAACCGGAAACAATTTTGATAAACGGAAATCGGCTGTCGGTTTCGTTGCCGGTAAAAGTAAAAAAAGGGAAACTAGAACCGAAAACTAAATAAATGTTAAAGAACGAAACCGGGGTCAAAAATAAATCAATTAAAATGAAACCTTTGCACTTAAAAAATTTAGTTCTTCCAGTAAATAACTCAGCCACGAAAGGGCTGATATTGAACAAATTTTAGCATTAAAAAACTAAAATAAAAATGTGTATGCTGATATCTGAATATCAAAAACTTCAATCCTTGTTGAAACAGTTATCATATTTCACTCATTTGTTGTTACCTTACAAACTCTTTTACTTGCATTCACATTTCTCCGGAGCAGAATTCTCATCCATTACCAGCAAATCACAAACCAAACCAGTCCCCTGGAGCTTCAAAGACTTTTCAATACTTCAATCATTCGTCTCCTTATGCGCTCTTTCAGCCACAATGGCTAGCGGCTTTTCACACTTCAACACATTTCGACAAGTCGCGGTAGAACTGCTGCAGCCGCAAATTTTGTTTATGATATTATTGTGGTATGAGCACCATCAACAACAATAACAGCAACCAAGAATGCAACATACACTGAACCAAAAAAGTTCGTGTGTCCAATGAAAATGTTCATAGATTTTAAGAATTGTTCATTAAAATCTCTCCAAAGAACTTTTTCATAGAAATTTACTAATATTTCTTAGAATATAAAAACTTTTTCTTAAAATATGTAAACAAATCCACAGAAAGCATGAATTGATTCATAAATTGTAAGAAGGTTTTCTTAGAATCTATGAATTTTTTCTTTTATACTAAGAAATATCAGCATGAACTTCTATGAAACTTTGTTCGTAAAAACCATGCACGTTTTTGGTTCAGTGTACAACAAATACAAATACGACAATCTAAACAACGCTAGAAACGTGCATAAAATTGAAAATAACTTTTGGCATAGCTTGGCTCAGCTGCATTCCATATACGTACACCGCAGCTGTCGAACAATGTTACTCATACGCCATTGCAGCCACCATTTATTATAGAGTATAGAGTAGAGAAGGCGGCGTGTATGATATTTGCTGCACGACACGACACGGTCACGAAACAGAATTTCGAAAGAAGGCACTAACATGCATCCATAGAACATTTTCCACACTGGCCATTTTCCGGATTTTTGCCTTACCTACAAATATATTTCTGAATTTTTTTCAGCAAAGCTCTTTCTTAACATTTGGCTCAAAAACAACTTATCTCAGCTAAAAATGTATTGAGTTTTGGTTTCGTGTTATTTTTGTGTTTCGGACTGAGCACGATCACGCACTAAAATGACACGAAATCGCATTTTTAAACACGAGCACATGGACACATGCGTGCGTGTTTTGTGTCACGATCAAAAACACGCACGACGCCCATCTCTAGGGTCTCTGCAAATACTCGTATGATAGCAGCAGATGGGATTTGTGAATTTTTATCTAGCGCAATGTAAAATCGTTGTTAGAAGTATTATATGGACATGTGGCGCTATTGATGTCTGCAGGTTGTTGAGCATCAGCAATAAACAGCAACAACAAAAAATAATCACAGCAATCAAAAATGCTAAAGGCAACAGCATTAACTCTGTTGACTAACGCCATTCGCGATGTTGCTCGCTTATTCGGCACACACGCGCTGTCGCTTTATTTTAACATTATCAAAAGGGGAAGCAATGCAATACCATTACATTCCCTGCGAATCAGGTTTTATTATCAAGTTTGTTTATCTAGTCATCTCATTCAAGGTTTGCACGTGGATCCTGTTTTGGCTTTTACGATACTCTTTAATCAATCGTGACTGTGCTACCTGGTGTTGCTGCTAATTTGAATTCCAGACAAACCCATAGCAGCATAATTAGATTTCTGCGAATACTTCCTCTCACTATTCATTAGTTATTTTCCAATTGGTGAGCTACAATTACAAAAGCAAATTAAAGTACAACCTAGTCGTAAGTATTTCTCACATAATTGGGTAGTTGGCTTGTATGACGGCGTTTACCGACAGAGAGCTTGAAAGATCCTTAGTCGATAGAAGGTCTCATGTATCGACAATTTTGGGCCGAATAGAACAATCAATGGTGCATACCCCCTCTTAAAATTTTAACACTGGTATAATAAAACAAAATAAAAGGGAATAAGGCTAAGAAAAAAATTAAATTAAATAAAATTAAAAAATAAAATTAAATAAATTAAATTAAAAAAATTAAAAAGTAAAATAATATAACATCAATTAAAATAAAATTTAATTTTATTTAATTAAAAAAAATTTAAAAAATAAAATCAAAAAAATTTAACAAAATAAAATAAAATAACTAAAATAAAATGATATAAAATGAAATAAAATGAAATAAAATAAAATAAAATAAAATAAAATAAAATAAAATAAAATAAAATAAAATAAAATAAAATAAAATAAAATAAAATAAAAAAAAAATAAAATAAAATAAAAAAAAACTAAATAAAATAAGATAAAATGAAATAAAATAAAATAAAATAAATATTAACTAAATTTAGTTAAATTAATTATTGTAAACCTTTATTTTGCTTTCCTTTTAGCAGCTGCAAGGAGTTTTATTATCGAGCCGCAAAAATTCGAAAATAATCTTCCTCAACTTCTAACTATAAACAATTTCAAACTTTAAGTGCTGTCACACCTAATTCTGCAAATGCATTTAAGTATTAAGGCTAGACAAAATTACGTGCTCAGTGTAGCCAATCAAGTGTACGCTAACAAGGCTCCCTAATCAAATTTTAAACAATATCGAACAATTGAAGCCGGTATTTGCTTAAGCCTTAGTAGAGCTAAGTGCATAGTTCAGTAAAACTTTTCTCTGCTACTACCGCTGCATTCAACGCCTGCACCAGTTGGCCGTAAAATAAAACAAATAACCAATATGCAACTTAATATTCCACCCACGTAACACCAAAACACTATTATGTCTAAATTGAAAACGGAAATATTCTTATAATTTAAACAGAATTTCCATCTCAACCTTTCACTCAGAGTTTATTTCAATAACTCGCCCCCAATTTCCTTACAGTAATTTACAAATTTTCATATAGGTATTGAATTCTATGTCTGTGCTATGTATCTACATGTGTATGTATGTATTTATGCGTTCAGGTTTTCCTACTATGGGTCGTAACTCACAAATGAAATTGAACTTCAATTTTACTGCTACTTGGAATCTGAAAAAAACTACAACAAGAAAACTCAACTGTTGCCCAGCAACAACTTTTCACAACATTCCAACACTCTTATTCTCAGCGCTACATTCTGTATTCAAGCAATCGCCAAAAACTTACTCGGGTGAATTTCGTGTCCGTTTTAGTTTTATAGAAGGTTGTGCTCAATTTTAAATAGAGTTTTACATTAGTGATGTGAGGAGTCGAGTACTGGAAAAAATTGGCTGCAATCACGAATCGCTTTCTACCCAAATTGCTATGATCACTGGTAGAGCAGTATACTCCGTAAAAAGTTGTTTTTGAAAGGACACCCAATTTTTATTTATTATTTTTCTTTTTTCTATTCTATTCCATTTTATTTTGTTTTATTTTATTTTATTTCATTTTTTTAATTTAATTTTATTTTTTTGATTTTATTTTATTTTTTTTATTTAATTTTATTTTTTTATTTTATTTTATTTTTCTTATTTTATTTTATTTATTTTTTTATTTAATTTTTTTATTTTTTTTTAATTTTTTTTTACTTTATTTAATTTTGTCCTAACATTTGTAAGGAATCTAAGTAATTCGATGTCATTTGTAGAAAAATCGTACGAGCTCATAGTTAGTTTTGCATTTCTCTACGCATTTCACCCACAGCTATTTTTCTAATTAAATTTTTAAACTTTTTATTAAAACTTTTTTTTCTTAAATTATACTTCCAAGTCTTCAGGGGACTCTAATTTTACTGACTTTAACCAAAGTTAGCACTATATTTACATATTTATTATCACATACCCACACACACACACACACACACACACACACACATTAATGCTAAGTTTTATTTTTTTGCAAATATAATAATTTTTCACTTGACGTTATATTAATTTTCACTTTTCTTCTTCTTTACAGGTAAATATATTCGGTTTCACTTTAATTTGAAAACTTTTCCAAAAGGATGGCTTATTTATGTAAATATGTGGTAGGTAAGTTTAAGTTGGACAGTTTAAAGAAGAAATATCGTGAATGTTCCTTGGCAACATAACGGTCATAGTTGGGTACAGTGTGTAAAATTTGTGTTTTTTTACTAAAAAGAAAAACTTGTAACTTGATCAAGTAATGATTAGAACGTTCGTGTCAATCCTATTACTCAAAAGTATTATATTCTTAGATAAATAACTAACTAAATAGGCAACTTAAAAACGTCTACCCATTTTACCGAAAAATTTCCAATTAACATTGCATCTGTCTAATAAAATATTACTCTCCTTATATATCTACCCTCAAGCTTCATTATCTCTTTTCAACTCCATTTCTAAAGTGAGAAGACAAAAATATCTAAAACGTTGTCAACTCTTCGAGTAATTTTTCATTGCCCAAACTGCCAGCAAGCAATTATTGTTGTCAACTGCTGCCTAAGGACTCGTTTACCATCTAATAGCTGTGGTGAAAAAACTGTTTGCTTACCTCAAGCTGTCAGTGTCAAGGCAGCATTTGAACAGTTGAAGAAGCGAAAAATTTACTAAACGCACTGCATACATACACACGTACATATCTGCACATATACTAAGTCAAACTTTCATACAAAACCACTACAAGTAAAGGCTAACCTTTCTAGCTCAAATACTGATAAGTAGACAGTTGAAATGTCTTTCACTTAAGAAAAGTCGGTAATCGTAGAGAGAGTGTGTTTGTTTTATGGAAAGAAAATGTGCCACTTTGGTATTGTGGTTTTATTTCAATTTAAAGTTTGCTTTGCCAAAAGACAATTTTAACACAACATTCAGAGAAATATTTTGTGTTAAGCTAAAGGCAGAGAAAAGGAAGCTTGCTTGCAGCGTCTTTACTATCAACATAGGAAAATCGCGAACTACACGCACAGTGGACTATACAGTATGAGGATAGCCATTTTTTAATTTCTCTTTGCCATAAGTAAAATGTTGCAGCGGAAGAAAATAATTTTCAATGAATAGCTATCTAATTTTCAGATTTTAGTGGTTAAATCTTATAAGAAAATGAATGTTGCAGCAAAAATAAAACTTCATACTTGCTACTTTTGATAGTTTGCATAGACAACAAGTTTGTGTTCTACAGCGTACTACACCTTCTAACTATAATAAAATGAAAGTTTGGAATATTTTATATCGATTAATGAAACAATTGTTTGCTGGCAGGCTCTGACCAGAAAAGAGTCAATGGAATTAGATCCTGAAAGTTACTATTCAACTATTTTTTGTTACCCAATACCTTTCACGAGGGTTACTTATAACTTGAATAAGGGGAACCAATTTGTCATGTTCTATAAAGATATTTTGCTTTTACGATCTAAAATTAAAACTTGTGATAAAAATACGTTTTTAGGTCCAATGGAGGTACCCTTAGAAGTTCACCGATTTCCACCATATTTGGAATCTATCTCTATATATAAATAGGGCTCATGAAAAACTTTAGGAACCTCCTGTGACCGATTTGAATGAAATATGCACCGATGGAAATGAAATTGAAAAAACTGAGGTATAGGCGGTATATTTTCAGGGGCGTCACCAAAATTTAAGTATGGGGGTATGGGGCTAGCGACCCCACGACCCCCTCCAGTCACCACCACCAGATTTTATTGCTCGAATTTTCGATCACAAGCGATACTAGTATTTCTTAACTAGCGAACATATCTTCGCTCGCTTGCCAGTGGCATGAATGTGCCAATTTTCCAGGTTGGAGTTAATAGGCTCTCGTGATTAACCTCTCCTGGGTTTCCAAGGTATAAGAACCCTCAGAATTTTGCAATGCCATTTTCATGAATGTGTAGTTCATTCTCTATGTTTAAAAACTGAAATTTTTAATTTTTTAAAATTTTCGGTTTGTCAGCAACATGAATGTGTAACAAAATTGTCACTACGCCCCATGGTGTCCCTTGTTGAGTACAAAACATTCACGTTTCTGGCAAAACGAAAGTTTAAAAAAATTTAAAATTTCCATTTTAAACATTTTTGCTGCGCCAGAAACGTGAATATGTAGCACATTCATGGTTCGGCACAACGAAAATTTAAAAAAATTTAATTTGGATATATTTAAAAAATGAATGTGCCGAGAAATTGAAGGAGTAAGAACTATGTGAGTGGAAAGAGTATAATGAGAATATACAAAACTTGCCAGGAGAGGTTAATGAAAAATATAAAATTTCAAATTTTGGGAGAGGAACATTCATGCTTCCGGCAAGCGAGCGACGATATGTTATGTGTGCAAACTTTCAATGACCTAGGACCACTCGTTCCGATTTATGGCGACATTGGATCGAGCATCGTTTCTGGGTTCTGGATTAAAAAGCGATTCGTGGGCCCTTTTAAAAAAAATTCCAAGTTAATCTCAAATAAAATGCAGAGTAACGAGTAACGAGTAACGCCAGTAGTCTAATTATTACATGTCCATATCGTCGATGCCTATGCAAAACCACCTATCTAAAAGCAATAAAATTTGAGAGGAGAGCAAAAAGACGAATTTCCTTTTAACTCTACGTATAATCTTTCAACTGAGTTTTTGTTTGTTTCTAAAATGTGATATTTACCGGAATAACCTAGTTTTGAACTAAAGTTTCGAGTAGTAACTATGTTTTTTGTGAAATTATTTTGCCTATAGACGGGTTTACAAATAAATTTCCTGAAATTTCTTTTTTTTGCTGGAATGCGAAATTTATTATTTTTATTGATGAAACTTGATGCCGGCAACCCAGGGATACAAATATAATGTATGCCACTTCTTTCTTTTGGCAGATTTTGCATCTGGTAGATATGTGGTTTTGCATAGACATCGACGATGTGCAAACATGAACAAGTACCTTTGTAAAGTAATATGCAAATTTCTTCACTGTAAAATTGTATATATACCTGAAGCTTTAAAATATCCCATGGCATTGAGTGATGTGGCTTCCACAATTCATATTAGTATGCGAAGTATGCACCGCCCAATCGGGCAAACCAACTGGTTGAAACAACTCGCCCTTTATTTGCATGAACTGCAAATATTTGTTTATAAAATAAATTGAAATTGATATCATGCCTTACATATTTCGCATGTATTTGGTGTATATATACATATAAAGGTTGAAGACCCAACTGCGCGGACATATATGTATATCGACAGTTAGTGTAACAAAAGTCGAAAATACAGCGGTTTGTGTGACCTCAAAAGCAGACAACCTGAGCGAGGCTCAGAGTGGCATTAAGAGTGCCTTTCGAACTAAAATGTTTTGCTATTTATTTTTGAGTAGTCCTTTCTGCATGTAAGACCCTATATATTTGCATGGAAATTTGTATTTGATTCGGTTTTCAGTATCTGCATTTTATTAAAAACAAATCAAGCTGTGAGTAAAGTTAGTTGAACGATTCGCACTCAAACATTGTTTCCATGATGTCATACAGCTCTAACCTAACCATAAAGCATTTTAGACTCACTCCAACTTTTCTTTCAATCAAAAAAATTTAAAAACATAGCCATTTCATTGATTTTTTCATAAAAAGTGCCAAAAATAGCTGATTTTTAAATGTTTGTAGGGGCATCCCCCAGGTAGGGCTTTAAGGGGTGTGCCACTGGCATAGGTTGGTCAGCCCTACAAAGTTAGTGGGGGTCGGTCATACATTTGGGCACGATTTGGGCACTCTAAATGGGTCTACTTAGGATTTTTCAAGCTTTGGCGCTCCAGGTCAAAATTAAAAAGTCGGGACATCAGAATTGGTCCTAGAGGTATGCTTCCTTCGAAGTATCTTATTTTGTTTCCTGAAATACGATTTTCCATGTCACTTGGGCGATTTTAAAATCAACCCGCCTTAATACATTTTTATTTATTTATTTATTTACAAGTTAGGAACTTAAGTGTAAAACTTAGATCTAACAATTAGCCGTGGCAACTAGGCCTTACAGCTGGGCCTTAATACATACAGAACTCCTGTAGGGCGCTTGAAACCAAAATATTAGATTTTGGTTTATGCTGCATATCTCAAAAACTTGAAGCCCTTTCCAAAAAAAAAAAATTGGCATAATTCAGTATTAGTTGCCTCTCGATGATATATGTATAACCAAAAATTATCAGCCAATTAATGCCAATAAAATGAATTTCTATTCAAGTAAAAGTAAAAATGAAAATTTCAAAGAAAAAATCATGAGAATTGGTTAATTTTTGACAAAGATAATATGCATTTCATCAATATACGGGTGGAAAAAATGTTTAATATTCAAAAATTCATATCTCGAAAACAACGAATTTAGGCTAATAGGCATTTAGCCAAGTTGAAATATAACCTGTTGACTCAATATA
>CAXKVI010000005.1:67815532-67841699 GCA_964058755.1 Campiglossa producta
TTTTATTCCAAAGAAAAGTAAGAGTGTAGCAAAACGAAAAAGAAAAATAAAAAATTGGTTTCAAGTTAACTGAGCGAAAAGAGCGACCGCACTCATTTACTTGAACGACTTGCCACCTGCCACAATTTAGTGCTTTGAGAATACCAAACAGTGGTCAATTGCAATTTTGGTTTCTTTCTTCACTTCAATGAACTCTATAAACGGTGATTGAGTGGTGTTTTCAAGAAAACATATCTATAGGCGAAACTTTGAAGACCATACGACGGTATATCACAGAACCCGTATAGATTAATAACAATGTTTAAGCTGTGCAAGAAATAGTGTAAAAAAGGAATTCGTAGCACTTGATTGAGGAAGAAGTGAGAACGAAAGAAAAAAATGTAATCTTGCATGATCAAAGGGGAAGTTCCTGCAGTGCAAAAGTAATAATCTCGAAAATCAATTAAAATGGAGGTATGTATGTATCATAGGGTGAGTGCAGTCAATGCAATTAATTTAACACCTGAGTTGATTGCAAAGAAACAAACAAACTGCATGTAAAAGCGTGAAGAGATAATTAGATTTGCTGTTTGAAAGGATATCCTAATTCACTTAAAAAAAACATAATACGAAGGCCACAATCGCGATGTGAATATTCTGAAGGTATGCCATATAAAATGTTCTAAAGAAACATTGAACATGCAACACACGAAGTTCAGTTAAAAAGAATAAAAAATTTAAAAAAAAAAACTAATTATGACATAAAAAAGAGAAAATAAATGAAATAAAATAAAACAATATAAAGTAAAAAATAAATAAAATAAAATAAACAAAATAAATAATAATAATATGAAATAAAATATAAAATTTTTTTATATAAACTGATATGAAATAAAAAAAAAATAAAATAAAATAAAAAAAAAATTAAATTAAAAAAAAAAATAAAATAAAATAAAATAATATAAAATAAACTAAAATAAAATAAAATAAAATAAAATAAAATAAAATAAAATAAAATAAAATAAAATAAAATAAAATAAAATAAAATAAAAAAAAATAAAATAAAATAAAATAAAATAAAATAAAATAAAATAAACTAAAATAAAATAAAATAAAATAAAATAAAATAAAATAAAATAAAATAAAATAAAATAAAATAAAATAAAATAAAATAAAATAAAATAAAATAAAATAAAATAAAATAAAATAAAATAAAATAAAAAAAATAATATAAAATAAAATAAAATAAAATGAAATTTTAAAATTTGGTAATGGTTGTTTATTAAAATTAAGATTTGTGTGTAAACTAAAAAACTTGATCACGGTATTTCTGCTGATCAGATTCTTTATAATGTTCTGTTGCGATGTGACAAAGCCGGGATCCTGTCGGTAACGATAGCTGTACTATTCTGGAAGTTATCGTAATTTGAAATTTATTTCTCTCTCGTGGCCATATGGCAACCCCAGTGTGATTTGGGTTAAGTTAAATCAAATTGAAAATAAAGCGCAACACGGTTTTAAGCCGATCTACACTGTCTAGTTGGAAAGAATCGGTTACTTTGCTACTAAAACTGTCTAATTTAATAGGGTTTCACAAAATTTAAACATCCAAATTTATTCAGCTTATATAATCAAATTGTTTTATAAATAGAATCCGACTAAGTAATCGTCTCATGCATCCGTTGCTTATAAGTATTTAATAAGGGCAAATTATTCAACTTTCACAGACAAAGCCGCTTAGCTGCACTCCTGTCTAGCTCAATCTTCATAGTTTTGCTGCTGAAAGTAAAGTCGTACGTCACTATCTACACAGCGAAAAATTTTCGATACATTTTTATTGGGTATAATTAGAAATTAGTGAGTCACAATAAAGTCTAAGGCAATGACAAAAAAAATCGGACAAATATTATTTACTAGCTGACCCGACAGAAGTTGCCCGATTTCTATATCTATCTCAAATCCCTATCGCTATATCTATCCCAATTCCTATCCCTATCCCTACGATCAGGTTCTGAAAGGCAATACGAGAAAAGTTATGGGTGTTGTAATTCAGGTCTAGCAGGTTTTCAATTAAACAAGTGTCCTATTTTGGCCGGATTATGATATTTTAAAATTTGAATTAAAAAAATCGGGCCAGTGGGTCGGCTGTTTACTTATTAAATTAGCCTTTAACCGCCTAGGTGATTTTGGCAGTCCAACATGTTACGCCAGTCGGCTCTTTGTTGAGCCAATTGGCTCCAGTTAGAGACATCGCGTTTTTTCAGATCTGCCTTCACTTGGTCCTCCTAATCGGAGTAGTGGGCTCCCTCTTCCTCTACTTCTACCGGCGGGTGCCGATAAGAATACCTTCTGGGTCGTTCATTCGCACCACTGTCCTAGCCAGAGAAGCCGCTGTTTTTAATTCGCTAAGCTATGTCGACGGCTCATCATTGTAACTTCTTCGGAACGGCTGTTTAGCTTTTAAAAAATTTCGAATTAGAATTTTATATATATAGTATAGATATGACCATCTGAGACGAAGGTCGATGGAAACTACATGCCTTAGATGTGTCCCACTGCACTACACATACACATAACATACTAACTCGTTAGCTGGGTTATCGAGTGCAAATTTGGTTTCCAGGGGATTTCTTAGCTTTTTGATGAAAATTTACGAGCTTTTCTTAATTTTTTTCAACATTTTCTTCTTTGACATCGTCACCAAATACAAAAGGGACAAGCACATGGTTACAATAAAGCCTTCAATCAATGTACATATGTATAATCCTGCACTTAAAATAGTTATGAGAATAGAAAATATTGCCAGACAAGCACTTTTACTAGTAGAGGTCTCTTGAGACTTGGCCGATTATTAACTTGACAGCTTGTGCTTGAAAAGGCGCTTAATTTCATTCACTTTGCCCCACTTACCGACTTTGTGGAGCAAGCAAACCAATCAGTTGCCTTTGTTTAAAATCCTTTGTGTCCTTAAAAACAAAAGTTGCTAACAGTTTCACATGTACGTGTGCGTAGGTGTATGGCGACTCAGCCACTCAACAGAAAGTGTTGTGTTGAAAATTTGTTGGGAAAGTTCGTGTGAGAAACTATTAAATTAAGAGCGAAATGCTTAGACACGAGCCAACAGACAGCGTTGCAGAGTCACAATTAGTAAGACAATGCTCTCAACCTAGGCACAGCAAAACAAATGACCCAGCTCGTGGGTAATAAATTTTAGATTTTTCATCATGGCCTTAGAGGAAGACAATAGATTGCTTCAGACTGGTAACAGCGAAGTTAAGGATGGATGAAGTGGCTTAGTTCACGTCTTTCTCAGCCTATTCTTCAATTTATAAAGCACACCTGAGTATAGCCAATGCCTAGGACGAGTGAAGAAGAAGAAAACTTTTAATTATTTGCTTTTTTCTTTCGCTGAAGCATCTGCCACTTATCGTTGGTAGCTCTGGGAACAGCTAAATGAATATAGCCGAATCTGTTAAAATACTTTTTATGCTTTTCATTCAAAGGAGGAAGGGAGCTCGAAAATATACACCACAGACTCCCTCATGACCACACAATCATGGAAGGTGGTCGATGAAAGTGGCTTTATTCTACACTTAAAATTGTTTGTGGTCCAAAATATTGTGCAAGCTCTAAGATCAATGAAAGATATTTAAAAAAACATTGCCCTCGGGCCAACAAAAGTGAAAGTTAAAAAAAAAAAAAAAATTAAAACCAAATTAATTAAAAGAAAGTAAAACCAAACAAAAAATAAATAAAATTAAAAAAGTAAAATTCAAATAAATAGAATAGAATAAAATAAACTAAAATAAAGTAGCAAAAAAAAATTGAAAAAAGAATAAAGTGAGTAAAAAAATTAATATTTTAAAAAATAAAATTAAAAAAATTAAAAAATAAAAACAAATTAAAACAAAATTAATTGTATCAAAAATAAAAAAAAATAAAATAAAATAATATAGAAAAAAATTAAAAAATAAACAAAATACAAAAATATAATAAAGTAAGTAAAATAAAATAAAATACTACAAAAAAAAAAATTAAATAAATAAACTGCATTAAAAAAAATTTAAAAAACTAAAATAAAAAAATTAAAACAAAATAAATTATAAAACGACAAAATAAAATTAAATTAACTTAATTAGGATAATAAAGGATACGATAAAATAAAATAAAATTAATTAAAATAAAGTTTAATGAAAAAAATAAAATAAAATAAAAAGAACCGTGAAAGTTAAAATAAAAAAATAATACAAAAAAAATAAAATAAAATAAAATAAAACAAAATAAATTTAAACAAAAGAAATTAAAACAAAATAAAATAAAAAATTAAAATAAAATAATATAAAATATAATAAAACAAATAAAAAATTTAAATAAAATAAAAAAAATAAAAAAATATAATAAAATAAAATAAAATAAAATAAAATAAAATAAAATAAAATAAAATAAAATAAAATAAAATAAAATAAAATAAAATAAAATAAAATAAAATAAAATAAAATAAAATAAAATACAATAAAATAAAATAAAATAAAATAAAATAAAATAAAATAAAATAAAATAAAATAAAATAAAATAAAATAAAATAAAATAAAATAAAATAAAATAAAATAAAATAAAATAAAATAAAATAAAATAAAATAAAATAAAATAAAATAAAATAAAATAAAATAAAATAAAATAAAATAAAATAAAATAAAATAAAATAAAATAAAATAAAATAAAATAAAATAAAATAAAATAAAATAAAATAAAATAAAATAAAATAAAATAAAATAAAATAAAATAAAATAAAATAAAATAAAATAAAATAAAACAAAATAAAATAAAATAAAATAAAATAAAATAAAGAAGAAAAAAATAAAATAAAAAATAAATAAATAAAAATAAAAAAAAAATGTATTAAAATAAAATAAAATAAAAGAACATAAAAATAACATAAAACAAATTTTAAAGTTATAAAAAATATAAAAAAATTTCAAAAAAATTAAATAAATTTAAAAAAAAATAAAAAATAAAATAAAACAAGTAAGGAAAGCTGTCTTCGGCTGTGCCGAAGGCTAAATACCTTTCATGAATAAGCGTCACGATTTTCACTGTTTGATCCCCAGTACAGCCTGTGTGAATTTAACTTTAGCTCATACCGAAATTATCGGAGCTATCGATTATATGGGGACGATGTGTTATATTGGTCCAATCTCATTGATTTTTAACATCGACATTCCACATTCTAAAATAGCAACATTTACGAAATTTCACGTTCCTACCGATATATTTTTTTTTTTTTTTTATTTGGCACTCGGTAGCTGCTGAGATGCTGAAGTTTTCCAATTTCATCGAAAACGAAGCGAATAAACAGTCAAACCGATATTATTACAGGAGTTATCTACCAAAATCCGTTTATCGGAACAATCGATTGTATGGGGGCTATGTGAAATATTTATCCCATTTCAATGAGTTTCAACATCGATATTTCACATATAAAAATAGCAATACTTACAAAATTTCACGTTCCTATGTGTTTAATTACAGGACTTATAGCCCAAAATCCGCTTATCGGAATAATCGATTGTATGGGAGATATGTGAAATATTTATGCCATCTCAATGATTTTCAACATCGATATTTCGCATATAAAAATAGCGATACTTCCAAAATTTCACGTTCCTACCTATATAATTACAGGAGTTATCTACCAAAATCCGTTTATCGTAACAATCGATTGTATGGGGGCTATGTGAAATATTTATCCAATCTCGATGATTTTCAACATCGATATTTCACATATAAAAATAGCAATACGTCCAAAATTTCACGTTCCTACGTGTTTAATTACAGGAGTTATAGCCCAAAATCCGTTTATCGGAATAATCGATTGTATGGGAGCTATGTGAAATATTTATCCCATCTCTATGATTTTCAGCATCGATATTTCACATATAAAAATAGCAACACTTATAAAATTTCACGTTCCTCCGTGTTTAATTACAGGAGTTATAGCCCAAAATCCGTTTATCGGAATAATCGGTTGTATGGGAGCTATATGTTATATTGGTCCGATCTTGCTGGTTCCGACAAATGATTCCTATATTGGAAAATGGTGGCCGCATACAAAATTTCAGCCAAATATCTCAAAAACTGAGGGACTAGTTTGCGTTCAAACAGACAGACAGACAGACAGACAGACGGACAGACGGACAGACGGACAGACGGACATGGCTAAATCAACTCATCTCGTCATCCTGATCATTTCGGTATACTTATTGATGGGTCTATCTCTTCTTCTTCTCATATTTACAAACATCGGACCAAAGTTGTAATACCATTTCATGTTCATGAAAGGTATAATAACAGAAATCTTCAAAACAACATTTTATTCATGCTCACAATTATTACATATATTTTACCCGAAAAAGAGTTTGTACACCAAGTTTCACTTTACTCTATTTTGAATGAACGTGCCTACTAAGCGGACTTTTACACCAACTGCAGCAACCATACACCTCAGCCACTTTGCAACTTTGACTCGTGTTCGAAACGGAGGTACTACTTGTCAAGCCAAGTTGCATACTTTCAAGTGAGAATGAACTTTATAGTGAATCGAAGAGGCAATCGAGATGATCAATCTATTGGGAAGTATATAAGCTCAAAACCGTTGAGTGCAACGCAGTAGACCTGGTTGATTTGCTTTCGAAAAAATTTAACTCTCTGCATTAATTGCGTCTCTCCTCTATTGCTTCATTTAGCTTAGTGTTCATCACTTTTACATCATCATTTTTTACTTTTTTTCTGATTATAACTTCTGAATGTTAAATGCGGCAACAAAAAAATAACAAACTAAGTCAGACGAAATCCTGTTTTTATTTCGCTCCCAGCTGAGTGACCGATAAAAACGAATTACAAATTGTACAACAAACTTTTACTCGAAAAGCTTTGAAAACTTTCAATAAAACAAGTGGGAAATTAAACTTTTCGATTGCAGTTTGTTAGGACACACAGACATTCATTACTTCAAATGCACCCGTATGTATAGACATTTATATGAATATTTTAAGACAGCTATCAGCAGCATTTGGCCACTTATTAGACTGCACAATTGTAAGCGATCACAATTACAGTTATAACTTTTCACTATTCTATCTTGCATTACATTTTCTAGTTGTTCATGCTCATCTTATTGAGACAAAGCTAAAGTTTTAGTTTTCTATCTAAAATTAATTGAGTAACTTTGTGGCACTAACACAATTAAATCTTACTTGCTTTTTTTTGAAATTTTGGCAAACGCCAAAAAGTATGCTACAATTTCGTTGATAGAAAACAAGCAAAGCACAGTGGGTCAATTTTGGAATTTGGATGACAAAAGTTATTACTAAATAATTTTTTTTTTTTTTTTTTTCAATTTAATAGCAAGTGCTTAATTAAAAAAATTAATTCTAAAAACTCGAGGGAAATTTTTTTCTACATATACCTAGATCAATATTTTGCTTGAGCACCAAAAATTAAAAAACTAAGCGAAACTTGTTCACCCTAAAAGAGACATTTTATGTCTCTTACAATTCATGTCTTCGTTGTCTTCATTTTTGTCCTCTCAAATTTGAATATCGAACACTGCAACTTGGCGTAATGCTACTCAGCACAAAATTTCAACTTTTTGTTTGAGTTACTGCAGCCGCATCACTAGTACCAACTACAATGACAGAAGCAATAAGTTAAAGTTGGTAATATTTTCAATTAATTAAAATTAAATTTGAAAGCGAGTGGGTGGAAGTTTTAATGATGTTTAATCAAACCATATTTTAGTTTTAAACACTTTATGAAATTCATTGAAACGGAAACAAAACTTTCTCAGAGTAGTTATGTAATTTTTTTTTGTATTTTTAAAAGTGTATCAACTACGCAGAGCAACGAAATTTTAGTGCATTTAATAAATTCTGAGAAATTGGTTTAGTAGGGATTTTTCTTTTTCCGCTTCCTTATAGGGTGAAGAAAATCCAGAATTTAATGGACAAATTATTTTAGATTGTACGTGTGCTGCTTAGTTTTACTGGTCTTATCTGAAGCCTCCATTCTTCTTAAAGTAGCAGCATTACATTACTTTTATTTTCTATCTCTATATTATTTTACTACCTCCAATGCATCAACTCATTCCCTGCTGCTACTTACCTTATATATATATTTTTAATATCATTTTAATATTGTCGCGCTAGTGTTTGATTTTCATCTCTTGCACCTTCTTTGGCTAAAAATATAATATTCATTGCTATGAGGCTCGTAAATAAAGTCGACAATGCCACAGACATTTACCAACTTAACGTGCACACTAATGCAGTCACCTTGCTTCATAGCAACGATGTATGATGCGAAGCATACTTTGTGGCGTATCACAGCCATATATACATAAAAAATTTTATTTTTTTAATATGCAGACGCGTTGACATTAGCATTGCTCCGCTCTTTTACCTTCTCGACGCGAAATTGAGCCATTAAATAAAATCAACCTGACGGTAATGCTAACAATGAGTCAGCTGGCCCGCAAAAAGAAGTGGGTTTGGTAGTCGTTGTTTGCCTTAAGCATTTATGCTCAGCCGACACATTTTATCGTTTGAATGAAATTAAAAAAAAAATCTTTTATGCTAGGTGTTTTTTATTGCTTTTTAACTTTTTTTTTGTATCGCTCGTTCCATTGTAAACAGATGTATGTATTTAAAAATTTTAATTTATTGCGAAAACGAGTTCAGACTTTTATTTTTTCATAGAGCTTCATTATAAAAATTAAAGTCAAAGGCATCCATGAACGCGACTTTCGTACTTTTGACCATTTTCCAATTTAGAGGACAATCTCATCAGTCTGTTATTTATGATTTTTACAGGATTTATATCCCGAGAAAAAAATTCTCTTTACTTTGGAACGGGCGATATGTTGATATTTCAACAAATTTTCTATAACTGTCTAAAGTGAGTAGAGTTCAAAAATATGTCACAATCAAACGCCTAAAATCATGCTAACATAATTACCACAATTAACCCATTTTTTTTAAATAAATTTACAAAATCATTTTCAGGTGCTTGATTTGACAAATTTTCACGAACTCTAACAGTGAGTTATAAAGGCATTCAATAGGAGAAAAAAATGGCTCGCAGCATTCAAGCGAGTTTGCGTGAAATAAAGCCAAATCTAGTGCCTAAAAATATGTAATATGAAAGCTTTGGCGGCATAAAAGTTTTGGTATGGTCCGCACCGTGGCAGAGAGGGTTGTTTTATTTTGTTAGCAATATTAAAACATTAAACAAAAAAATTAGTTGTTATTCATCATAATCAGTTTATTATTTAATTTTATATACTTTTCTTTTCTTTTATTTTATATGGTTTTTATTTATTTTATTTTATTTTATTTTATTTTATTTTATTTTATTTTATTTTATTTTATTTTATTTTATTTTATTTTATTTTTATTTTATTTTATTTTATTTTATTTTATTTTATTTTATTTTATTTTATTTTATTTTATTTTATTTTATTTTATTTTATTTTATTTTATTTTATTTTATTTTGTTTTATTTTATTTTATTTTATTTTGTTTTATTTTATTTTGTTTTATTTTATTTTGTTTTATTTATTTTCTTTTATATTATTTTATTTTATTTTTTTTTTTATTTTTTTTATTTTTTTTTAATTTTATTTTATTTTATTTTATTTTATTTATTTTTATTTTATTTTATTTTATTTTATTTTATTTTATTGTATTTTATTTTATTTTATTTTATTTTATTTTATTTTATTTTATTTTATTTTATTTTATTTTATTTTATTTTATTTTATTTTATTTTATTTTATTTTATTTTATTTTATTTTATTTTATTTTATTTTATTTTATTTTGTTTTATTTTATTTTATTTTATTTTATTTTATTTTATTTTATTTTATTTTATTTTCTTTTTTTATTTTATTTTAATTTATTTTATTTTATTTTAATTTTTTTATTTTTTTTTATTTTGTTTTATTTTATTTTATTTTATTTTATTTTATTTTATTTTATTTTATTTTATTTTATTTTATTTTATTTTATTTTATTTTATTTTATTTTATTTTATTTTATTTTATTTTATTTTATTTTATTTTATTTTATTTTATTTTATTTTATTTTATTTTATTTTATTTTATTTTATTTTATTTTATTTTATTTTATTTTTTTATTTTATTTTATTTTTTTTTATTTTTTTTTATTTTATTTTATTTTATTTTTTTTTTATTATTTTTTTTTATTTTATTTTATTTTCTTTTTTTATTTTATTTTATTTTAATTTATTTCATATATGTAATTTTACCAAACTTTACTTTTTTATTTTTTCTCACATTATTTTATTTTTTTTTTAATTTGTTTTTTTTTTTATATTATTTTATTTTTTTATCGAAAACTCTACCCGTAATAAAATTAGGCATCCTTTTTGCATATAATCCAAACTCTAGTTATAGCCACTTTGAGCATTTTTCACTTTATGCTAACATATGTACATTTAGGCCCTGCTAGTATTTTTTGTGAAAATTTCATTTTAAATACATTTTACGCTCAGCTCACTTGGCGTCTAGGCTAAAAGAAATTGAAGCATTTACTTTTTCACAGTTCCCTTTGAACTTTTTGTACTTTTTGTAGACACAACTTGATTGTCTCTTGCGTCGTCCTTTCACTATTTGATGTTTGCGCACGGTTTAATTCGTTTTTTCACTTCACCACCGTGAAACTTTCGCTCGATTTACTTGCAAAATGTGACGTTTTAGGCGTATTACATGCTACGTTTTACATTTCGTGACACCTTATTATAAGCGCTTCGTTTATTTTATTTTTAATACATTCATCTTTGCTCCTCTTCACGCAGCTTTGAAATAACGAAGTAATAAAATTATAATGTGATTTTTGTGTTTAGATGAAGAGGAGGGGTGGTTGCGCCTGAAATCTAATCAAATTTATGACAGCATTTTAGTTGCTCGTAAATATACCTGAAAGCAGTAAATTCAATTGAATTGGACATTTTGATAATGCTATTTTTGTAATTTTTATGTCATTGCCTCTATAATCATTACCTGTCGCAAGGGAAGTACGTGCGGAATTTAAATATCTTTATGACAGCACCATACTGCTCTCTGATGTGTAATTGCCACTTCGCATAGGCGACCGTAAATGCACAAAGGGAGCTGTAGATATTTAAAAACATAATCAAATTGGCAGCTTTAGTGTAAAACAGCTCACTTTTAATAGCGCTAGAATATCTACCTCCTAAAAATCAGCTACAAGAAAATGCGTGCGTGACATTTTCTTAAAAAATTCTAGTCAACTTTTATTTGTACAGCTTTAATAATTTCTCGCCCTTTTGCGCTTTCACAAAACACCACTACAACACTCATGTTTCACTGGCATTGCATCTTTGGGGATACCATCAGCCTAAAAAAGAAATTTAAAAATTCCGTAGCATACTTTTAGGCTTGTAAGTGCTGTGAAGCAAATAAATCACAGTCTTCTGTTACGGCATCATTAATTAAAGCATAGCATTGTGTTGTATTAAAAAAATGTGTATTGTAAGTTATTTTACGTGTTTTCTTGTCGCTCTTTTGTAAATTATTAACGCTATTTGTCGTAGTAAATTGCATACTTTAAGGCTATCTGAAATGTGCGCATATGTATTTCGCTTTATTAATGTTGTAATACGGTGTTATGGAATTATTAAAGCGTTCAGGATTTATTATTTATTTTTGCAGGAATTACCAAAGTAATTATTTCAATCTTTAAATTCAACATCAATAAAAATCGTGAGGAAACTTTAGAATTCCCAAAATAATTTTAGTTGATCTGTATATTTCAAACCATTTCATTAAGTTTGGCGCAGATATTTCACTTTAAAATATGGAATCGATTAAATATAAATAGTTGAAACAATCTTGTAAAGAATGTATGCTTTTAGGTGCACGATTTTACATATAAATCCGATTTTTAGTAATATTACCATACCTATAACTAGAGATCGAAAAAATATGGGTAAATGGTTTTTGTTAGCATAATTTTAGGCATTTGATTTTGACGTATTTTCCGCACTCTATCTATGATTTACCTATGTTTGGAAGCATACTCTTATGCGCACAAAATTTTTAGCTATTTTCTTATCGTCACCTAAATTTCATGCACTAAATATATTATTTCAAACTCAAACAGAAATTAAATTTATGCCGCTTATTAGAGATGTCAGCTAGCGTGCGAGTGCCCCACGGCATTGGATAACCATTGGTTCCGATAAGTAAACTTTTCAAAGTGATTGCTTTGCGTGCTTTCGTCGCATGCCTCGCTGCACTTGATATTCAAATTGCTATGCAATTATGACAGCTAGATTGTAAAGCCTATTATTTAATCCTTGCATGTCTGAATTTGTAATTTCAGAATATACTTTTAGGCGCAAACTAGACAAAGGAGTAATAGCAGCAACAAGTGCAAGTTTATGGTTTCTAATCTGGAGTCGTATTTCATAAAAGTAAAATGATATTTATTAAAGGATACTACAAAATTGGATAATATCTATTTACAAATTTTAATTAATGTTGTGACCAAAAATGCTCTTTAAAGATTTCTTGAGAGTACTAGATTGTACAAATTGAGTAAGAAAATACCACCCTCTATTTAGGTCGTCTTACATTGCTCATCTATTTACAAAAAAAAAAAAAAAAAAATATTGAAAAGCAAAAGCAAACCTTGGTATAGTGGCAGGCGTTCTTTGAAGCCCCCTTCCGTCCACATCTTGTAAATATACCAACGAATTTTAGGCATACATATTTTAGGCGTAATTGTTTTTAGAATATTTTAACTAAATGTTGCATGCTTTAAGGCGCACCATACATTACTTTAATAAAATTTTCAGAATATATACTATCAAAAGCGGGGACCTTTTTCAAAGGACCTACCAGTCCTGTTTAAAACTAAGGGGGGTATTTTATGTCACAGTGCTAAGTCACAGCTGTTGATGTCATATTTAGTGGCAATAATGAATTTTTCATAATTTATGTAGCATACTTTGAGGGGACATTTTCTTTAGTGATTTTGTTCATTTAGATATCTAACATAACTATTCTCTGAATCATAGCAAATGCCTTCTTATATTGAGGCCTACCTTCCTACCACTGCTATAAGGCGGTTATAGTCTGTATACCACTCGAAAATACATTCTTTTTTAAACAACATATGCTAGCTAACTACTGAGTAACAAATCTTTTAGACAAATGAACTTTCGTTCTAAGCGACTACAGCAGTCAATCCATCATCTCATTGTTCGAGCGAAAACTTAGCTGATTGAGTAAATATGTATGTATGAGTAAATGTATATGCCTATCTGGGTTTCGTTTGAGTTTTCTTTCTCTTAACAAAACAATGAGCCGCCCACAATGTATGTACATTTTCCATAAGTCAAGAAAACCATATACATACATATATGTAGGCTTCCCTTTGGTCCACTGCAAGAGACTGTGTCATTTTAGATTAGAGCAGAGCACATTCATCACTGACATAAAGCTGAATAAATCAATGGCTAGTAAACCTTCTTATGTGCACAAAAAGTGTGAGGGGAACAAAAAAAATATTGGACAGGGTGATCCATATACATTAACCATGAAAATCGCTGGGCTGTATTTTGATGGGAAGTCATAAAATGTATTCACAGAATGAATAGTCCCCTATAGCTTAGATTTTGTGCCTGTAAAGTTGTCATAAATAGTCAAATGAAAAACAAAAACTAAAAAACACTTTTTTAAACACCCTGTAACTGATCGCAAAAGTTTAAAAAAAATCTATCTCCCCTATCGCAAATATTTGAACGCTGTCAAAAAAGTCCAAATATAAAAAGACCGCGAAACACAACACGCAAAAACAGAAAAATGATAGGGATTGGGGGAAAAAATCTAGACAATTCAAAATAAGTGAATACCCCTTTCAGCCGCCTAAAAGTAGGCAGAGAGATTTAAAAAATTACAATCAGAAAAAGAGCGCAACTAAAAAAACGAATAAAGAAAACTAGAAAATATTACAAAAGCGAAGCAAGTGCATGAGCTATGGTTCAACGAACCAAATCAACAAATTTCAGTAAAATGTATGAGACCATGTTCACAGCTACACACAAGTAAACGTCGCGACTTACATATACCTATATACCTTGTATACAATGTTAGGCCGCAGAGGTACTTGTTAGTTTACAACTAGAACTTTATGATTGATAGAAAATTACTTCCAATTTCTGCAAAAAAAACCGCGTGTAGCCAGTACACGTGAAAGAAGTTAACTTCTTAAATTCAGAAATAACGAAATATGCACTGAGGGAAAAACAGCGTTGTAAAATTAGATTCGATCGTTGACAATATTACATTTTTCAATGCTGAACAATTTTGAGTTGAATTGTAATTTTCACACTTCAAGGTGAACATTTTCTTGTTGTGCTAAAAATAATATAGTAGGTTTAACAATGAGTCATTGTGAAAACAACTCAACTTGTAAAGATTAAATTTCACCATCAACTTTCTTGAATTGATTTGGCAACATTGTAAAATCAAACTGGTGATAATTGATCTGACGCTGAAAGTATACAACTCTTCGCCAATCTCATATTGTTATCCTGAAGTTGACCAAATTCTGTTGAATTGACAAACTTTTTGTATTTTGAAGGGAATTTTTTGTTGAAGTAACAGTTCGTCCAGCATCAAATGTACTGTCATAGAACAAAGAGGCATTTAGACGACGACAAACGTAAGTACTCGATGGCATAATGGTTAACACCTGCATACAGCAGTCAACGCAGTCAAAGCTCGATTCTCGGTAAAGGCAACAAGGCAACGTGAGAAAGTGTGGCGTCATTTGGAACAAAGCTGTAATTAAGTAGATGCAGCAAGCATAAGTACACGATGTATACACCTGGGTGGACCGTTCAAGTTCAAGTTGTCGGTGTAGTCAATATAAGAAGCTGGAAAATCATTTTTTTCTTACTTTTTCTTTGACTTTGAAAAAACCAAATTATATTGACTTCACCGGTAGTCGAACTCAAAACACCTTAAACTACAAAAAAGGTTATAATGACCATTTTGTGTTGTTGCTTCACCTTCAAACATATGGCTTAAACAAATATCGCAAGCGTTGCATTAACAATATACTGACGTCTAATTTACTCCGAGAAAATGTCAAATTGACAAACGGTCAACGTAATATGCTAAGAAATGTGTTCATTGTTAAAATTACATTTTTATACTGGATGCAACAAATTTAAAGGTAGGCTGACTATCATAGCTGTTTTTTGTCGATTTGATATCGTTTTTGTTGAATTTGCACTGTTTTTCCCTCATGGTGAATAAGGTATATTCGAGAATGGTTTAGATCATGGGTCGGCAAATTGGTAAATGCAGGTGTACAAGTGAGAGCGCTTATACACGCGCTGTGATCGTCCGAACTATATTTTTAACATTCGCTGACCAAACAAGCGACACCCCACGCGATGCGGTTTCGCCCCTTGCTCAGCGACGACTAAATCATTTGGTAAACAAAGAGCGAAACGTGTCTGTGTGATGAGTCCAACTTGTTTGACTGATCTTAAGATCTATGGGGCGCCGATGCTTGGTTTAGATTCACAATTTCTCACTTCCGGGAAGTGGACCAGGGAACCGATCAATTCGAAAATATCTTATACATGCTGCGTTTTCATTCAAATTCGGTACGTGGTTAGAATTGTGCCTAAATTAACAGGGGCCAATACGTATGGGATATAGAGGAAGAGGGGCAAGGTAGAAGGAAATAGGGAAATGAAGAGAAAAAGGGAAGGAGATAGTGTGAAAGCGAAGAAAGATAGGAAAGAAAGTTGTAAAAGGGGTTGTAAATTGCGGTTTGGTGGTAACCCTAAGCGTGTCCGCACACGATGCGAAACGTCATACACGCGTATTAGACGCTACATTCGATTTTTGTACGCTTTGTTGCTGGACACATATATTTGCATGAAGAGCTGCACACGAATCGGCGGCTGCTCGAAAAAGGCAAAGCATGAAAGCTACAAGCTGCTCAGCGTATGACAATGCTGGTAGCCAGGCGTCGTACGCTTAGAAAAGAGGAAGAAGAAGCATTTGTTTACATTTTTCATTTTCGATTTTTGTGTGCCGTGGCTATGCTTTTTTTTCAATTAAAATTAATTGTTTCTGTTGAAAGAAAAAATAGAAAATTTGTACAATCGGAAGAAATATGTGTTAATAATGTGCGGAAAATGTATTAATTAATTAAAATTGCAATTTTGACAGTTATTTGTGTGCTTTTTTTCTGCAGCGTCGTGTGCAGATCTTGAGATGCAAGGAAATTCGTTCTCAGTGAAATGACGAGTACGCGTCTATGACGATGCGCCTCCTCTGCGGACTGCCTAAGTAGAAACCCTGCTTGATATTGTCATATTTGAAATACGGCCGAAAATACCTTTCATTTGATACCCATATTAGCATATCTAGCTCTATATTTAAAAAATGGAACAGGTGGCAACCCTGTAAACTGCCATAAGTGACAACACCCATCAATTCTGCTCAGCCTAACTATTACAACTTGTGCAATGTTAGCTAGATCCTAGAATTTCACCTCCTATATGATTTGCACAGCTAAACATTGTGTTGAAAATTCCCTACGCCTGAAAGTCGGCTACAATTTCTATTTCCGTGGCATAATTTCAGTTGCATCATTAGCCATTTTCTCAAATTTTACTCTATCAAAACTTCATATCACCGCCTAAGAAGTTAACTTCAAAAATCAGCGACTGTCAAATTTGTAAACCCAGTCATTTAAAAATCATAGTCCAATCATTCTTTTTCCAGTTTTCCAGTATCTTTCAACTTCAGTTTGCCAGCGAGTTGAGTTTTAGGATATTCCAATTCTGGACTAGTTTGCATACACTTAAGTCATCTGCTTTCCTTCTAATGTGTACTCAACGCAAGCTGTTTAAATAACATATGTATGTAAGTCAGTGTACACCAGCTAGTTGTTGCAACATGCATTGGCCAAAGTGAAATATAAAAATCGAAACTAAAAGCCAAAGCCATAAATTCAATTCAATGTGAAAGCAGCAGCATGCAAAGGGCTGGCGAACAGTTAACCGCACACATGCATGAAGTATGCTACAACATGACGAAGGGGTTAGCGGCAACATGACGTTTGTTGCGATAACACTGGAATCTCAAACACTTTGGCACTGCCAGTGTTGGCGTTGTCATTGTCGTTGAAGTTTGAATACTGATGCTTTGATGGGTATTGCTACTGACAGCACTCAATGGAGAGATGCGTTGGGACATTTGAGAGTGCACTTGGAAACTTTGTGGTAAAGGGAATGGACGCTCAAGTTTTAAAGTGTTCAAATATAAATGCAAAGCACACCAAACTGAAAGAAACTTAAACTATTAAATTAAATTTGAACTAAAAAGTCCGAGGAGTAATACATTGTGTGCTAGCGAATAATCTCTACAAAGCGCTTAGTGTTTCACGAAGCTATACCTTAATGGCTTCAGACAGTCTTACGTATTAGCTTTTTTAAGCCTTGCCTCTGCCGACATCTGTCAAAAGATTATTGAAATGCGGTGAAATATATTGGATTAGCTTTTAAGGGCGTATGTTAGCTCATGACCTCGCGCTTCGACATTTTCATTTTGTTGTCAAGCAATAAAAGTCGGGAGGCACGCCCACATATTTGTCAACCAACACATACTTATATCTAAGTACACACCTGCACATACATAAATTTACTACTCAAACAGCCTTACCATTCAACAATTCACGTTTTGTTCCATTGAACAGTCGAACATATGTTTTGCCAAACTCAAAATCGAAAATATGACAAATAGCAGTTGAGTTTATCTTGTTGATGCTACGACCTCAGTATCTCTCGTACATGCATCAAACCAGCTCACTTACTTGCAATTACAATCACAGCTCACTTCACGTTATGTGAGATGCCTACAATAACACACTAACTCAATGGGTTGCTTCCTTTACTGGGCAGCTGTGTAGGGCCAAAGGCCAAATTGATCGATGTTACCACATTTAGAGTGCTTTGTTGTTTATCGCTATTGTTTTTCTTCTCACATACGGCCATGTTTGTATGACTGTATGTGTTTTAGAATTTTTGGTGTTATTACAGCTTGCTCAGTCGCAGAGCATTGCATCATACAACATTTCCGTTGTGCACTCGATTGCAATGAAATTTGATTGAGTCTTCTAGTTTTGTGACAGTTTTGGGATAGCGAATTTCATTTCGATGTGGAATATGATGAAGTTTAATCTGTGCAAAAATTTAGTTTGTTTTATGCCACATATTCGGGCATATTTTTGTTCTGGCGCGATTGTAAAATTTTGTATGTGGTTTCGATATTTGACTTTTATTTGGAATAATAATTTAAAAAAACCTCGAAAATTAAATTCCATTTCCAAAAAAAAAAAAATTATAAAATAATAAATGCAATATAATAAAATAAACTGAAACAAATTAAAAACATAGAATAAAGAAAAATTAAAGTAAAAATAAAAAAAATACAAACACAAACCACTGCAAACGCAGCAAACTGCGATGATTGCAATTTCGATCTTGTTGAAGGATCTTGTTCAGAAATTTTTCATCACCTTTACTGGTCATTGAACCAAGGAGATTAATCATTCGACTGGTCAAAAGAACACAAAATTTTCAAAGTTCATTATATTAGCGGCCAATAATAACAACAACTAAATAATAATAAAGTCAGAATACGGCCAAAAATATACCATGAATAAAGCTCGTACGATTGTAGCTAATAGAGCAAAAAAAATCCTAGCCATATCTCAATAGCAACAGTAGGTATGTCGCCTTGGGTTTGTGCACTAAGGATAGAATAAAAAACAAAAAAAAAGAAATTCCCCATCTTCTTGGTTCAATGACCAGTAAATGTTATAAAAAATTACTAAACAATACAATACAAAGCGGCTTGACAAGATCCTTCACCAAGGTCGAAATTGCAATCATCGTAGTTGTGTTTGTAGTTATTTGTGTTGGTAGCATTTTGAACTTGCTTTCGCCAAAAAATTAAAAAAAAAGAAAAAAAATAGATAAAAGTTATTCGACTGGCTAAAAGTCTAAGCAACGTAAAAAAAATATTTTTACTAAATAAATGACACCGAAATGTGTTTTCTTTTAAGTTAAAAATTAGTCCTCAGATAAGAAACTTAATAGTTTTCTCACGAATTTGTTTCTTCTCTTTTCAGGTAACTGTCTTTAGCCTACATGAATTGTTATATTTAGCCGTACACGTGAGTACCTAAGTAGATATGTAAAATAAAGCTCTATGGCCTTCAATATCTGCTTTAGGCATATCTTATCAATCTACATACATATAGAAACGCCATGTAAAAAACTTTAGGAACCTCCTGTGAGTGAACCGTCTGACCGATTTGAATGAAATATGCGCCGATGGAAAGCAAATTGAAAAAACTGAAGTATAGGCGGTATATTTTCAGGGACGCCTTCGAAATTTATGGATGGGGGCGCGGGGCATGACCCCTTCCAGTCACCACCACCAAATTTTATTGGTCGAATTTTCGATCACCAGCGATACTAGTAACTTTAAACGTGCTAAACTTGTATATTTGTATATCCGAACTATCTCGGCAACCGCTTGACGGATTTGGATACAATTTTGATAGATAGTATGATTGATTCTAAGACTATCCACTTGGGGGTTGCCACATGGGGCGTGTACAGGGTCGCAACCTATCTCAATTTTTTTAAATTATGGAGCTAGATATGCCAATATTGGTATCCAATGAAAGGTATTTTCGCCGACATACTAACTAAAATATTTTCAAGTAGGGCTGCCGCGCAAGGTTACCATTTTACCGAATTGTATTTGTATTGTATATTTTTGGGATCATATTTGGACTATTTTAGGATCATTTTGAAATCATTTAGAGGCCACTTTGGGATAATTTTGGAGCTATTTTGAGACCATTTTGGTTTCAATTTTGGATTCATTTGGGACAATTTTGGGGTAATTTTCGGATCATTTTGGAATCATTTTGCGATTATTTTTGGATTATTCTGAAATAATTTTTCGGTCATTTTGGGAACATTTTAGGGTCTTTTTGGGATCATTTTTGGATTTAGGGTCCTTTTCGGATTATTTTGGGTACACCCTTATTTTTGGGATCATTTGGGAATCATTTCTGGATCATTTTGGGATCATTTTAGGGTCATTTTGGGATCATGTTGGGATCATTTTTGAGTCGTTTTGTGTTCAATTTCGTATCATTTTGGGAACATTTAAGAGTCTTTTTGGGATCATTTTAGGATTAGTTTGGAATTATTTTAGGGTAATTTTGGTATCATTTTGGGTAAATAAATTTAGCGCTAAATTGATAGCACCGAGCAAGCTCGGTCACCCAGGTACTATTGCTATTACTTCAACAAACGCAATAGACATACCAGACCAGCACAGTTGAAATCCCCTCCAGAGGCATCTTTTTTACTAAAAATCTATATATATTTATTTCTCCGCAAAATCAACTATCGTAAAAAAAAGCTCTGAAAGTTTTTTTTTTCCATTTAAATGGTTTTAACTCAAATCCGAACGAAAGCAATACCAATTTATAGTGTTAATGCTATTCTCACTGAAAGTTAAGTTAAAGTTTTTTTCTGCTTTGGTAGCTTTCGTCTGCAAACATCAACAACATCACTTGCTGCAATAACACTCTCCGAGCGCTTGACATCTGAGTGAAATTATCATCAACAACACAATTGCATGCGCTAATGCAACAACAAGAAGAATAAGAACAGCAATAAAAACAAGAAACAAAAGCTTTCATAAAAAATTATGACGGGAAAAAACTAAAAATAAAAAGAAAAGATTTGAGTTTTATGCAAATCAGTGGTGCAGTCAAATAGAAAACAAAAGCAATGAAACTTAATGCTGATTGTTTTTTAAATTGCGCCACCGAGTGCCCCTAAATGTAGGCTTTATAAACAAAAGCAAAAAATTCTAGAAAAATATGTTTGCTGGTGTTGTTGGTGATGATGACAGGGACAGTTGTGACAAGAGCAACAGCAACAACCAAACATACTATAAGAATGCCTCACAAAATTAAAGCTTATACGCTTGCAAAATCAACTGCACAAATTCGTCATTTCGATTGTCAGCAAATAGATGCTGTCGGTTTATTTTTCCGCTCATTGTGTACGTCTCCATTTTTCTCTGCTACGTGTTATGCAGAGTATTAAAGCCAATTTTTGATTGTAGTCTGAGCACACGTCTTTTACGCACACAATACACGCTTTATATGTTTGGCAAACAAAACGGAAAATCCCACACAATATGTAAATAATATCACTCATACGCCATGGTGAATGCATTCGTGCATTATATCATACGCACGCTTGCTTTGTGACGCAGAAATATGTGTTGTCGACGTATCTTTTCATTGGCATTGCTTGCGAATAAGACGAAATCAAAGCGTGATAAAAAAAATTTATAAGAATACACGAATGAAATGAAAATTTTCAACAAAGCAAAAATGACCTCTTAATTTTTTTTTTTTTTTTTTATTTTGTTTTTTTTTTTTTTGTTTTATTTTGTTTTTTTTTTTTTTGTTATACTTTTTGCATTTTCTTATTAAATTTTATTTCAAATTATTTTTTTTTTATATTATTTATTTTTTTTTATTTTTTTTATATACTTTTTTATTTTTATTCCATTCTTTTTAATTTTTTTTTTGTCAATTTTTATTTATTATATTTTTAAATTTTTACTTTTACTTTCTTTAATTTCACTTTATTTTTTTTTTTTTTGTTTTTTTCACAAACACAATGTATTTTTTTTTATACAAATTCCTTTTTGTTTATTATTTATTCTTTTGCAGTGTGAATTTTTGTGTTTCATACTCTACAATGCACAACATGAACATACAATAATATATCACTCTACAGCTACACTGACTGACAAAGAAAAAAATGTTCTTTCAAATTCACACAATTCACTTCAACTTTTGCTATTTTTCTTTGCCTGCTCTATGACGTTCGCGTCGCTTATTGTTTTCTGTTATTGTTATTTAACTGCTATTTTATGCATTTTTATTCAGAATGCAGATGCACTTCTGACTCTTTTGTCTGTGATGGTTATGTACGTGCGCAATGAATGCCTTTTCAAATGCTTTAACTTGCTTGAGCTTTAGTGTAGAAATCAAGTTAAAAATGCGGAGAACCGCAGTGAAACTCACCAGAATAAAGTGCTCATCTCTTTGATACGTCATGATACTTAAACCTTTTTGTAGTTTCAGTGAAATCGCTTTGTTATCAATGGATTGAAATCGATTGGCAATGTATGTTTAATATTTGACTTATACCATTTATCTGAAAGCTACATTATATTTCCCCCATCGATGATTTTATGCCAACATTTTCACACATAACAAAATATTTAGAGGCAATAAAACGTTATCTACCATCTCCTAATAGGCTCATCAAGGCATTTTTATTTGCCGTTTCCTATCGTTTACCATAACTGTTTGCAGGAGATGCCACAGCTTAAATGTCATCGACTCCTTGTTTGAGATTGCAAAGCAAATGTGCTGATGATATAACAATAAACGACAATAACTACGTACATTAATGGATTAGTAGCTTCAGGCAGATATCAGCTAGTTGCTTCAATTTAAATTCTGTTAATCAAAAAGTTTTCTATATTCAACTAATGTCTGTTTAATTTTACTTTACTCTTTATTAAGATCATTAGAAACAAATTGCTAAAATCGTATAATCTCTTACCGGCAGCTTTTATTCACAATTATTGCTATGTTTTAAGGGGATGCTCGGATTCATTGACACAGTTGTGGAGATAGGAATTATGGTTACACATACGCCACGTCCTCCTTACAAAATAATATCTCTTATGTGTGAATAGATATTGTTCTTGACATTATCTGTTTATTGAAACTAAGTAATAATCTTGCGTACTACAGAAACGAATCTTTGAAGCATACATACTTCTCCTACATAACATATCTACATAATTGATATTTTCCTTATGTACATTTTATTTTGCCTGCACAGATATTGGTATGAATTATTTTCAATTTACTAAGAATTTCTAATAGTTCATTTGTTTTAACATATCAGCATATCATATTTATGAATATTTCAATGCATAACAAGCCTGAAATATTTGCATACCTACAATTTTGCTAAGCCACAATATTTAAACTTTACATATTTTTTTTTTTTAATTTGAAATATTTATGGCATTCCTTGGATTTTTGGAAGTATGTACAAGTTATGTGACCCCAATACTTTGTCTACGTTAAAAAAAATGTTGTTGTTATATTATATATTATTAAATATTAATTCTAATATCAGCAAACTGGTTCTAAATAAAGTATTTGATTATTTCATGTTTGAAAATGCACATGAATGAATTTGCTATCTTGCAAAACTGAGTATTTGAAAAAATTCTGTTTAATGCTTCGAGGTAGGCAACCGCAGAAAATGTTCTTATTACAAAACAAGTAAGGAAATCTAAGTTCGAGTGAACCGAACATTAAAAACGCAGCGGTAATTTTCAGAACGGGATAACAATGATATACACAGAGCCAAAAAGTTCACCTATAATCAAAGAGATCGACGTCTAAAAAAGCTTTTTGCCCGGGGAGAGCGAGTGGGGACAAATTTGAAGAATTTCTTCTCAAATTTATTGAAAAGGAAATCGGCCAAAAAGAAGGAGTTAGCTTCTTATTTATGAATTTTTTAAATACTTTTGTCAAAAACGTTAAATTGTTAGAAGAAATCTGCTTGTTTTTATGAGACAATTTGTATAAAGTCAATGAATGAGAACATCCTCTTATTTTCACTAGATTCATATTGAATTTTTTGAAAAAGAAAACTATTTATTTTTAAAAGATCCCTTATTAATTCAAATTTTGCTATTAACGTCTCAACATATCTACATAAAAGTATACCTTCTTCAAATGTGTAATTCGACGCTACCAAGAACAAGTACCCGATATCATCATGGTAGAGATCTCCGTTCAGCAGTTAATAATTCTTAGTTCGATTCGCGGTGAAGGCAATAAGGCAAAAAGAACAAAGATGTAATTAGACGTTAGCAAGTTAAGTATACGATGGCATGGTAGTGTAGATTAGACTAGCCTATACATCTGGGTTGAGCGTTCATTTTTTTTTTTTTTATTTTGAAATATTAAAAAGAAAATCTTCTTAATATTATGTGATTATCTACTCAGTTTTGTTAAAAAAAAAAAAAAAAAAAAAAAAAATAAAAAAAAAAAAAAACACTAATGGTGTCGATATACCAACAGGTTATCATAACCTCTAACGAGATTTTTCGCCGAGCTTCTCTTTCCAACTTGTGGTGTGTTGCTTTTTAGTTTTCCTACAAGTTGGTGGGACCTACAGTTTTTTGCCGATTCAAATGAATTTTTTGCTGAGAAGCTTCTCATAGCAGAAATACACCCGGAGAGTTTGCCAAACTACTGCCGAGGGGCGATCCCGTTTAGAAAAATTGTTTTTTCTAAATAATCTTTGATGTTACTTATGCCGGGCATCGAACCGCCACGACTTGGTGTAGAAGGCCGAACACTTAACCGCTACACTACGGCGGTCACCGTGTCATAATAATAATGCTCCCTATTATGCTAGTGTACCTTGTAACAATTTCATCGTTCTACCGTAATCAGTTTAAAAGTTATAACCCGTGAATTTTCAAATATGCCTTCCTGAAAAGTGGGCGATACCACGCCTACTTTTAAAAATTTATCAAAAAATCATAATAGCATAACTAGGGGGTTCATCCTACCAAACTATATCACTTTAACCATTTCCGTTACCGAATTATGTCAATTTATGTGATTTTGGAAATTTTCGATATCGTAAGTGGGCGTGGTTGTAGAGCGATTTTTTCCAGTTTCATCAGCTATACTCCCAACGATACTAGTATGCTTTGTGCCAAATTTCATCGTTCTATCCTAATCAGTTTCAAAGTTATGACCAGTCGAATTTTCAAAAATACCTCCCTTAAAAGTGGGCGGGGCTACGCCCACATTAGAAAATTTGTCAAAAAATCATTATATAATAACCATGTGTATTCACCTATAAAATTATATCATTTTACTCAATTTTTAAATAATTTTTTGGTGTAGGTAGGCTATTTGACCTATTGTGGTTGTCAATGCAAATAAAACTAGTTTATTTCATTGTTACGGCTCAACGTTTCGCTAGTCATCCTAGCATCATCAGGAGCGATATCTATATTTAACAACAAAAATTACATATATTAAATTAAAATATTAAATTAGATTTAAGTTACAAGCGATGGAAGTAAAAGGGTGATCACAGTTACATATAACAAAAACAAAAACTGAAAACTAAACAATCACACTTACATTAGTTGTATTAATAACTAACAAATTAACTAAAAAATTTTTTCTTTGGTACCGCACGCATTGGGTATCATTGTCGTACTAAAGTTATTATAAGCATAACAAATACGCGGAGGCAATGTCAGCTGTGTCTTCCTTTTTGTTTATTGTGTTTTCTCTTTGTTGTAATATACGTAAGCTTTCTAATGTGTATCTGGCTCTCCCTCGTTTGTTTTTATCCAATATTTTTGTATTTGCCAGATCAGCTGTATGTCCACTAGTTGTTGTGTGTTGTGATAAGGCAGTGTTGTTTTTGTTCTTGAAATGTCAGCTTCGTGCTCTTTTAGTCTCACATTTAATTGACGTTTCGTTGTACCAATGTACCGTTTGTTGCATTTCTCGTTGTCTTTCCCATTACAAGTTATTTCATATACCACGTTGTTTTGTTGTAGAGGCTCGATTGGGCTCTTTGTTTGTGTGAAAATATTAGATAGAGTGTGGTTAGATTTATATGCGAGAGAAATGTTGTCTTTGTTTTTTAGTATATTTTTTCGGATGTTTTGTGAGAATTTTGGAATATATGTAACGCTGAAAAATTGCTTGGTTTTATTTTCTGCTTCTAATATTGGTGTTAGATGTTGGTTTTGGTTGGTTTTCATGGTTTGTTGTTGTATTAGACTTGCTATTGTGCTATTAGGGTAGTTGTTGTCTTTTAGTGTTTGGGTTATTTTCTCGATGTTGCTGTTGTGGAACTGCTCATGGCTTATGGA
>CAXKVI010000005.1:67841899-68203695 GCA_964058755.1 Campiglossa producta
CCCTTCCTAGATGTGAAAATACACAAAAGTAATAACTCTCTCATTTTCGACTGGTATGCAAAACCTACATCCTCTGGCCGCATGATTAATTTCCACTCTTCCCAACCTCTCAATTATAAAATAAATACTGCAAAAAATCTCATAAGCAAAGTTTTGTCCATAAGCCATGAGCAGTTCCACAACAGCAACATCGAGAAAATAACCCAAACACTAAAAGACAACAACTACCCTAATAGCACAATAGCAAGTCTAATACAACAACAAACCATGAAAACCAACCAAAACCAACATCTAACACCAATATTAGAAGCAGAAAATAAAACCAAGCAATTTTTCAGCGTTACATATATTCCAAAATTCTCACAAAACATCCGAAAAAATATACTAAAAAACAAAGACAACATTTCTCTCGCATATAAATCTAACCACACTCTATCTAATATTTTCACACAAACAAAGAGCCCAATCGAGCCTCTACAACAAAACAACGTGGTATATGAAATAACTTGTAAAGGGAAAGACAACGAGAAATGCAACAAACGGTACATTGGTACAACGAAACGTCAATTAAATGTGAGACTAAAAGAGCACGAAGCTGACATTCTCAAGAACAAAAACAACACTGCCTTATCACAACACACAACAACTAGTGGACATACAGCTGATCTGGCAAATACAAAAATATTGGATAAAAACAAACGAGGGAGAGCCAGATACACATTAGAAAGCTTACGTATATTACAACAAAGAGAAAACACAATAAACAAAAAGGAAGACACAGCTGACATTGCCTCCGCGTATTTGTTATGCTTATAATAACTTTAGTACGACAATGATACCCAATGCGTGCGGTACCAAAGAAAAAATTTTTTAGTTAATTTGTTAGTTATTAATACAACTAATGTAAGTGTGATTGTTTAGTTTTCAGTTTTTGTTTTTGTTATATGTAACTGTGATCACCCTTTTACTTCCATCGCTTGTAACTTAAATCTAATTTAATATTTTAATTTAATATATGTAATTTTTGTTGTTAAATATAGATATCGCTCCTGATGATGCTAGGATGACTAGCGAAACGTTGAGCCGTAGCAATGAAATAAACTAGTTTTATTTGCATTGACAACCACAATAGGTCAAATAGCCTACCTACACCAAAAAATATATCATTTTACCCTTTTCCGTTACCGAATTATGTCAATTTAGGTGATTTTAGAAATTTTCGATATCGAAAGTGGGCTTGGTTGGAGGGCGATTTTATCCAATTTCAGCAGGTTTACTCCCAACGATACTAGTATGCTTTGTGCCAAATTCCATCGTGCTATCATAATCAGTTTAAGAGTTACGACCAGTCAAATTTTCAAAAATGCCTCCCACAAAGTGGGCGGTGCCACGCCTACTCTAAAAAATTTATAGAAAAATCATGAGAGAAGGACCAAGGGGATTCACCTATAAAATTATATCATTTTAGCCATTTCAGATGCCGAGATATGTCAATTTTCGAAATTTTCGATATCGAAAAATGGGGCGTGGTTATCATCCGATATCGCCCATTTTCAATAGCAACCTACCTTGGCCAGAAAGTACAAAATTTCATGCAAATATCTAAATTTTTACTCAAGTTATCGTGTACACAGACGGACAGACGAACAGACGGACGGACATGCCTTAATCAACTCCTCTTTTCATCCTAAGAACTTTCATATATGGAACTCTATATCTATCTCGATTATTTTGTGCCGTTACGTACTACCGTTATGTGAACAAAATTAATATACCCTCGTACTAGTACAAGTACTCTGGGTATAAAAATAAAAATTTGCGTAGTTTTATTTTATTTTATTTTATTTTATTTTATTTTATTTTATTTTATTTTATTTTATTTTATTTTATTTTATTTTATTTTATTTTATTTTATTTTATTTTATTTTATTTTAGACGTATTGTTTTATCCGGTCTGGCATGTACCCTGCATGCAATCGTGCATTCAATTCTTTCTAATACCTATAATTGCAAAATTAACGTATAAATATATACATTGGATTCAATCCATAAATAAAACTTGATATACATACAAACATTTCCGCTCCCCATGTACAAGAACCAAAAAAACCGGAAATATACACCCGTGGTTCATATGGAAGGAAGGAAATAGCTTCAAAAAGCGCGCCATATACAAATTTACTTGCTTCCTGTTATCACCTTGAATCATAGGGTGTACAAGATGTCTATAAAGTAAGAAGAACACATGGCAAAGATTAGAAAGAATATAAATGCAAGATTGCATGCAGGGCACATCGCTCAAAGCGTAAAGACAACGCAATGCCAATGCAGTCTGGTAGGTTTAATGCCAGCCAGACCGGATAAAACACTACGTCTAAATGCCTGGTCGCATGGAAACTAGTCAGTGAATTACCATTCCGCTGTATAAAATTTTGCATTCAATTATTTTTAATATCTATAATTACAAAATTAACGTATATATATATATATTGCATTCAATCCATAAATTAAACATTTTGTTTTATTTTATTTCATATTGCCGCTCGCTTGCCAGGGCATCTCTCCAATTCACGAAAATCGCGGGTTTCCAAGGTACAAGGAACCACCGGAAATTTGCATAGCCATTTTCATGAATGTGTAGTTCAATCTCTGGAAATTGTGCCACAACCATGAATGTGTAGCACATTCATGTTTTTGGGGGAACGAAAGTATTTAAAAATTTAATTTCTAAATTTTTAAAAATTTTCGTCGAGCCAAAAACAAGAATGCATTGCACTGAACCACAGACAGCATGGCGTATACGTAACAATTTTGCTACACATTCATTGTTTAAGCGGGCTACTCACCTGCCCAGAAATGTCAAACTACATATAAGAAAACGCTCAAGAAATGGTCAAGAAATGTTTTCACACGTCAAAATTTCTTGAGCAAATACTCAGCTCATAAGAAAAAATACTACAATTTTCGATGGTTGGCAACGCCGGTTTACCTCAAGAAATAAATATGCTTGTATATATTTCTTGAGGTAAGCGTGCAGTTTCACGGCAAACATGAATATATACTTCGCTACACATGTTTTATACATTTTTTGAATAGTAATTTGCAATGACGTAAACGTCAAAATTTCTTGACCAGGCATAAGAAATATATGCTCGTTTTTTTCTTGAGGCATTTCTTGGCAGGTGGGTAGCCCGCTTATGGCACAACGAAAATTTTAAAAAATTTACTTTGGAAATTTCAAAAGAGGAATTGAAGGAATATTGACCTAAAACCTATATTAGTGGAAAGAGTATAATGAGAATATACATAACTTGCAAAAATATTTTTATGTCATAAACTAAAATTTCAAATTTTGCGAGAGCAATAAACTTTTAAATACGATTTCCCGAAATTCAAATTTTGCCACATTCATGCTTCTGGCAAGCGAGCGACGATATTATTTTATTTATTTTTTTAATTTCATTTAATTTTTTTTTATTATATTATTTTATTTTATTTTGTTCTTAGCAGTTTAGCTAGAGTAGTTCCATTAATAAGAGATCAACATTTGTCGCATACATACATAATTTATGCAATTTAGTAGCTAATTCCATATTATTGCAGACAGTTTTCCAGGCTATTTGCTGATCTTATTAAATACGCATAAGTAGGACACATTAGAATGGTAACGAAGTAAACACTTAAGTTCATACAAAGACACATTAAATAGGACAATTGACTGCAAATAATGGTTCTCGTAATGAAACTCATCTGATAATTTAGTTAATATCACAGAGCGATATTAATAACGTTGTTCAAGAAAGCGGCTAACGTGTATACTAGAGCGTCTCGGGCTTACAGTAAAAAAAAAAGTCGGCCGTACCTCCCCTCATACGAAGTGTTTTTGAAAAACATTTAAAAAAAATTTTTTTTTTTTGTGACAACCCTAGCTGTCGCCCATGTACATTTTTCTTCAAATCTTTGTCATTTGTTGTCGGATCTTAAAGTTTGACAGATCAATTTTTTCGTCTCAAAGAGGAGGGTTTTTCTCAAGAAAGTTCATTGAGCTCATGCGTTTCGTTGTGGTGCAATACTTTTAAATCCGACAAAAAATGCGGAAGATTTGAAGAAAAATGTAATTGGGCGACTTCTAGGGTTGCCAGAAAAAAAATACAACTTTTTTTTTAATATTTTTTAAAAACACTTCATATGAGGGGAGGTATGTTGTGGTATCACACTTTAAAATCCGACAATAAATGCCGAAGATATGAAGAAAAATGCAATTGGGCGACATCTAGGGTTGCCAGAAAAAAAAATATTATTTTTTTTTTAATGATATTCAAAACCACTTCATATGAGGGGAGGTACGGCCAACTTTTTTTTGGTGATACGCTCTAGTGTATACCCATATAATGCTTAATACGTACATACTTACATCAGGGGACGACATTGCGTATACGGAATATGCAAATGGTTACTATGAACGCTACAAGTTGAATGATTATAGTTAGCATCTGTGGTGATATTTGGAAGTATATGTATGTGACACTCACCCGATTATGCAACATTCCCAAGTAATCATAATGACCAAAAATACTATTTACTGACATTGACAAGGAGTAATGTCACGCAGCATTGTGTGCGGTGCTGCATTCATATTAATTTTGGTTGGAAAGTGTTGATTGTTCGAGAATTGTTATATTATTTCTCAAGGACTGAAACCGAAACCGAAACCGTAACCGTAACCGATTAAACCCGATTCATTTTTCAAAACCGAAACCGAAACCGTAACCGTTATTTTGATCTGGAAAAGACCGAAACCGAAACCGTTTCAAAAGCCGTAACCGGTTCCAAACGGTTTTCAATTTTTTCAAAACATTACTTCTATGAGTGGGCACTTAGGTACTTCCTTTTACAAACAGGTACCCTGAAAGTTTTCATGGAAGATTGTTGAGCCACGTTTTGACATCAGTATCAAAATTCTGAAAGAGGAAGTTTGACTATAGTTGAATGAAGCGATCGAAACAAATTTACGAGATCCGAAAAAGAAATGTTCAGGCTTGTCTCAGAAAGCGCCACTAATACTAATGTTTTTAACGATTTATACATTTCATTTGGCTTCCATTTTAATATATTTTTAATAAAAAAGTAGAGTTATTTTTAGGAATTTGTTTTGCAGAAATTTCATCCATGCATAGCGTTAATAAAATGTATTATTATATTGGAGAAATCCCATCATGGCCGCAGGAAAAAAGTTATGAAAATTCAGACCTATTTCGTAGCTACATAGCTACTTGAGTATTTTAGTGGTAAAATTTTTTTTTCGTGTTTTTATTTGGAAACCGGAACCGGAACGAAACCGTAACCGAAACCGAAATAAATTTTGAAGAACGAAACCGGAACTGAAACCGAAACACGTTGCAAAACCGAAACCGAAACCGGAACGTTATTTTAATCGGTTTCAGACCTTGTTATTTCTAGAATGTGCTGTTTAATGTTTTGTTAATGCAAAAATTAAGAAATCCTCACTCTTTCTTTTCATTGGTAAAATTTTCTACAGCCTATTTGGATTGATGATGACTTCAGAGTCAATTTATAAAATAGAAAATATTATTTTATTTTTAAAAAATTATAACTTCAATAAATTTGAAGTGAATTATTCGAAGAAACTCTTATATAGTTTATTTTTTAATAATATTCACGCAGATTACAAATACAACTTTGTTTCCAAAACTTTAGCATATTTTCAATCCATTACTTGCTATGCAATTTCCCTAGGCATTTCGTCGGGTAACGCACATACATAAATCAAAATTTAATGGGCGTGCGTAATTTACACGATTTCGCTTAAACACAAATGTGAATTAATTTATCATGCCTTTTATTGAATTTGCATTTATACACCTGTGGCCTGTAGCTGTCGCATTTAAAAGGCTCACTCACGGTTAATTTAAAATGTCACCATTAATTAAAGGTAAATGCTAATGAATGTTGGGAATAATTGTCGTTTGTACGAAGTGTACTGGCAAGCCAGGGCACCAAAATAACTCGAGTTAAGCGAATGAAAATCAAAACCATTAATTCTTCTCTTTTCTAGAAAATTTCAAACATTTATTTATACCTCTTTTATAGCAACGTTTCCGACAGCATTCAATACCTGATCGATTTACCTATGCACCGTATTGGAATCACTTTGCTTTTCTCAAAAAAATATATTTCAAAGGCAACCAAAAAACAATGCCGTTTCATCATTTTCAAAAGGCTTATTTCGTTTGCAGTACACACGAGCTAGGAAACTCTCACTGTGAAAAAAAACCGAACAGAGCGCATTAAAAGTATTAACATTTCCTGGAAATGGAAAAAAATGCTTGAAATATAATATAACATTAACGAGCATTTATTTACTTCATTGAGTTTTCCGGCTTTTCTGTGTATTTTACTTGTCCTTTCACTTCAATTATATTTCGCTATGTTTAGCTGTGTTTTGTTGCTGATTCAACCTTGAAATTTTTTCAATTGAATCCAATTTTTTTATGGGACCGTTCTTTGTAGGTCCTTGCAAAGCTTTGACTATGTGCGAACTGTTTGGGCTTTCGTGGCACATAAGGTGGAATACGAACTTTGAATGGGCAGAAAAAGGTGAAAAAACCAAGGGACTTAAGTTAAATGATTTGCTAAACAAAACACCAATTTGCATAAATGCAAAGTACCTGGGTGACCGAGTTTGCTCGGAGCTTTCAATTTAGCGCTAACTATACTTACCCAAAATGATCTCAAAAGGACCCTAAAATAATCCCAAAATTATCCGAAACTGAACCCAAAGCGACCCAAACATGATCCCAAAATATTCCCAAAATGACCCCATAATTACCCTAAAATGATCCCAAAATTAAATATCCAAAAAATATTTCAAAATGGCCCCAATATGATTCCAAAATTACTCCAAAAAGACCCTTAAATTGACCCAAAATAATCCTAAAATAATTCAAAAATTAGCCTAAAATAATCCTAAGATAATCTCAAAACGACGCCGAAAAGACCCTCAAACTTTCCCAAAATGATCCAAAATTGAACCCAAAATGATCCAAAAATGATCCCAAAATGACTCCAAAATGATCCGAAAATGACTCCAAATTAATCCAAAATTGAACCCAAAATGATCTCAAAATAGACCCAAAATTATCCCAAGGTTAAAATGGTAACTCTGGGCGGCAACCCTACTTGAAAATATTTAAGTTGATATGTGGGCGAAAATACCTTTGATTTGATACCCATATTGGCATATCTTGCTCCATAATTTAAAAAAATTTAAATAGATGGCAACCCTGTATACCATACCAAGCGGCAACCCCCAAGTAGATAATTTTATAATCAATCACACCATTAATATGCCGAATTTCATCCAAATCGATCAAGCTGTTCCCGAGATAGGACCGGATATACAAATACACAAATAAACTTCGGTAAGGTCGCAACCCTACTTTAAAATATCTTAGTTGGCATGTCGCTGAAAATTCCTTTCACTTGATACCCATATTGGCATATCTTGCTACAAAATTAGAAAAAACAAGTAAGGAAAGCTGTCTTCGGCTGTGCCGAAGGCTAAATACCTTTCATGAATAAGCGTCACGATTTTCACGGTTTGATCCCCAGTACAGCCTGTATGAATTTAACTTTAGCTCATACCGAAATTATCGGAGCTATCGATTATATGGGGACGATGTGTTATATTGGTCCAATCTCATTCATTTTTAGCATCGACATTCCACATTCTAAAATAGCATTATTTACGAAATTTCACGTTCCTACCGATATAATTACAGAAGTTATCTACCAAAATCCGTTTATCGGAACAATCGATTGTATGGGGGCTATGTGAAATATTTATCCCATTTCAATGATTTTCAACATCGATATTTCACATATAAAAATAGCAATAAGTACAAAATTTCACGTTCCTACGTGTTTAATTACAGGAGTTATAGCCCAAAATCCGTTTATCGGAATAATCGATTGTATGGGAGCTATGTGAAATATTTATCCCATCTCTATGAGTTTCAACATCGATATTTCACATATAAAAATAGCGATGCTTCCAAAATTTCGCGTTCCTATGTGTTTAATTACAGGACTTATAGCCCAAAATCCGCTTATCGGAATAATCGATTGTATGGGAGCTATGTGAAATATTTATCCCATCTCTATGAGTTTCAACATCGATATTTCACATATAAAAAAAAAATACGTCCAAAATTTCACGTTCCTACGTGTTTAATTACAGGAGCTATAGCCCAAAATCCGTTTATCGGAAAAATCGATTGTATGGGAGCTATGTGAAATATTTATCCCATCTCTATGAATTTCAACATCGATATTTCACATATAAAAAGAGCAATATTTACAAAATTTCACGTTCCTACGTGTTTAATTACAGGAGTTATAGCCCAAAATGCGTTTATCGGAATAATCGGTTGTATGGGAGCTATATGTTATATTGGTCCGATCTTGCTGGTTCCGACAAATGATTCCTATATTGGAAAATGGTGGCCGCATACCAAATTTCAGCCAAATATCTCAAAAACTGAGGGACTAGTTTGCGTTCAAACAGACAGACAGACAGACAGACAGACGGACAGACGGACAGACGGACAGACGGACATGGCTAAATCAACTCATCTCGTCATCCTGATCATTTCGGTATACTTATTGATGGGTCTATCTCTTCTTCTTCTCATATTTACAAACATCGGACCAAAGTTATAATACCATTTCATGTTCATGAAAGGTATAAAAATAGATAGGGTTGCAACCCCCAAGAGGATAGTCTTAGAATCAATCATACTGTCTATATTTAAAATTGTATCCAAATCGGTCAAGCGGTTCCCGAGATAGTCTGGATATACCAATATACAAGTTTAGCTCGTTTAAAGTTATAAGATTTGGTCAATGTTGAACGCCTCCAATATTTTTCAAGGCAGGTCCCTTACCAAGGCAGAAATTATAGAAGTGATGTATACCTACAAAGTTCATTGGTGTCTGAGCTTTCCATACTTTGTGAAGAGAATTGGATCAGATTTAATTTGATTTTATATGTATTTCAGTCATGTATATGAGATATCGTAGTCCTAGTGTGTAAAAGCTTAAAATTTCACCTAAATTATTAAAAAAAAAATTCTTTAAAGAATTGATTTGCTTTAAGGAAAACCCTCTGCTGATAAATATATATCGTATGTTTACAACTACATACACATTTAATATATTACTGGTGAAAGTACAACTTCATATCCTGCTCACTCTCTCCCGCAGCGGTAGTCTCGCTGCATTATGAATGGCATATCTAAAATCTTACTTGCACTTTCCATGCAGACTACTAACAATCGCTTTGATTTGAAGTGGATTGACGGCATGAAGTGTTTGCTGCTACAACAAAGCGCCGTAGCCCACATTGCAACATTGGCGAGCGCAAAAATAATGATGCTCTTGCGAAATGTCTGTCAGATGGGATATAGTGCATTATTTTTCAAATTTATGAAGCCAAAAATGAAGTAAAAAAGATAAAAATTTATATTAAAAAAAAATTAGAAATATGTGCTAGAGAAACATTTAGGATATAAGTATTAAAAAACTTGTGCTCATATAATATTAAATGAATTGGTTGTAGGAGCAAGCACGTGTCTAACACGTTTAAACTTCCATGCACACACGCACGCGCAGTTCAACATCATCTGCACTAAGAGTAAAAGAAGCAATAACAAGAGCAACGGGCCGAACACGTCTGCAACTTTGTGCACCTTTTCCCCTTCATTCCCTTTCTCCATTTTTTTTTTTTTTTTGTATTTTCTTATTTCCTTTCTGCCATCATTTTTAGTGATGCCCACACGCTGCAGTTATTGTTCACGTCATAGACGCTGACATGGGTAATATGCTTGATGTTGTCTACAGCTCGGCTACTGCAGTAAGGATACAAGTACCTCAGGTTTTGTTTGTTTACACATCTGTATCTATATATGTATGAATGTGTGTTTATCATTGACTTTTAGCCATAATTTCGTATCTTAGTCATGTTTGCGTAGCTTCCGTGGTAACAGCTTCAGTAATTAATTCTATAAAACAAATTTATTGTTGGGCCAAGAGTACTAGTAAATTTTTTACTGGGTTGGAGCTTTGCGGCCTTTAAATTAGAAGGCAAAAACTAAATTTTCCTTTACCCTCCTACGCGTTTCGATGCTACAGCATACAAGGAGGAGTGAAAGAGATAGCAAGAAAATTTGAAACGAGTTCACGGTACGCTTTCAAGTGTACTCTTCGCTTCTCACCCTCTTCGCATATGTCGCGACAGAATTGAATTCAAGACTTGAATATTGTAAAAGGGGTGTAATCACAATTCAACACTTACAATATATACTAATTATGTAAAATAAAATTAAATATAAAAATTGGCGCGTTGCATATTATTGCATCCTACTGTTTTTTCCACCATCTCCGTACTGTAGCACAGCTGTTTATTTATTTTATCCAAATCTTCCTTAAAATTCATTACACTGTGTAGTTGTTGTTGTATACGAAGACTTTCCAACGCCATTCTCTTGTTTGCTTTGTTTTCAATGTCTAATATTTCAAGCGGGAAACAGAATCAGTCCGCCAATACGTCAGTTGCGTGACGTACGTCAATTTTAGAGCAAATTCTATTTTGACGTATCCGTCGTATCTGGCGTTACTCATGCAAACACCCGCAGTCTACTTTGCTGTCAGTTATTTCGACGTACTGACGGACTCATTCTGCTGAACGTTTTAGTGTTGGCGAAATCAGCTCTGTGATTTTTGTTGGTTAGATGTTGTGCTAGTGCTGTTGTTGTGTTTTTGTTTTTAGCATCAGTGATGTGTTCATTGACTCGTACCTGTAAACAACGTTTAGTTGTACCAATATAGCGCTGCTTACAGATCTCATTACCGTTTCCATTACATCTGATTTCGTAGGCTACATTATGTTGTTTTTTTTTTTTAATAGGATTTAAGCTGTGGTAAAATGAAATGGAAAATTTAATATTAAATTTAATTTAAAACAAGTAAGGAAGTCTAAGTTCGGGTGAAACCGAACATTACATACCCAGCTGTGCACATAAAGTGGGCGTGATCGTTCACCGATTTTTCTTATTTTCTGTGGTAGTACTCTACATAAACATAACATGCCTGGTACCTAGTTTCGTAAATCTATCTCACACCGTTCTGAAGTTGTTAGCAGTCGAATTTAAAAATTGCTTGACTCATAAGTGGGCGGTGCCACGCCCACTTTCCAAAATTTTTAAAAAATTATGTAAAGAATATGAAATTTGATGTATGTACCAAATTATATTATTATAGCGAAATCAGTTAATTAGATATGGACTTTTCAATATTTCCACCTCCTTTCAATATAACTTTTATGAAAAAGTAGGCGTGGTCGCGAAGCGATTTCGTTTATTTTCTATAGCTGAATTTACCACAACAATAGTATATCCTCTACGAAATTTCGTTATACTAGCATAAACTGTTCTGAAGTTATTAAGAGTCAAAATTTTAAAATTTCTTCAAATATACGTGGGCGGTACCACGCCCCCTTTTCAAAAATTTTTATAAAATCGGCCTTAGAACATTTAAATCAATACATATTGCAAATTTTATCATTGTAGCTGCTTCTAATATTGAATTAACCCATTTTATACGTTTTTCGAAATTTTCGATATCGAAAAAGGGGCGTGGTTATGGTCCGATTTTACCCATTTTCAATAGCAATCTATTCTGAACCCAAATAAGTGCGCATGCCAAATTTGGTGAAGATATCTCATTATTTGCTCAAGTTATCGTGTTAACGGACAGACGGACGGACGGACGGACGGACGGACGGACGGACGGACGGACGGACGGACAGACGGACGGACATGGCTCAATCAAATTTTTTTTCGATCCTGATCATATTGATATATGGAAGTCTATATCTATCTCGATTCCTTTATACCTGTACAACCAACCGTTATCCTAACAAAGTTATAATACCCTGTGTACAAGTACAGCTGGGTATAAAAAAAACATAAAATAAAATAAAAAGTAAGGAAATCTAAGTTCGGAACCGAACATTATATACCCAACGGTAGTTTTCATATGATTTTCGAAATATTCCATTTCGAAAGTGGGCGTGGTTGGGAAGCGATTTCGTCCAATTACATCAGGTATACTCCCTATTAAATATGCTAGTATACATTGTACAAAATTTCATCGTTCTACCGTAATCAGAGTAAAAGTTATGACCCGTGAAATTTTCAAATATGCCTCCCTGAAAAAAGGGGGTGCCACTACTACTTTTAAAAAATTACCAAAAAATCAATACATAATAAGCAGGGGATTCACCTATAAAATTATATCATTTCCGCTACCGAATTATGTCAATTTAAGTGATTTTCGAAGTTTTCGATATCTAAAGTGGGCGTGGTTGGAGGGCGATTTTATCCAATTTCATCAAATATACTCATCTGCCCTACAATTTCCCTCAATGTCCCTATATCCCAGGACCCATGTGAGGTTCACCCGGTTCTGTTGGGCCATCTCTTGTAGAGATCGACGACAGCTGAGCGTCAGCTCAGACTTGAACGAGTAAGAGCCAAGGGATTTGATGGCCGCTTGGCTGTCGCTGAGAATAACACTATCCTGTCCGATAGTGTGTTGACCTTTCTAAGCCGCAGCGTCCATGATTGCTAAGACTTCAGCCTGGAAGACTCTGCAGTGATCAGGTAATCTGAAGGAGAGCTCAAGGTTCATATCCTTTGAATAAACCCCTCCTCCAACTCTGCCGCCTAACTTCGAGCCGTCGGTATAAATGGAAGTCCCGCCATGTTTAGCGGGACTCCGTTCCGTCTTCTCCCATTCTTCCCTGCTGGGAATGTTTATTTTTTTACTTACATTAAAAGAAAGGATTTTGGTTGTATTACAAAGGTTGATTACAAAAACTGTTATTATAACCCTTTACAAAATAATTTTTACGTCGTGGCGATTGTAACCCATCCCCTTGGCGTATGGGCCCCATGAATAGGGCAGTTCCAAAAAATACGAAAGTATTAAAAAAAGTTTACGGACAGATAAAAAACGAAAGTTTGAAATATATATATTTCTTCTGTGGTGTGAATGTGGTGTGAATGTTCCCCTTATACCCTACGCATGGTACAATGGTCTTTCCCCGCTTTATTTTGTTGCTACTTCATTTGGTGCCCAATGTTTTTGTTATTATTTCATCTGTTGACTTCTAATGCTTTTTAAACACCACAAAATCCTCTTCTCCCTTACGTCGCCGATAACTGTTATCCCAAAGACCTATGTCTAGTTTGCTATTACCAACGTTCAAAATTGTTCAGACCAAACACTCTTATTTACAAAACATACAAGCCATCGCCGACTCTTGAACAATTAGCTTACCTTTCTATGCGCCTTCTTTTCAAATCTTTCCCATGTAATTTCGATCCTAAGCTCACAATTAAGGTCTCATTGTCACCTGACTGTGCTTTTTCGATGCAGCTACCATTATTTTTCATAATTTTTTTTTGTTGTTCTCCTTTATCTTAACATTTGCTCCTCAGCTTCTCAAATACAAACACCGCAACCACCATTCCTTGGTCGAGTAGTTGGATAAACTGTGTGGTTTCTGATTTGTGTCCACTACTGCATGCATAGCACAGGCAATGTCGTGCTTAACTTCACTTTGAATACAAGTATGTACTAATCTGTTGGTAGCATTTCTAAATGTGTGTCCTAAAGTCAGTACATATTAATTTGCTTTTGTTACATGCGGCTGGATCGTTTGTATGTGTTTCATTGGGCAAAAAGCTGAATACCGGCAAATCTACATTTCCCTTGGTTTATTTTTTTTTTGGTTTTCTAGGCTTGCCTCTCTTTGGGATTTTATGTGCACATACTACATTCATTTTTAGTGCTTTTATTTTCTATTTTTATTACAAGCATAAAAAAATACTAATCCCTAATTCCTTAATTCCAATTTTATATTCAATAAAATTAAATCTCCTACTCTAACCGAAACGAATTTCAATTTGCATTTGCTTCCGATTTAGTACGTAATCGTTTGGCTTCTACTTTTTTGTATGGAAATTGATTCTTTTGATTTTGTTTGCCTATCAGTTTTTAGTGTTCCCGATTTTATTCTATTCTCAAAATTCTGTTCAAATTATAGATGAACGTTATATATTTTAATATACTCCGAAAATATCGGCCCCTAGTCGCAAAATTATCGTAAGGGACAAAATACAAATTTTACGGGAATTGTGAATTGTTCTATTCGTTAAAACGGAAATTTTTGGCACATCTATAAGGATTTCAGCTTCAATATTAACTCGATGATGCACTGAGAGATGTAAAACAATTTTCCAAAAAACGTAAACGATAATTTCGCGAAAAGGGGTCGATCCTGGTATCCTGGTCCTTCCTTTTATTGTGTACTACTTTTTCGAAATATTTATAACATTTTCTAAGTTTATTTTTGTTTTCTCTTTTTCATTTCAGGTAACTAATAAATGGAATCTATTATGTTTAATACCATATAACTTGATAATAAATGGAGTAAGTATTTTTATTACGTGCTCGTTATACTTACACGGCTAAAAATTTGAACCTAAATTTTAAACTTTTTTGGACTACATTTATGACCAAACCAAATTTGGATTCAAATTCAATCTAGACCAGTTTTCATGAAAATTGGCTAAATGAATCGGGTTTCAATTATAAACCAGAAATATTTTAACAATTTTTTAAAGATAAAATAAATTTTTTGTTCGTTGGTGGGAATTCGAACCAAGACTTCCCGCATCGTGCCCGTCTGCTCTACCACTGAGCTACATCGCACACATAAATGTTGTTGGTCTTGAATAAGCTTTCAAAAATAAATTTAAATTTTCAAACCCAAAAGTTTAAATTTTAGACCAAAAAGTTTTAATTTTAAACCGAAAAGTTTTAAGAATAAAATAAATCTAAAAAAATGTGGCAGCTGGCAGGGTTCGAACGAAAACTCTCAGGAGTCACAGGCGACTGCTCTACCGCTGAGCTATGCCGCACATTAAGTTTTTGTGGGCAAAATTCAATTACATTCAAACAAACCAAAAATAAAAAATTTAGACTGCTTTTTAATTTAGATTTTAAATCGAAACCAAAAGAAATTGAAAACCTTTGTAGGTATTTAGACGGTTTAATTTGAGTAAAAAATAAGATATTTGCATAAAATTCGGTATAAAGGCTTCTTACTGGCTATTCTGCTATTGAAAATGGGCGAAGTAGGATGGTAACCACGCCCCTTTTTCGACATCGAAAATTTCGAAAGTCACCTGAATTGACATATATCGGTAGCTGAAATGGCCAAAATGATATAATTTTATAAGTGAATCCCACTGGTCGAGGCGAGGCATTTTTGAAATATTGTACAAAAAAGTTTGAAAAATGGATTAAACTTTATACGGGTTTAAAATGTAGGTTCATTTTTTTAGCCGTGTAGTGAACACAAAATACATGTGCAGATAAACAGTTTAATTTTTGTCGAAGAGCTTTTTAAGGCAGAAATACCCTAAGAGGTTTATGGTTGTCAAGAGACAACCGAAGAGTTTTAACAAAACTTTTTCTAGACCCTTTTTGAAGTTACTTGCTTTGTGATATGAGCCTGGAGCCTTCGGATAGGATAAGCCAACACACCATTACTACACTAGGCCGGTTTTCACTTCTTATGATTTGAGCGGAAAAGTCCGGTCAAATTAGACATTTGGAATAACAAAAATTCCGACAAACCAATTTTTTGTAGAGAGCTTAGGTTCGTCGTCAGATTGAAAACTTCAAAATCCCCATCGATTCCATGTGTGATAAAAGAGTTATTCAGAGTCAAATTCCAAATTTTTGGTTTTTTGGCCTTTTCTTGAAAGCAGTTATTTTTTATTAAAAATTACCTGAGACCAAGTTGTATACCTGAAAATTCTCTCCAAAAATGGGCCTTCCTCTATTCATTGTATGGATATGCCACATATGGATTTTTCTGTATTTTGCTGAAAAACTTTAGTATGTAAAGAACAATTTTCTTTTACCGTTTATTTGTCAAGAAAATCTAAATTGCGGTACACTTAACCGCCCAGGGTTACCATTTTACCGTATTGTATTTGTATTGTATATGGGTGTTTCCAGCGTTACGGACGTTCCATGCACACTATTTTAAGAATAGTTTTTTGTCATTTGTAGCCTTTTTACTCATCTATCCAACGCTATCAAAAATTTTTCCTTTATATGACACATTACCTATGAAGAAGGGTTTAATTAAAACGTACCTCATATTTGAGGTGGTTTAAGATTTCCCTAAAGTTCTACGAATTGGTTCGTGCTATAAAAAAATGGTGCATACACGATGGATAGAGGAATAAACAAAGACTTAAAGTGCATTAACATTTTCTTTATAGATAAGTTTTTTGTTGTACAAATATCGATTTTAATTTTGCTCGGACGTTCCCGCTCGGGCGTTCCATTTTTCGGTCTTAAAGAAAACGGCATCTCCTTTTACAACGAAAAAAATATTGACCACATATTTTATTGCATTTACCTCGCTTAAGCATAAATTTACATTTCTTAAAAATTCTGAACACCAAAATTATCCACCTACATTAGAAGTATTTCATTATTGATAACTTAAATCACCGCATATTTTTTGTAAAAACTTGACCTAAACAAATCTATTATTGTTTTGGCCTACCCTAATACATATATGTACATATATAAATTCATATTTATGTATGTAATGTTATTAACATGCTTGGCCTAGGGGCATTTTAAAATTTTTCTCTTTGGTTGACACATTTTCGGAAACACCTACATATATATTTGGGATCATATTTTGATTATTTTGGTATCATTTTGAGAACATTTAGGGAATAACTTTGGGGCTATTTTGAGATTTTTTGGGTTCAATTTCGGATTAATTTGAGACAATTTTCGGGTAATTTTCGGAAAATTTTGGAGTCATTACGGGATCATTTTTGGATAATTTTGGGATAAGTTTTGGGTCATTTTGGGAACATTTGAGGGTCTTTTTGGGATTGTTTTAGAATTATTTTGGGAACATTTTTGGATAGTTTTGGAATCATTTTAGGGTACATTTAAGAGTCTTTTCGGGATCATTTGGGAAGCATTTTTGGATAATTTTGGGGTCATTTTGGGATCATTTTCGGATAATTTTTGGGTCGTTTTGGGTTCAATTTCGTATCATTTTGGGAACATTTTAGTCTTTTTTGGAATCATTTTAGGATTATTTTGGGATTATTTTTGTGTCAGTTTGGGATCATTTTGGGTAAGTAAATTAAGCGCTAAATTGATAGGACCGTGCAAGATCGGTCACCCATGTACTTACGTGTTTATGATAAAAGAGCTATTGAAATCCACCGTGAGATTGTTGTGAGCCAAATTGAACTATATGTATTCTGAAAAAGCATGCCTCACCTTATTTGATCATACGGACCAATTTCTAGCAAGATTCAAATGTGAAATCATGGCTTCAGTCAGCTAACCTCGACATATAGTAAAATCTCAATGGGTCGACGTCTGTTAGCAGGTATTAAAAAAAAAAATGTCTGTCTATCTTTATGTATGTATATTTGTGATAGTATCACTCAAAAACAGTAAACTGAGAATTAAGAAAACTCTTACTTCGATGACTCTACCCGTTTTAGAGTTATCGAGCAATATGTGGTGTCAAACGAAATGGGTTAATAAATACTGCTATAAGTGATGTAATTTAAATTTCTCAATGAGCCGAAAAAGGTGGAAGGGTGAAAAGAGGCGTTTCAACTCTCACAGGTCTATATCCAACCGTACCACATAAGTAAAGCATACCTTCCATATATGTATAACAGGACCCGGCAAAATTGGAAGTGAAGGGGTGCTAGCGAAATAGCGGTCATCGCGTCTGTTTGCTCCGTCGCTCACTAGCAAGTACCGAAACCGTGCATAACCAACGACATCCATTGACTGGTCAATGCGATCATAGCAACAATGCCATTGTTCGAGAGGCCAAGCAAAGAGCGTAATAATCTATGTGAATTTGGTTCTCAGATTTTCGGACAATTGTCCCACTAAGTGCCTAGGCCTGATGTATAACCAAATAAAACTCCAGCAATCTCTTAAACACAAATAAATTTTTAGCACTTTTGTGGTCTTCGACACATTGCAATCCATTGATGGCCTCATAAACAGTTGCAACAAAACTCATTAATTTGAATTGCTGCACTTTATCGTTTGTGCTTTTGTTGCCGATTTGCTTTGTTTGAACTTAGCGCGGTGAACAATAAACGCACATTTCAAAAACAACAATAAAAACAGTAATAACCAAAATACCAAACAATAACACATTTGAGCAAAATCGCGCGATAACAAAATCAAAATTGCTGCCAAAATAACTGTCTGTGTTTCAATGTAGTTAAAAGGTTTAGGCACAACAACACAATAAACACTTTAATAGGAAAATCCTTTGCAACATTGCAACACACATTTGCCACATGCGTACGCACATTGAATTGCTAAAATTGAATGAGCAGCCGTCGACCCTAAATAACAACGCCCATTGAGGCCACTAGCTACTGGCAGTGGACAGCGAAAAACATGCCAGCCGGTACGTGCACAGCAAGTGTGCAACGCCGAAAGATTTATTTGCTGCAGTAAAGCGTAATAAAGTGGCGCGTTGCAACATACGTTTGCAACAAAATGCACACACGTGCAACGATCAGACACAACAACCGAACCGAAAGTTAAAGTGCGAAAACATTTTGGGTAGAAATTGTGAGGAATCTAGTATCTACAAATGTATTGTAAGTGAATATGTATGTACGCACCTAACTATTGTTTAAGCGCTTTGCCAACATTTTTTATAGTTATATTACGGCCGTTCAACACACATGCTTGTACAAAGTACATTTACGTACATTAGAGTGATTTATTTCTGTGGTGCGATGTGATCAATTCCAATATCTCAACTGCTTTTGTAGATACCTCCGAAAACGTGAAACGGAAATGGAGAAGGATGAGTGAATGCGTTGAAATCAAGGACTGAACCGAAAATATAACCGATTAAAACCGATTAATTTTTGAAAACCGTAAGCGTGATTTTGATCTGAAAAAGAACGATACCGAAACCGTTTTAAAAGCCGGAACCTGTTCCAAACGGTATTTAACTTTATAATGTCTTACCAACTTTAGAAGGATATTGTTATCTTCAGCGACAGCCAAGCGGCCATGAAATCCCTTGGCTTTTACTGATGGAAGCACGTAGCAAGGCTAAGTGTGCCCTACCGACAAGGAGTTGTAAAGATGAGATGATGAGGGGAAGGAAACGGGAGCCAGTCGGGCTAATACCACGGGGAGACAGTCGGGCTAGTACCACTAGGTGCTATTCACCGGAACGTACCGGATTCATATCCGACAAAGGACTGTCACTATCAGTACAACCCTGTCTGGTCCGCCAGGTAACTTTTTTATAACTGGATCTTCCGACTAGGCAGGCGAAGCACTGCAACAACAACAACAACAGGAGGAGTTTCAGTGTCGGTTTAGGAGTTTCAGTCCCGGACATAAGGATTTTCCAAATGACCGAGTCCTGGGACTGACTTTTTTAGTGTTGGTGATACTACAGCGGGCCTTTTAAAGCTGATCTAAGTATGCCTCCGATACTGCCACATGAAATTAAGCGCCACACAGAAATTATTCCCTAGGGTCAGAATAAATATTTTTTAGTTAAACCGCAGCATCGACTCTGCGTCTAAGGGCACAAGCATTGCGGGGCACTCCAGCATTTTGGAATGCTATAGTTTTCTTCTGCTGAGCACAGATCATTAAGCGACCACAACAGTCGGAGATAGCTGTTTTGAAATAAACATTCCTAGTAGGGAAGAATGGGAGAATACTGAACGCTACTCATGGCGGCACTTCCATTTATACTGATGGCTCGAAGTTAGACGGCAAAGTTGGAGGAGGGGTTTATTCAAAGGATCTGAACCTTGAGCTCTCCTTCAGACTACCTGATCACAGAGTCTTACATGCTGAAGTTTCAGCAATCATGGACGCCGCGGCTTGGAGAGATCAACACACTATCGGACAGGATATTGTTATTCTCAGCGACAGCCAAGCAGCCATCAAATCCCTTGGCTCTTACTCGTTCAACTCTGAACTCACGCTCAGCTGTCGTCGATCTCTACAAGAGATGGCCCAAAAGAACCGCGTGAACCTCACATGGGTCCCGGAACATAGGGACATTGAGGGAAATTGTAGGGCAGACGAACTTGCCAGGCAAGGGGATAAAGGGCACTTAGGTATGCCGTTTGCCACATGCAAGCTAATGCTGAAAGAGTGCACACTCCGCCAAGCCAATGAAAGATGGCTCCAATTTCCAGGCTGCCGGACATCCAAACCAAAATCTCCATATTAATAGGGGTACTAACCGGACACTGCCTTATTTGTAGACACGCAGAAAGGCTAGGTGTTCCCTACCGACGACGCTGTAGGAGTTGCAATAACGGTGTCGGTTTAGGAGCGTCAGTCCCGGGATTCTGCTATGTGGAGATGCCGACAAAACAGGGATTTTCCATATGGCGGGGTCCCGGAACTGACTTTGTTAGTGTTGGTGGTATCACAACGGACCTTTTAATACTGGCCTAGGTGTGCCTCTGCGCAGCCACTTGAACCTAACCTCAATAATTATGAATAACAGCGTTTAAAAGCAAAATCCTGGCAATTCTCGAAGCGTACATATTAACGTTTAAATTTATCGAAAGTAAGCACATCCGGTTGCCAAAGCGGATCAATACAAAAGCACAATTCTCATGCACACATTTACAAATTACATTGTAAATGCTTTTGAAATGTGAAATTTGTTTATACTCCGCACACTTTGGCAGTATATGTGTATTTGGGTTGAGCCCAGCGGAAACGGAAATTGATATACAGCGTAGGTCTACCACAGCATTGCAAAGCCACACTCGTGCACACAGACTCGTACAAGGTTGCACAAAAATAGATTAAATAAACTTGAGCGCGGCAAGAGCCACTTCAGCATTACCACTTCCGTATCAGCAAACCAATTTTCCATTTCTCTTTCGTTGCTCGTAACGCTGGTTTCGTTGCATGCCTTTAGGCTTTGAATTTTGACATTCGACACTCTTACTTTTCAAGCTGAAAGGCTTTTGCAGACACAATCAATGAAAAGGAAAATGATTTAATTTCGAAATTATGAAGTGAAACTTCTTGTGTGGAGATATTAGGGGGATTCGCTAAGTATTGCAAACGGTGCACGGATTGTACGGATTGCACGGATTGCATGGATTGTAAAGTCACAACAACAAAATACACATAAAAAATTATATCCTATCCGCACAATTTATACAATGCTCAAACCAAAGTATATTAAACAAAGTAATAGTGAACTTCACAGTCCTCTCTTTTCTGAAGGAGTTTTCCCGTCAAATGAAAAAAATATTAACCCGTTCTGCTTAAGATTTTTTAATTTTGTTTAATAGTGTGAAGAAATAGCAAATTGTTTCATATAAATACAATACCGCTTGCTTCAGTTCTTTGCACGTTTAAATAGAATTTAGATTAGCTAGACTCTAGCACATTTTAGCTTAGATGAATGGTTTCATCTTTTTTCAACTGGATCTTAGACCAAAAACGAAACTGTAAGCGATTAAAATCGATTCATGACCCCTGTGGGTTAGGGGTTTAGAATATGCCCGTGATGAAATGCCTGCCGCAAGAGGCGACTAAAATCCATTTCGACCATGGTCACGGGGTTGATGATATCGGCAATGGGAATAGTGCCATTAGATGGTTCGGCAGCTGTGAGAGCATAGACTCAATACCGTACAACTCTGTTTGGTCCGTCACGTCCCTCTTACAACAGCAACAGTTTCTACGACACTCTGGCGACAACCTTCTTGTGGTGCCATCGGTGGAAATCGATAAATATTCAATACTCGCCATTTTTATGACGCAAAGGTCCGAAAAGAGGTACATTCCAAAGTGGCCAAAGTTACTCCGTTACTGTTTGGGCTAGCATATTTCGCGGTATTGATAATTTTTTGGACTGAGTAATTGCTATCTAATTTTTCAGTTAAACAATTGTATGGGACACAAAAACTGTGCTTGGCTGGCAAAGGTTTAATACGCTTGTTTACATTTTTTTGGAGGAAAAACTCCTACAAAAACAAAATATTTCAGTTGTCAATTCTACCTTGTTGAATTTGCCTTGGCTCAAACCTATGTATATTTTAATGCCAGAATTGTAGGAAATAAAAAGCAGCCCTGCACTTCTCTCAATCCTCTCAGTTCGCTCACAAAAAGTAAAAGTATTTGTCAGCGCCAACTTTTTTCAGAAAAAAAAAATTTCAGCTTTAATGAAAATTATTTGACGTTTGTTAACGATTTGATTTAAATTCTTTAAAAAAAGAAAAAAAATTTTTTGCTTTTCTGAGATTCGCGGCATTTTTTCGAATTTTATTTTATTTTCTATTTACAGTTTGACAGTTAAATCTTCTACGTTATACAATGGGGCGCTCGCGTAGTATTGTAAATTTCGACATAGGACTTTTACAATCCATGCAATCCGTGAACCTTGCAAGACTTAGCGAATCCCCCTATTATGTTTAGATTTACACACATAAAAACATATTTTTAAAGAGAACTGTAGGCTTTTCGGCCTAAATGTTTAAAAATTGGTAAATAGTGGAATTTGATGCTTTCAATGTTAGGAAATTGCTTTGCAAATCTCGCTCTGTGTTTACTATTCCCTCACCACCAAACAAAAAGATTAGCATTTGCAGCAATCTTCCTGCAGCAAACCAATAATTGCCCAAATATGTGCAATAAACGTATTGCCGCAAGTCCCTAGTAGGCATCCTTACTAGTAGCGTAGCAATTTTGTGGTCTGATAATGGTTTTTATGTTGGTATTAGTAGCACTAATATGGCTCTGAGCAGCTTAAATTGAAATGCTAATTTAGCAATAATTTTCAAAAATGCTCCACATTCCACAAAGGGAAAAATACATAACTAGCACAAATTGGCAAAATTTGAAAATGTGAAAATAGGAAATGAAATGTTTTGCATTGCCACAACGGATGTTGACAAAATTAATGCGCATACGAATACAGCAAATTTCGTTAGTAGACAGACACAGACTACTAGACAGCCATACACTTCAGCAATCGGTAAATCCTTCCGCTTTATTGATTATGCCCAACTAAGCATTGAGGATGAAATGTAGCAACGATAGGAATATTGCGTAAAAAATCGCAATTAACAGTGTGGGATTAGTTTGCCCGTATCAAAGTAGAGCTAGATGCAGAGAAAGTGAGCCGATTATGTATTACAGCGAAGATGATTTAATAAAGCGGGAAAATGATATTGTTTCCTATACAGGGTGTCATGGAAGTTTTAAAAATAAAGACTAATGATTAGTAGAGATCGGAAAAATAGGTGAAATCAAGCGCCTGAAAAATATTTTATAAAATTTATTTTTAAAAATTGGGTGAACTGTGGCAATTATATTAGCATAGTTTTAGGCGTTTGATTTAGAGTCGACAAAAAATTGCACACTGCTTCTCTTCCAAAGCTCGGCAAAAAGCCTCTTTAGAGGTTATTATGATAACCTGCTAGATGGCGCTTGTGTCGATATATTTGCAAAATCCGCATTAAACGATTCGATTTATTCATATTTGAGACGTATGTTTTATATGTACGTATATAATTAAAAACTCGGTTGTAAGCTTCGGTTTTGTAAGCTTCGCAGCCAAAGTCCCGGGCATCTGCTAGTAAAAGCTTTGGGGTGGTCCTTATTTTTAGGGAGACAATTTATCATCAATTTTCAAGATCTCAATCTCTCAATCGATAGTAATATAGCCAAAGATATCACACACAAATTTTGATCGCGATTGGAAATGGGCGGATATATTACATACAAAATTTGGCAGGGGGTTAAAGTTCAGACTTCCCTCTGCCTTAAATGTTTCCAATCAGAACCAAATTGTGTATGTGATATCACCGACCATAGTGCTAACGATTTCGAGTATTAGATAAAAAGAAAAACCACTCTTATATTTGAGTCTTCATAGGGCAAAGTAAACTGCGACATGCCTAAACCATCTACATTTGGGATACAAATTTATGTGCGATATAGTTGACTGTGGTGCAACCTATCTATCTTTCAGGCTGAGCTTATAGCTATCTGGGAAGCTGCTCGCTATCTGACTAAACTGCCAGTGACTAACCCCTGTAGGGAAAATCTCTAGTTCAGAGCTAGTTCGCTTCTAGTGTGTTCCGAACCAGTACTAGTTCGCAAACTATCTTTTTTACATGAAATCAACTGGCGAATTTAACATGGCGATGTCCTAGGCTGGAACTAGTACAAAATTCGGCAGTTTGGATCTAGTTCGTTTATTGGTACTATTTCTATAGTTCTAAATATAAATTAAATACAAAAACTTAAATTCAAATACGAATCCAAATGCCTTTTAATGACTCCTCAAACGCTGGTTTCGAACTAGTGAAAATGTAATCACTAACGTACTAGTTCTTATTGGCCACTTTATATCTAGTTCTGAACCAGAAATTTGTGTCACTAGTACCTAAGTTCCCTGCAGGGACTCTATCTCCATCTTTTCCGACAGCCAAGCTGCCATAAATCCCTGCAAAGTAGTAAGACGTCGTCACTAGTGGCGATTTAGTGCAGGGAAGCTCTAAATAAGCTAGCCGATAAGTGCAGCCTGAGTATAATACGGGTCCCAGGCCATAGTTTTGTATCGGGAAACTGCGCTGCCGATGAGCTAGCAAGGAAGGGCACCTGTCTACATACAATCACCTCCGGCAGCTGGGTGAGCCCCCCCCCCCCCCCCCCTAAATACATGCAAGCACTGGCTGCGTTCCCGGTTCATAGAACAAGCCGACGCAAGATGGGCCATGGAGCCGACTTGCAGAACGTCCAGGCAAATTTGGCCCAAACTTAACGAAAAAAGGTCGCAATCGGTAATTCATCTGAATCGCCTATTCATTAGCCCACTTGTGGGCCTTCTTACAGGACACTGTCTTATGGGAACCCATGGCGCTCTCATGGGCCTGTATACAAATGACTTCTGCCGCAGCTGCAGGGACGAGGAGAGATAGAAAGTGTAGAACACTATCTATGCCACTGTCCCGCTCTGTCGAAAACCAGGTACCGATGTCTCCGCAAACACTCCTTTGGATGCCTCGCGGAGCTAGAATCTGCAAATATAGATGATATTCTGCGCGACATCAGACAAACGCGCTGGTTTAGCTTCATGGGTGTATGAACTCCGGCCTTAACAGATAGAATCTTGTGACACATACACAGTAACACGTATAAAATCTAGTAAATTTTAAATGGCTGTAACTATTTCAATAGTTAAGATAATCGCACATGGCTTACCATTTTGGAAGCTTCAACTTTAAGAGCCCTGCAGGGAACCCAGGCACTACTGAACAAATTTCAGGATCAGAACTAGATATAAAGTGGCCAATAAGAATAACTCCGTTAGTGATTACATTTGCACTAGTTCGAAACCAGCGTTTGAGGAGTCTTTAAAAGGCATTTGGATTCTTATTTGAATTTAAGTTTTTGTATTTAATTTATATTCAAAACTATAGAAATAGTACCAATAAACGAACTAGATCCAAACTGTCGAATTTTGTACTAGTTCCAGCCTAGGACATCGCCTTGTTAAATTCGCCAGTTGATTTCATGTAAAAAAGACAGTTTGCGAACTAGTACTGGTTCGGAACGCACTAGAAGCGAACTAGCTCTGAACTAGAGATTTTCCCTACAGGGAGTATTTAAAAATATTTTGAAAATGGTTTCAAAAATTAAAAGAAAATTCACTTTGAAAAAATGCCATTTTTCCCCATACAAAATGTATGGGAAAGGGCGAAAAAAAATAGCCACCCCTAAGGGTTAAGGTAGAGCGCTAATTTTTTGCAACGCTTATTTTCTCATCAAACCTAAAGTTTCAGGGGGTAAGACCGAAAAAAACAGTTTTTTTTTTTAATTTGAATCACCCTAATGTATATACGAATATACTTGGCTCCTAAACGAATAAGCCGATCGTAACCAAATTTTACACATGCACTGGATATCTTCTAGTGATGGTCATTGGCTAAAATATATTTTGCTATACATAGTTATGGGGCGTCGCACCTCCCATACGAATGGAATTTTTCATTGTCCGTATCTCTGAAGTATTTAGGTTATACCACCGAAATTTGGAGAGCGGTTGTATGAGATCGATCCCTACCACCTTCAAAAAAAAACTGGGGATAACGGAAAAGAGGGCGTGGCACCTCAAATACGAATGAAATACTTCATAATCCACATCTTTGGAAGTATGCAGGTTAGGCCACTGAAATTTGGTTAGGAATTATATGAGATTAATCGCTATCACCTCCAATGAAATATTTCGTAGTCGATGTGAGGAGTTGTATGAGATTAATCCCTATCACCTCCAAAAAACTGGAGGTAATGGAAAAGGGGGCGTGGCACCTCCCATATGAATGAAATATTTCATAGACCATATCTCTGGAAGTATTTATTTTAGACCACCGAAATTTGGTGAGGGTTATATGAGATCGATCCCTACCAACTTCATAAAATTTGGGTTTAATGAAAAAGGGGACGTGACACCTCCCATAAAAACGAAATACTTCATAGTCGATATCTCTGAAGTATTTAGGTTGGACCTCTGAAATTGTACGAGGGGTTATATGAGAACTATCATTACCACCTCCACAAAAAAAAAAAAAAAAAACGGGGGATAATTTTCAAATAATACCTAAACTCACTTAAAAACTTAAAAATGCATATTTTTTATAGAAATGTGGGGTGAAACCCACGAGTATAACCTAGTTTGATTAGAAAGACCAGCCTCAAAAGCATGCATAATCAAATTTTACCAACTAAATACTCAAATAAGCCTGTATTTTTGTGCAATCTTTCGCCTCTTTTACATTCACTCTTCCCTAACAAACGCTTGTGCATTAATTGATCTAAAAGCAATAAAATTGCGCCATCTGTCATGTTGTTGACGTTAATGATATTCGCGCTACTATTCGTATTAGTGATGATGGCGTTTGATGTGCGTCAATGCGGTGGCATATTCCCAAGAGTAGGCGGCATTCCCTTTGCGGTCAATTTTGGAAATGTGTTACTCTATCTACTCTGAATTCCGCAGCAAAATGCATGCACAAATAAATTTTACATTGACTAATGTTATGCTATGGCAGCGCGCCCATTAAAATGGATAATGTGCACCACTCATCACTTTATATTGCACGTTGTGTCTAGTGCAGACCTCTCTCTATTTCTCTTGTTGTCGCTACTGTTGCTGACAGAGTAATAAAATTATATGGTTGCTGCATGCAAATTATCGCATTATATTAGATTTGATGTTCACGATGTTTCACACATACATACATATCTATGTGTGTATGTATTGAGCTTAATATCTATATTTGGCCTACAATTGGTATACCTATCCACATATAAAAACATAGCTTTGTATGTATGCATATGAAGTATTTATTTGCGTTGCACTCAATAAATATTTTGAATAGCTCGTTGTGGCATTTGACTGCCAATGGCAAGTAATTAATCCGACGGAAAAATATTGACATCAATAATTTTTCATGTGTCTGTATCAGTCGATTTTATTTTATTTAATATTTTGGCTATGCAATTAATATTCACATGACAATTAAAAATTTATATTTTTTTGAAGATTTTTAACTAAAGAACAAAAAATCTGAAACCATTTTTTAGTATACATACAATCTTAGCATGAGAAAACAATTGAAACTTCGTCTGTTATTCCGCCTTATACCGTTTCTAGGTTTTCAACATCATCCAATAGCAGCATTCCTACATCTGCATAACTTTTATAAAATTAAAATTTAAATTATTGCAAATTTGTTGAAGATAAAATTTTAAAATTTACTAGAATATTCTTACATTCAAGTCATAAACTTTATTTCTATTCATGCATAGCAACCGCAAAGTGCTCCTTGGCTATAATTGTGGCACATTTACCTGAAGTGAACAACCATACTAACTACATACATACTACCATAAAGATATGTATTTATTAAAAGTCGTTACAAATGTAAACATTAAAATAAGTTTGTATTTACATTTGTTGTTGTAGGTCGTCTGCTCAACATTCAGGCGCATATAAGCGTTCACTTGCACTACAACAACAATCAAATAAGCATAAAATGGTGCCGAAGCTGCTAGTGTAGTTGCTGTGTCCTTATTGCACTCTTGCCACACATTTTCTTAATTCGTCCCCTTCGACGAACTCACTTCCCATTTTTTACACCGTTTTGTTTCCCTCTTCAACTCAGAACTCATTCACTTTCCTGAGATCAGAATTGTTTAAATACACAAATGCATACAAATAAGCGTCGATGAGAATACATGTAGCAATAAAAAAAATGTGCCAGTGGCGTTAACAGATTATGGAAAATGTGAAATCCGAGGACTCAAAAAAGAAAACCAAATTTCAAAAAAGTGAAATAAAATAAAGTAAAATAAAACTTTAAAATAATAAAATACAGCAAAAGAAAATGAAATAAAATAAAATAAAATATAATAAAAAAAATAAAAAATGAAATAAAAAATAACATAAAATAAAATAAAATAAAATAAAATAAAAAAATATACATATACATTCATTGCTAAATAGCTTATATTCCTTTTCATTGTTGTTGTAGCCCTACTTTTCCCTGCCTAATCGGAAGTCGACAGACCAGGCAGGGATTGTACGGGTGTTGACAGTCCTTTGCCGGATGAATCCGGTACGTTCCGGTACTCCCTTGCGGTACTGCCCTACCTCGGGCATATTCTAAACCCCTAACCCGCAGGGTTGACGGTACTTTCAAAATTGTTCCCGGCATCTCCATATATCGTCGGTTGAGTTTTCTGCGCCGAAGACTAACACACTTCAGTTTTCTGCGTCGAAGACTAACCCACTTCAGTTTTCTGCGTCGAAGACTAACACACTTCGATTTTTGCGGCGAAGACTAAAGGGTCAGTTACATAAAGCTTTATTTTGACTTTATCTCGAACTTTGACTTTGACAGAAAAGTTCAGTATACGTATTTAAACGAAGCATGGGAAATTGGAGACCTCAAAGTTGAAGCAAGGTTAAAATTTGGCAAACTCTCAAATTTTGCGTGCTTTGCTTGCTTTGACAATCAGATGTTGATGACTTTGCTTCAATTAAAGAATAAAAATTGGAGGAAATAATAATTAATTCATTTTTTCTCTATTAAATTAATAAATTAACCAAAACACTCTGAATGCAAAGAAATAAATAACGAAAACAAATGTATAAAGGAGAAGCGTCAAAGCGTTCATTGTAGCATACCTGTGAAGTTGGACGCAAAGTTTTGAGGTAGCAAATGTCAGGCGAGGTTAACAAAGCTATATGTATTCGACCCTTAACACACTTCGTTCTCTGCGTGGAAGACTTACACACTTCAGTTTTCTGCGTCGAAGACTAACACAGTTCGCATAGAACTGAACTGTGTTAGTTTTCGAGGCAGAGAACGAAGTGTATTAGTCTTCGACGCAGAAAACGAATCGTTTTAGTCTTCCATGCTAACTGAACCGTATTAGTCTTCGTTGGGAGCGACGATATCCCCATCTCGTCAATCCCTATGCATACACCCATGATGTATACGCCTGTAGAGTATGATTGCTCGCGAGGGTACCCTTTTGTGTTGCTTGGAAAATCATTTAAATGCAAGCAGCATATTTCGCTGAAGAACTCACTTGCATTACAGTTGCATGAATGACTGGCTGCGATGCTACCACCAGATACAAACATACATATAAACATGCCACATTGCAAAGATGATGCTCAGCTTGGTGCCTGTCAGCTGAGTGCTGGTAGGTATTGCTCTACTACTCTTCAACGCCAGACTGACGACCGACGCTAAAAATTAAGCGTAATTGGTTGGCATTACTTTTCACTTAAACATGGCCCACGGCGACAACTCAGCGCATCGCAAACAATACAGCAGCAAAGAGGACGAGTGACGAAGGCGAACATCAAGTCAGTTTGTGGCATATTTGTCCACATAAGTGGGCTATCCAAGCTCTACTCGCTACATTCAGCGGATATCTGTTGCGAGCTCCAATTGAACATTCTGCTTGCATTTGGTGGACTGTTGTGGTAGTCGACAAGATTTTGCCTTAAATGCACATTGAATTTGATGGTACTTTATGGCTGCTGTTACTATCATTTCATTGTTGGTTCGCACATATTTTTATTTCAATATTACTCTTATGAATGTAATATCCACATCCGGAAAATAATTTTCTATAGAGATTTTTCACACGGACACAATAAATACGCGCTATCTTCGTTGCTATCCATAAAGCTATTCATTTATGGTTATGTTTGAACCACAGCAACAAATACTTATCCTCGCTGCTTCCACTTTAGCTGTGTTATGATCTTATACATACATATATCCCTCTTTGTATATGAATGTTGTCCATGTAATGTAAAGCTGGCAATCACTTCTTCTTTAGCATTTCACTGCCAGCAGCCAAGTATGAAATGTTTAGTGTTCGTATTTTAAGGTTTATGAATGTTATCCTTCGTCGCCTTCAAGCTGTCGAATATGCCGTTCACGCACGTTTAATATTCATAAGAGTGGTAGTAGTTAAGCACATTTGGTGTCGATATTTTTAAATCACCACATGTTAACAATGTAGAATTCATAGGTTTACACTAACATTCATACGGTAATATGTATAATCTATATATATACAAATGTAGGAGGTTTTGTGACGAATTTGCTCAAATACTACTCAACAGATTTTTACCACATTTTGACAGTTTATTCCTTGGATACGTCGTAATTTTTTATATTTTTCCAGCTAGATGGCGCAGGAGTCGTTATATCTACAAAATCCGTATTTAGTTCATATTTGGCACATATGTTTGATATATAATCAACGCCTTTGTTGCAAAAAATTAACCCGATAGGTGGCGCTGAAGTCGAGATATTAAATTACATGGAAATTCTCCTCATTTTGCCTTATCTATATATATAAAAATGTAGGAGGTTTTGTGACGAATTGGCTCAAAAACTACTCAACAGATTTTTACCAAATTTTGACAGTTTATTCCTTGAATACGTCGTACCAACAATTTTTAAATTTTTTCCCGCTAGATGGCGCTAGAGTCGTTATATCTATTTATGGTCAGATTTAGTTCATATTTGTAAAGAAATTTTGTGAATAAATAATTTAAAGTAGCGCAAAATAAATATTAGAGATCTTTCAATTTGTAATCCACAACATATAACCACTGAAATGAGGTAAGTTCCGTAGAGGAAGGCGCGGGAATCTGATAGTTTGTATATATATTTCAAATGACAAGGCAGTGGGTATTGGAGGAGTAGTGAAATATTATTCACAAAAATATCTCAAATTAAAAATTGCAACTTAACTCAATAGCAGGCGCACCACTGCGTATGAGTAACATTTGCACTCAACCAAAAAAAACCGTGTGAAAAGGCTTTTTAAAAGGCTTTATCAAATATTCCTAAGTGAAACACTGTGGAAAAAAAAAATTTTTTGTATCATATTTACAGATTTCAGTGATGTAATCTTAAAAAGATATGTTCAAATATGAATATTTCGTTACTACTTTGCATGAAGTAAAAAATAATGGTATCAGAAGTCAGAAAAATTGTATTCAAGTAAAACTGCTTAGACTTTTTTCTAACTTTAGCTACATATATATTTTACCTTAGTAGTGATTTTGTAGGAAAATATAGCACTTCTTGGGGTAAATAAAAAAACATGCAGTGAAATTAACCAAGTATTAAAACAAAATTAAGCCAGCGAAAATCGTATTTGCTAATTTAGATAGAGGAAAAATGTGTGGTACAGCGTGCTACACCTTCTAATTAAATAAAAAGAAATATCGGATTGTTTTCTATCGATTCCTAAAAGAATTGTTTGCCCACATTTGCCCCAGTTCACATAAATTTGATTTATTGACGAAAAGTCACTGCAAAGTGACAAAATGTTACGTATTCTTGAAATTTCTTTGTCAATGAATGTGTAGGTATAGAGAAACAAATATTTGTTACTGTAAAACTGACATTGGTTCAAGAGAAAGCTGAAGAAGCATGGGATGACTACAGAAAGTAGAGGTTTGTGCTTTGTACATGGAGGGATAGGATTTCTACCAATAAAGATGTTATTAACAGACTGCTGGTAAGTGCTGACCAACAAAAGTCTATGGAACTTTTTTCTGTTGTCAAGATTATGTTAACTGATTAAAAAATTGCGTTACATTTTTTCAAATATGTATGTATACATAGTTATATTTTTCTATTCGATTTATTTATAAACATCGACATATGTTTAAAAAAAGATGTATTAAAAGAGGGCGAGGTTGTTTTTGAAATCACGCCTATTATTTGTATTGTGGAAAGAATAACTTATTTAATATGATAGGTTATTTCTTTTGGACAGAAATCAAAAATTGTAGTAAAATTTGTTGTATATGTCCAAGGGATATTGATTCTTCCAGCTGAGGTTTTTTATATTCTCAATGGAGGTACCCTTAGGGATTAACCAATTTCAACCATTTTTGGAATATTTCTTAACCGGCTAACATATCTCAACTTATTTTTACCTTAGAAGAAGTTTTCTAACATGCAACAGAGTTACTCTTTCGTGAGCGAAGTTAAACCTAACATTTCACAAGCTTTGTAGCTATGCAGCTATAGACTCCGCTAGGCAGGCTCTTGAGTAAACGTAATGGAATTTTAAAAAAAACTTCAACCTGAAAGTGCGTCTTCCGAAATTCCCCAATTTTGCACAGAAATTTAAGAAAGTAGAATATATTGCAAAATTATTTACTCTCCTCATAGTCCGACAGTTGAAATGAAAATGGATCCTTTAGGGTGACAATCTTTGGACAAGAGCAGTTGCCAAAAAAATACCAAACACTTGGGTTGAAAGTTAAGAGATGCTGCAATATTAACTTTTGCAGAAACAGCAAAGTGTTCATGACTGACACCACCCAGCTGGAGAGCAATATACAACAAGTTAAAAGCAGACAGCCGAGCAATCGTGCATTTAAATTTAAGTCATAAGACATTTATATACTTTAGTGCTGTCATGCAGGACGTATCCGCTTTAAGGCACACACCACCACTCATATTGTACGGGCATCTAACATGACTTGAATGACGTTCTTCCTATGCCAGCAAAGGGAAATATGTCTCACATCAGCGCAATGGTAGTAAAAATGGTTTCGCTCACAAAACCGTAAACGTTTTGACATTTGTGGCAGACACAAAGTGTAATATAATACTACTATTTTAATATAACTACTTTTATATAATAGCACTTTTAGAGTTTCCGATCTGTGCGCGCAGCTTACTGCTTGTCATTTCCGTACATTGAATGTTGAGCAAATTTTCGCCACACATACAGCAAGATTTCAGTAGATACAACGCGTGAATGTTTCACCTAAAAATGATATCCGCTCTGCGTCAACTCTTGTCTGTGTCCACTTCCGTTTCATGTGCCAGCTACTAAGCGGTGTGACTACAAAAATTTTACTCCCATAAAACATATTTTAGTGGATCATGAACGTCTTTTGGCGGTTAGTTTTATGGTGCTTTAACATTTTGTTGCCATTTTGATACAATGTTAAAAAGAGTAAAAAAAAAAATATTTTTATAGCTGCTAACTCGTGCGCGCAATGAGACATTGATGATAGTAATAATATGGTGCACGTTTTACGATGACTTAAAAGCCCTGTCTCACGCAGAAGGTACTATCTATTTCCTTATAAATCGGCAGCAACTCTACTGGAAGCTTGGAGATTACTTGGTAATAAAAATTTGGGGTGAAAAGTTTTATTTTCAATTTTTGAAAAGCTTGGTGATGGAATATTGAGGAAGGAGGTTTTATTATTTTAATTTATTTTATTTTTTTATTTTTTTTATATTTTATTTTCTTATTTTTGTTATATTTTATTTTCCTATTTTATTTTTTTTTATTTCTTCTTTATTTTTTTTTATAATAATTTAGTTATTGTTGTTATTGGTCTTTATATTTACGAACTTTGAAAAGTTTCGTAGTTGGTATTGTATGTAGCATTTTTCAGCTTGATTTCGCCAAAAATTAAAAAAGAATAATTTGATAAAAATTATTCGACTGGTAAAAAATCCACAACATTTTTTTTTTTATCTTTTTTATTTTATTTTTTTTTTATTTTAATTTATTTTATTTTATTTATTTTTTTTATCAAATTTTTTTGTTTTATTTTATTCTATTTTATTTTATTTTTTATTCTCTCTTTTATTTATTTTTTTTATTTAATTTTAATTTTTTTTCTACTTTTGTATTGAGTATTTTCAGCTCAGCAAACCGATTTAATTTCAATATTCCAACGAAAAACATTTTAGCCGACAATTAAATATGCGTACATACGTACAAAATAGCATTCATTCATAGCATATTCTCGAAGTGCAAATATTTGTTAAAACCCTTTTATCTACAGCCTTTATCCAATAACTGACATACCCGCTAAAAGCTTAATTATTCTAAAATGCTACATAAAAATAAAGCATGATTGCAAAGCCATTAAAAATTCAATTATTTTTGTGTAGATTTAATTTAAGCTTTTAACGGGATTTTTGATGGCAAGCTTTGAATACTTTGTAGCGAGACACAAAAATACTCTGCTGTTAGCAGTACACGTTTTAAAATATGTGTGTCAATAGGCTTAGCATATTTTTATATTTTTATTCCATTAGTGCTTTCATAAATGTTTACTTATATATATCTACCTTTAATACTCTGTGAACACAAAAGCGATTAATCGGTGTGTTAAGTAAAGAAAGAGTTTGTTCATACATGCTTTTTTTCAATTTCACGGGTTATCTTTGATTGCTCTACTCTGGTGTCAATATTGGTTCAAACAATTATAGCGAAATCTTTATTTTTTGCAATTTTTAAACTTTTCCCTGTCGCTGTTAATTGTTGACCATCACCATTTCGTCAGCTCTGCTCATAAATGTTTATCTACGGTAATATAAGGATTTAGCACTCCTTTATTTGCAGTTCAGTCACGTTCATTGTTTGCGACATCGTTAAGATACCATTTTTTCTAAGCAGACCACACATGAAAGCAAAAAACAGCTAACAGTGATGATAGAATTTTTATTGTCCTAACTAATGTAATAGACGATTAAAGAATGATTTGTAGCTATATTAAATAACAAGGTATATGGCTGATAGAGAGGGAAGGGAAACTTTAAAAGATAGAAGTGAAGTGTTAGATCTTTAAACCAGGGCCCGGCAGAATTGGAAGTGAGGTTGTATTAGTGAAAGAGTTGTCTTTGCGTCAATCAAATTATGCTACCTCTTCTGGCTTCTTCGCTCACTAGCAAGTAGCGTAGCAAGCGTATGTTGTTGAGTCGTTGCTTTCAAGTGAGTGACTGAGCATAACCAGCTACATCCATTGATTGGTTAATGCGATCAAAGCGCTCTTATTTCATTGTCCGAAATCCGAGAAAAGAGCGTATCATCTGTGTGATTTTGGTTTTTAGATTTTTTGACATTTGTCCCAATAGGTAGATAGTAGGGATTCCAATACCGGGATCCCGTTGTTTTTTAAGTCCCGAAAATCCCGGGATTACTAGACTAAAATCCCGGGAGCTCCGAAAATAGTATTAATGCAATAATTTCTTTAAGATCACACTTCAAACTTCAGAAAAAGTTATTTTTCTCTAAGTCAAATGGCATTCCTTTTTACTTTTATCTACAATGAAATTTTTATTATTACTTTGCATACCTGAATTGTCGGAGACCAAATGGAAAAAATTTAATTAAAAACAAGTAAGGAAGTCTAAGTTCGGGTGAAACCGAACATTACATACCCAGCTGTGCACATAAAATGCTGTTATTCCTTGTTTTGTATAGTTAATGGTGTTAAAAGACTGGCCAGTAATACATACATATTTACATGGTTTCATTCTAGACTTCAGGCTAACTCTAATGACCTTGAGCGGGTAATAACGCAAAAAACCTTTAAACAACACTAATAACATCATCAGATATTGCATATTCCGGTTTCTTAACTCTCGTTTAGAGAACTTTAGTCCAAAAGTGGGCGTGGTCGTTCATCGATTTTTCTTATTTTCTGTGGTAGTACTCTACATAAACATAACATGCCTGGTACCTAGTTTCGTAAATCTATCTCACACCGTTCTGAAGTTATTAGCAGTCGAATTTGAAAATTGTTTGACTCATAAGTGGGCGGTGCCACGCCCACTTTCCAAAATTTTGCAAACATAATGTAAAGAATATGAAAATTGATGTATGTACCAAATTATATTATTATAGCGGTATGAGTTAATTAGATATGGACTTTTCAAAATTTCCACCTCCTTTCAATATAACTTTTATAAAAAAGTAGGTGTGGTCGCGAAGAGATTTCGTTTATTTTCTATAGCTGAATTTACCACAACAATAGTATGTCCTCTACGAAATTTCGTTATACTAGCATAAACTGTTCTGAAGTTATTAAGAGTCAAAATTTTAAAATTTCTTCAAAGATACGTGGGCGGTACCACGCCCCCTTTTCAAAAATTTTTATAAAATCGGCCTTAGAACATCTAAATCAATACATATTGCAAATTTTATCATTGTAGCTGCTTCTAATATTGAATTAACCCATTTTATACGTTTTTCGAAATTTTCGATATCGAAAAAGGGGCGTGGTTATGGTCCGATTTTACCCATTTTCAATAGCAATCTATTCTGAACCCAAATAAGTACGCATGCCAAATTTGGTGAAGATATCTCATTATTTGCTCAAGTTATCGTGTTAACGGACAGACGGACGGACGGACGGACGGACGGACAGACGGACGGACATGGCTCAATCAAATTTTTTTTCGATCCTGATCATATTGATATATGGATGTCTATATCTATCTCGATTCCTTTATACCTGTACAACCAACCGTTATCCCAACAAAGTTATAATACCCTGTGTACAAGTACAGGTGGGTATAAAAAAACATAACTATGTACGTAGTTTTCGCCACTATCGCTTAAGAATTTTTAGTCATTTATATACATAAGTGAGTTTTTATGTATCAAATATGCTATTTGTACCTATGGTACAAAAAAATTGTACCAAATTACCGAATACATATATTTTATTTACAAGGGTATATTAACTTTGTTCACATAACGGTTGTATGTAACGGCACAAAATAATCGAGATAGATATAGAGTTCCATATATGAAAGTTCTTAGGATTAAAAGAGGAGTTGATTAGGGCATGTCCGTCCGTCTGTCCGTCCGTGTACACGATAACTTGAGTAAAAATTTATATATTTGCATGAAATTACACAGGTTACTTTCTGGCCAATGTAGGTTGCTATTGAAAATGGGCGAAATCGGATGATAACCACGCCCCCTTTTTCACACAAATTGACTTATCTCGGCAGCTGAAATGGCTAAAATGATATAGTTTTATAGGTGAATCCTCCTGGTCATTCTCTTACGATTTTTTCATAAATTTTTAATAGTGGGCGTGGCACCGCCCACTTTTAAGGGAGGCGTTTTTGAAAATTTGACTGGTCGTAACTTTTAAACTGATTACGATAGAACGATGGAATTTGGCACAAATCATACTAGTATTGTTGGTAGTACTCCTGATGAAACTGGAAAAAATCGCTCTCCAACCACGCCCACTTTCGATATCGAAAATCACATAAATTGAAATAATTCGGTAACGGAAATTAAGTAAATCCTCCTAGGGCCTAATGATTGTTATCCCGTTCTAAAAATTACCGCTGGGTATTAAATGTTCGGTTCACCCGAACTTAGACTTCCTTACTTGTTTTTTTTTTTGTTCTTACCTAATTTAATGTTACTTTTCGTTCGTTATAAAAATGACTGCATTAATAAATACATACATACATACTTAAATCTATTACTTTACTTAGTCTACTCTATTACGTAGATATGGGGGCCATTTTTAGCAAAAAAAAAATTCGGGACAATCCCGAACTTTCAAATCCCAAAAATTCCGAGAGGCTAGAAATCCCAGAAATTGGAATCCCTAGTACCTAGGCCTGCTTTAAAGTATTTGGAAAATTTGAGACATTTTAGTAGAGTATACCCTACCATTACCTTTCGCATAAGATTAAAAAAAAACAGAAATTTAAGCAATCTCGAAATGAAAGTTTTCGTTTTTCTGCCTTTTTTGTGTTGTGCTCTATTTCACATTTTTTACAGCAGAACGCATTAAAAAACAAAAATTGCTTCAAAACTGCAATAAATATATAAAATAAGAAGATTAACATAAAAAGCTACTGAAAGTTGAAAAAATATAGGTAGATGCGTCTATAAAATAACGAAGGCAATAAAAAACGAAAATAATGCATTCAAAAAAATAACACACGCACCTACACATGTATACATTTGCACACTTAAAACACATTTTTCTCCAACCATCCCAATCTCTCATTGTAACTCATCCGTTTTCTGCTCTTACTTTATGAGGCATATATTCCACTACGAACAATTGACTGACAAATTTGCATTTTATTTGTAGCATACGCATGCGCAGTATACCCAATTTGCCAATTTTCGTTACATATTTTATGTTGTTTGCTTCATAAACTCTTTACAATGCATGCTGCTCCTGCTTGTACAGAATGGTACACCCTTTACCTCCCCTCCATTAAATAAAAACACGCCAACAATCAACCAATACTCGCACAATAAGCGTTTTATCTGAAATTTTTTCTTTTCGAAAAAAAATTCTTTATCTTTTTTTTCTTTTTGACATTCAACTCAGCTTGTTTGCTGGCCAATTTGTTTAAACGAATGCTTGCATGCGTAAATAAAAACTTCACAGTACACCGTTAAAAATGTGTAAACTACATATCGTCGCTTGCTTGACAGAAGCATGCATGTGCCAAAATCAAAATTTTGGGAAATCGTATTTGAAAGTTTATTGTTCTCGCAAAATTTAACAATTTAGTTTTTGTCATAAATATGGTTTTGCAAGTTTTCTTCTTATTATACTATTTTCCCTGATATAGTTTTTACGTTAATATTCCTTAAATCTCTCAAGTTACAGTAATTCAACTTTTAAAAATTTTCCATGTAAGTTTTTAAAAATTTTCGTTTAAAAATTGAATTTCCAAATTTTTTTTTAATTTTTGTTGTGCCAGAAACACGAATGTGTGGCAAAAAGTTTTACGTATACGCCATAGTATCTGTTGTTGTTCGCCACATATTTATTCTTCTGGCACAACGAAAAATTTTAAAAATTTGGAAACTCAATTTTTAGACATTTTTGTTGTGCCAGAAACATGAATGTGTAGCACACTCGTTTTTCTGGCACAATTTTCAGAGATTGGACTACACATAATGAAAATGGCATTGCAAATTTCCGGGGGTTCCTTGTACTTGGGGATTCCAGGATTTTTGTGAATCGTAGAGAAACGAAAGTTAATCACGTGAGCCTTTTAACTAATATCTGAAAAAACCAATACTCTCCGCATCATGCCCGTCTGCCCTACTACTGAGCTACATCGCACACATAAATGTTGTGGGAAAAATTCAATCTTGAAAAAAAAATTTTGACCGAAATGTTTTCAATTTTGAACCGAAAAGTTTCAAGAAAAAAAGAGAATTAAAAAATGATGGGACTTGGCTAGACTCGAACGGAAGCTGAGCTATGCCGCACATAAAGTTTTTGTGGGCAAAATTCAACGACTTTCAAAAAAAAACCAAAAAAAACCAATTTTAGACTGCTTTTTCATTAAGATCTCAATCGAGACCAAAAGAAATTGAAATTCTTCATAATTTTTTGGAAGGTTTAAAATATTCCACAAAAAAAGTTGAAAAAATTGCCTAAACTTTAGACAGGTTTAAAATGTAGGTCCATTTTTTTAACCGTGTAGGGATGTAAAATGTAATTTTTGAATGAATAATGAATGAAAAATATTTTTGCTACTTTTGATATTGAATACGAAAGTCTTGAACGGAAAACTCGGCTGTATCAAAACGTTTACTGTCAGTTAGCTCCCCCTCAAAACAATATGGAAATAGGCCAATTTTCTACTCCATTGTCAATAAAAAGTTAGGCGTAAGCTTTGCGTTCGACTATGCAACTTTATAAAAAAGATTTTTTTATAAACTAAAAACCTACTGGGGACTCTTTGCAGACTAACGTATTTTATATTATTTTAATAAGTTCATGCTTTAGCTTTTCTTTTTTTAATCAAAAAACTTACATCCCCTGCTTTTATTTCATTGCAGGTATGCTGACTAAAGTCTTATTAAGCAAACAAAAACCGACTGGTAAGAAAAAAAATATTTCTTGTTAAAGACGTCCCATAGTCTCATTTGTATGAGAGGTAACACGTCCCTTTTTCCATATTCTTGTTTTTTCGGCAGGTGTTAAGAGATCTTGTTAAATTTTTTTTTTTTTTTTTTTTCAAAATATCAGTTAAATACTATGAATACTCTCCGAGATATGACGTGAACAACGGAATACGAATATACGAAAAAATAAAGAAATTTCGGTTAGGTGGCAACCCTGTAAACCACCCTAAGAGGCAACACCCATGTATATATGCCAAATTTCATCCAAATCGGTTCAGCAGTTTCCGAGATATACGACAAAATAAATAAATTGCGGTTAGGTGGCAACCCTAAGTGGCAACCCTGCTTTAAATTATAATATTTGGAATACGGTGGAAAATACCTTTCATTTGATACCCATATTGGCATATCTAGCTCTATATTTAAAAAAAAAATTGGGATAGGTGGCAACCCTGTAAACCACCCTAAGTGGCAACACCCATGAATTCTGCTCTGCCTAACTATTACAATTTGTGCAATGTTATCTAGATCCTAGAATTTCACGTCCTATTTGATTTGCACAGCTAAACATCGTGGTGAAAATCGCCTACGCCTGAAAGTCGGCTACAATTTCTATTTCCGTTGCATAATTTTCGTTGCATCATCAGCCATTTTCTCAAATTTTACTCTCAATCAAATCTTCATTTCGCCGCATAAAAAGTTAACTTAAAAAACTTGACAAAAGATTTAAAATTAAAACATAACTTCGTCTTACTGGTTGTCGCAGTATAAAATCCGTCCTTTAAACTTTCACTTCTTCTATATTTAGAGAATATATATGAATATCTATATAGCAAGTTACCAACTTTTTGAGTCATATCTGCCTGTATTAATGGCAGCACTTCTAAATAATTTATGGCTTATTTTTGCCAATGCACAAAATATTTTAAAAAATCCTATCCAGTAAGACGCAAATCAAGCATATCCCATAAAATTCGCTCTTTCTCAATTTATTATATACTAAAATCATATGTACATATGTATGTAAAAAAGTTTTTTGTTTCTATTGGCCGTATGTTCATTTCATCATTCATTACTTTTACTTTACGCCTATAATTCATAACATGCCTCAATAAATAATGCATGGGTCATAAAAAGTAACAGAATTACAACAATAACAATAAATCGAGTGTGGCAGATAAAACATTTTATTTACATTACTAAAAAGGCTGAAAGGCAGCAGACAGTGCATAGGATGTAATAAATAAATTCGTTAACGAATCAATCAAAGTTCTGAAAAAAAAGCAAGAAAGAGAAATAAATGTTTTCGCGGCAATTGCTAATAAATCCTTTTAGAAAAACAGTTTCAGTTGAATTTAACAGCTTACACAGGATTTATTTCTTTTTATATTGTTTGAGCTTTTGGGAATTTAAGAGATATTAAAACATAATGTTTAGAAAAAATTTTAAAAGCTAAACATGAAAAATAAAATATACTAAAACAAAAAGTAAATTTCATTGAAAAAAAAAAAAAAAAATAAAACGAAATTAAATTAAATTTATTTAAATTGAGCAGAGTAAAAAAAATGAAATTTATAAAAAGATAAAACAAAAAAAAATTAATTGGTACCATTTCCCAATGAAACGAAATGAAATAAGAGGCTTCAAACCAAAACGCAATAAATAACAAAATTAAATTAAATTAAAAAAAAATAAAAAGAAAAGATATGAAAAAAATGAAGTGAAATGTAATAAATTTAAATTAAATTAAATAAAATAGACAAAAACTAAAACAAAATTATGTAAATAAAATAAAATACAACAAAATAAAATATAAAAATTAATTTATGATCCTTATGACCCTTACATATGCCATATAAGACATTTATTTGCTGGTAAGCTGCAAATCTCCACTACCCCTTGCATGCATTGATATGAATTTCTTTCGCCTTCATCAGTGCTGCAGCAACTTCTTTTTATAAGTAAATCAGCTTTGTTAAAATGCAGATATCTAACGTAAAATAAATCTACATTAAAACATTTAATACATTTTTGATGACACAAATTTGGTGCATATGCAATACATCAACGAATCTGCTTCACATAAATGTCGCTCATACGCCATGGTGTACGAGTTAAGCTGACTCCACAAGGCAGCTGCATATAACAAGTTATCCATGCAGCCACTCGGCCAGACTTACATGACGTCCAAGTAAAGGCAAATAAAAATTTTATACATATGTGAAAAGTAGTGAAAAGCTTTTAAGCATTATGTAAAATATTCACTTTGTGCTTTGCCCTGCCAGTGGACGCATAAATACAAGCACAAATTCACACACACACACGGACATATGTATGTGCTTGGAAATCGGCATGCAACCGTGAGTGAAATAAGAAAAACTGAAAAATTTGGCGAATAGTCGTGAATTCATATGAAATGCAATGCTGTTAAGTTGGCTGTTTGCTGTGTTGGATAATGATGTCAATCGTGCAAAAACAAATCAAAAAAATGTTTTCACATACATATATCTGTTTTTATATAAAAACTTTAATGATTTTTTATTTTAAATTTTGTAGCTACTTTGCTTGTGCAATTTTCTACTTAGTGCCCCTTTCGTGTATTTATATTGAGTGCATTAAAAATAATTTAATCAAAAAAATTGATTATTTTAAGTGCAATTTATATGATTGCATCTATTTGCGTGGAAATGGAGTATGCAGAAGGACTTCGGATGCATGATAGGACTTTAATTTCATTTTACCTTAATTAAAAAAATATTATACAATATATTTTTACTTTTTTATTTCAATATCAGTATTTAAATACCTAAGAAATATCTTTACGATTATGTATCTTGTTTCTACTTTGTCTCCTTCAGTTGCCATTTCCCTCCAGCATCTGATATCCCTTTCCTTGGGCCTTCTCTTAATCATTATGTTTTTCTTCTGATTTCTTTTTGTTGTCGCCTCAAACGAGAGACATACCTTTCCACGGATATACTTTTTATCCACTAACCTGCGGTGTGCTTCCATTTTTTTCTTTTTCTTCTGCTTCTATTCGATCAAAAATTTGGTTTTTTTGCTACCCTCGTGAAGGGTGGACACCTTGCCGCGGTACGAGGACTTAGCTGATAGACGCAGGGCGACGCTACCCCTGTGATCATAGCTCCCCGTGGTACTACATCACGAGAGTGGCCTAGCCCACTGGTGCGATAACAAAGATCCACCCTGCCAATACAGGATATTATGCGGCACCGTGCCCAGGAAGCCGTAACTGAGACTTTAACAAAGGGAACGACAGCGATGGCAAATACGGGTCGAAACTCCCCCCAAGAAACATTTCCGTTAGTTGGATATAAAAGACTTGACGGCTTTCATGGTGTCGGTTTAGGAGTGTCAGTCCAGGGATTCTGCTATGTGGAGAATCCCGACAACGGGGGGCTTTTCCACATGGCCGAGTCTCAGGACCGACTTTCCTAGTGTTGGTGGTATCACAAAAGGCCTTTAAAACTGGTCTAAGTGTGCCTCAGCGGTTGCTATTTGCACCTTACCTAACCTACTGCTTTAGCTTTTGGTTCCATCGTCATTCTTAATTTGCTTTGGCTTTCCATTGGCTTCACATTTTATTCTGATATGAAGCGGGATACTACAAGGATCCAAGAGGTGCCTCTGTTCCCTTTCTCGAAACTGCGGATACCCCTATCTGTATGGCCTCTATACCAAATATCATTAGTATTTATACTTAGAACTATAACGAATAAAAAAAATTCAAGATGTAACCGTTATTAGAAGGTGTGGAGCCCCCAATTCTTCCGAAAGACATAGCCTTTTCCTCGATCATAATTAGCAATCTCCGAAAATTTCATTTAAGTCCGTTCAGCTGCTCTCGCGTGATAGATAGATAAAGACAAATGAAAAAAATATAAAAAAGTAACTGTTTCTTGGGAGCCCAAGACCCCCATTCTTCCATAAAAGCAACTGTTCGTGGACCCAATAACCCCAACTTGCAATACCATTTTCATGAATGTGTAGTTCAATCCCTGACAATTGTGCCAGAAAAACGAACACATTCATGTTTCTGGCGCAGCAAAAATGTATAAAAACTGGATATTTTATTTTTTTTTTTAATTTTTGTTTTGCCAGAAACAAGAATGTGTAGCAAAATTGTTACGTCTGTATATGGAATGGTGTCATGCAACACATTCATGTATTTGACAAATAAAAAATTTTAAAAATTTAAAAAATTCAGTGCTATACATTCATGTTTCTGGCACAACGAAAATTTTAAAAAAATTTCTTTGTAAATTTTGAAAATATGAATGTGCCAAATCTCGAGGATTTGAAGGAACATTAACGTAAAAGCTAAAATTCTAATTTTGCTAGAAGAATAAACTTTCAAATACGATTTCCCAAAACTTTAATTTTGGCACATTTATGCCTCTGGCAAGCGAGCGACGATATATTATGGATATGATATCAGCAACAACCACGTGCCACATATTTTCTTTACCTCCTTGCTGCTATTTTCAGTTTTGTTACAAAATTGGTTAAACAATATTTAATATCATAATACTTATCTATGTACGGTTCTCTAAATGAATTAAGCACATGTATGACATCCTGCTATCCTGCTTAAACATTTATTACAATGACTTTAAAGTGTGCCAAAATTATGTTTTGTGGTTGTCGTTCAAACTGATACTAATTATGTTTATGTATGAATGTATGTGCTCAGTTCAGACAACTTTATGTGGGACACCAAGCACCAAATACTGCAAACATAGCCGAGAATCCTGGTATGTATGCGTGTAAAACAACAACGCACATGAAATTATATCGCAAATAATTTGAAATATATGTATGTATGTAGTTAGGTAAGCCTGAGCACAATCCTACAGAGCACAATCCTAGGCGCTTTAAATACGCGCACGAATTTATCTATCGCCCGAAAATGCGGTATATTAAGTGCCACTTCACTTAATTTCTCTAACAACGTTGTACTAGAGAAACGACGCAAAATTATTGCATGTGTACAAAAACAAAAAATATTAGTTGATACAATAACTACAAAAAAGTGTCGGGCACAGCTTTTTGGTGATAACAACATGGGCGGGTACTAGTTATTTTAGCATATCTTGCTTAAATTCCAAAAAATAATCGGACAGGTGGCAACCCTGTAAACCGCCAAAATTTGCTACATCTATCTAAAAAATCTTAGAATGGAGCATTCTATCCCTATATAGAGTTGCAATCAAATCGGTAAATAGGTTCTCGAGATACATTCCGGCTAAAAAATTTGCCTAAATTTTAACCCGTCTAAAGTTCAAGCGATTTTTCAACTTTTTTTTTGGTTTGAAAATTAAAACCATTTCGGTCTACAATTTTTGTTTTGTTTTCATTTATATTTGAAAGCTTATTCAAAATTGAATTTTACCAACAACATTTATATGTGCGATGTAGCTCAGTGGTAGAGCAGACGGGCATGATGCGGGGAGTCTTGGTTCGATTCTCAGCCAACGGACAAAATATTATTTTTTCTTTAAAAAGTTGTTAAAACATTTCTGATTTGAAATTGGGACCCGCTTCATATAACCAATTTTTTTGAAAACTGCTCTAGGTCAAATTTGAAACCAAATTTGGTTACTTCATATATGTAGTCCAAAGAAGTTTAAAATTTAGGCTCAAATTTTTAACCGTGCAGTTTTCAATGTAAGTTGTAGTAATTGGCGATATAGGAGTCTTTTATTTCTCCTTTTTATACCCAGCGTACTAGTACTAGTACAAGGGTATTATAATTTTGTACACATAACAGTAATATGTAACGGCACAAAATAATCGAGATAGATATAGAGTTCTTAGGTTGAAAAGAGGAGTTGATTAAGGCATGTCCGTCCGTCTGTCCGTCTGTGTACAGGATAACTTGAGTAAAAATTGAAATATTTGCATTAAATTTTGTATACAGGTGACTTTCTAGCCAAGGTAAGTTGCTATTGAAAATGGGCGAAATCGGATGATAACCACGCCCCCTTTTTCGATATCGAAAGTTTCGGAAATCACATAAATTGACATATCTCGGTAGCTGAAATGGCTAAAATGATATAATTTTAGAGGTGAGTCCCCCTGGTCATTCTCTTATGATTTTTCCATAAATTTTGTATAGTGGGTATGGCAGCGCCCACTTTTAAGGAAGGCATTTTTGAAAATTTGACTGGTCGTAACTTTAAAGCTGATTAGGGTAGCACAATGAAATTTGGCACAAAGCATACTAGTATCGTTGGGAGTATACCTGATGAAATTGGATAAATTGACATTATTCGATAACGAAAATGGCTAAAATGATATAGTTTGGTGGGATGAGCCCCCTAGTCATTCTATTATGATTTTTGACAAAATTTTTAAAAGTAGGCGTGGCACCGCCCACTTTTACAGGGGAATTTTTGAAAATTCGACTGGTCGTAAGTTTTAAACTAATTACGGTAGAACGATGAAATTGGTACAAGGTATACTAGTAGGGCGTATACCTGATGTAATTGGACGAAATCGCTTCCCAATCACGCCCACTTCCGAAATGGAATATTTCATTTCATATGAAAACTAACGCTGGATATTTGATGTTCGGTTTACCCAAACTCAGACTTCCTTACTTGTTTCTTTATCAAATAAATGTTTCTGGTAATATTCATTGAACTGTTTCAAAATGGCACCTTTTGCTAGGGCAAAAGTACCTACATATATAATGAAGTATCTCACTCGGAATGAAACACTGGGTATAATTTGGGTAAGTCTATTACTTGAAACAACAACAACAAAGGGTGCCGTGGCCGCCAAAAGCGAACCGTTTATTAAGCTAAACACTAACAAAAAAGCATGGATGGTTTGTTTTCATTATTGCTTTCTATGCCGTCCTTTTCTCTGTCTCCTACATAAACCACTAAAATGAGGTACCCAAAAACGTTGAACTAGTAAATTTGGTTAAATACCGTGCAAACATAAACACAGTAAACGCACGCGTCTAACACCATCACACAAAATCATACAGAGACATAAAAGCACTGACGCCAACACTTTGCAAAAGCAAGGTAAAGGCTTAAGTATAGGTACCAACAGCAAGCAATTCAACAAAAATTATGGCCACTGAACCGATAGAAACGCAAAGCAATTCATGGAACACGACAACAAGACGCACTCGACTCTGTGTGGAACTTTTGCAGAGTGCACACGCGACACACAGGCAATGAAAACGCATAGGTTTGGTTAATGTGCGGTTGAGTTCACACAAAACAATGACTAAAGTCATGGTAAGAGCCATGGCAGCACTAGGCAATAGCAAAGGGGTATAGATGAACGAAAAAGTGAGCTAGGTATACAACCTCGCGTTGAATATACGTATATAGCCTTTTAAGTTGTTTCTAACGTTATCCTTTTGCTGCAGCCTCATTTACAACCAGCCGACAATTTTATAGGCACTTAATTCATTGTAAAACATAAATCTATCCCTTGGGCCATATATATATGTATGTATGTAATAACCTCTTTAAAGCGGCTAGTGTTTCAGCGCTAATGCGAGTAATTTTATTATACACCCAAACATGCACGCAGACAACGGTATTTGTGTATGTATGCGTTTGTCCTTTGCTAGCTTTTTGCTGCCTTTGGGAGGACGGATGCAATTATTTTAATAGGTATGCCTCCGTGTCGCTGTGTTTACATGAGTTAATCTCAACTCGAATACATTCGCTCGTAAAATGTGTCAACTATCACGGAAGCGAAAAACACATATCATTTTAATCTTCAGGAAATGCTCATTATCTTTTTGGATGTAAAAAAAGGAAAATGTGTAAGTTGCACATATTTTTCATCACACTAGTTGCTCGTCAGTCCGTGCTGTTGTTCTATAATAATCTCATCTGCAGTACAGTGTAAATTATGAATACGTTACATTTCACTTCATTCGCTTGGAAGCCTGTTTATTTGAATAATGCTATCCAAATATTTTTGCATAAAAAAGCAGACAAGTGGGAACCCTGTACACCGCCCAAAGTGGCGTCACCCGAGCAGAATATATTGTAATGAAGCATACTAGCAATAAATCCCATTTCAACCAAATTGGTCAAAACTTTCCGAAGACGAACGCAAAAAATGAAATCTGATCAAATAGTAACCCAATTGGAATAATATTAGGATGTACTCGACCGACAGTACCTTTAATTTTATACCCATATTGACATATCTTGCTTGATAATAAAAAAATTACATAGGTGGCAACTCTTTAAACCGCTACAAATGACAACACTGGAATAAAAAATCTTAAAACTAATCAAACTATCCTTTTGACAATTTTGGTCCAAATCGCTTCAACCGTTCCCGTTATAAAAGTGCACTAGTATATCCGTGGTCGAAATTCGACCAATTTAAAATAGTTGAACTTATTCAAACATCTGATCAACTTTTTGTCAAAAGCTGCCTTTAGGCCCGTGGCCGAACCTCGACCAACTTAAATGCATACATTAAAAACTCATCTATAGGTAAAATGAGGCCATCAAAGAATTTAAAAAATAGTGGCTGTTATTATATAATAAAAATATTAAATTACAGCAGCCCTTTCCAAAATTATTTATGGCAAATGCCATGCAAATATTCGGATTTCGAGATTTTAATTTGCACTTGAATAATGATGAGATTGTGCTTAACAAATAGCCACTAATTTATGGTATCGTTTTGTCTCAAACGGTAGAAATCACTAAAATTTATAGAAGTAATCTACCGAAATCCGATAAATAGACTACGGTGTTTGAAAAAATTACGCAACTTCGATCTTATATTATCAAAAATTAGACGAAAAAAACCCAAATAGAATAATCGGTTATCGCATTTCTATAATGGGTGGTATGTATGCATATGCTTTCCGTCAACTAAAAATATTCAGCAATTTTTTTCTCGAAAATAGATATCACAAACATTAAAGTTTTAAAAAAGTCAAGATAAGAAATTTTTATATATTGAAAAAAAAAAAACAATTTTCAATGACAAAAAATAAAAAAAAAAAATTGGCCGATAGCTGTACTTGAACCATTAACCGTTCGACCACTACCCCCGACGCTTCCCACTGGGCTATCGCTTTATGTACAAATTGATTGTCAGATAACCAATTCAAGTGGCATGAGAAATTTTCATTCGCTTATTACAGATATAAATGAAGCAGGATTGGTTATATATTAGATAATTGTGCACTGCCTTAGAGGTATGCCAACAAATCCATATGCATTTCATAAATATTTATGTATATTTAGTATGGGTTTAAGCTTGGCAAATATTTATATGTAAAATTTGTTAGCCTATTAATATAATAGATACACAAAGGAAGAAATCAAATCTGGTCAGATGGTAACCCTAGGTGACAACAGAAATTGAAAATATCTAAGGTGGTATACGGCCAGCAGTAGCTCTCATTTCATACCCATATTGGCATATCTTGCTCAGGTAATATTTAAAAATTTAGAAAGGTGGCAACCCTTTAAACCGCTACAAGTGGCAACAGCGAAACCAAAAATCTTAAAACAAATTATGCGATCCATATGACAAAGACAAGAAAATCGTAGAATGAAGCATACTATTACATATTTTTATGCCAGATAGACATCAGTCAATTGGTTCCCGAGATAAAAGGGGATATGCAAAAGATTTATTTCCGCCTGGGTTGTTCAACTTATGTATTTCACCTGCATACATAACTGCATTTAATTAATCATTTGTATATCGAACACTATCTTCTGGATCTATTAACCTGTTAAACGCTTTGGATAAAGTTTTCAGGGTTGCAAGCCGATTTTGAACCGAACCACGAAACGCACCATTTTTTTCCTTGAAATGTAAGAACCGAACCGAAATTCACTAAGAAAAAATGGTTCGGTTCGGTTCAATTTTAAAATAAATTTTAGAGAGAAAGCAAGCGTATCGCGTCGCCACCACGAACCGAACCATTTTTCTTTGAAGTGTAAGAACCGAACCCCAAACCACTAAGAAAAAAAGGTTCGGTTCGGCTCAAAATTAGAATAAATTTTAAAGAAAAAAAAAGCTCAGTGCCAGCAAGCTGAAACTTGGATTATTCAAGGTTTAATCACATAATAGGAAAAGGTAATATTTCGTACATGAAACCAGGCATGAAAAGTAATGGATAAAAAATTGGCTTAGATGCAGAAAAGCTCCAACTGCCAAATTAAAAATAAAGAAAGGGGGTCGATAGATAATATTTTAGTGTAGATAACTGTGTGTTTCTTTTAAAAGGGAAACGAAAAGGAAATATTTCATCCATGAAAAAAGGCACGAAAAGTAATATATAAAAAATCGGCTTAAACTGTGTGTTTCTTTTTATTTATAAGGGGAAACAACAACTGCAAAAGCTATTGAAGGTCAAAGTTCATTTTGTTTTTCAAAATTAAAAAAAATTAACTTTTGCTGTTGTTGTTGGTGGTTCGAACTACTTAACCTAACCGCACAGCCTTTTGTAATGGTTTGCAGCCCAGAAAATTTGGTGTATAGATAGTATGCTTCATTCTATGATTTTCTACTTGAATGTAGCCACGGGCGGTTTGCAATGTTTCCACTTATCTATTTTTGCAATATTGAGAAAGATATGCCAATATTGACATCAAATGAAAAGTATTCACGGCTGTACATCAACGAAGATTTTTTCAATCGGAGCTGCCACCTAACCTCATTTCATTTACTAATTCGTATGTCGAACATTACCTCGGCATTGACTCATTTGCATGAAATTTGGCATATAGAGAATATGCAGCATTCTAAAATTTTCAATTTGAGTGCTGCCACCTGGGCCAGTTTAAAGGGCGTCCACCCTTCTGAATTATTTTTAAATATAGAAAAGGATATGCTAATAAGGGCATCAAAATAAAAGTTTTTTTGGCCATATACCAAAGAAAATATTTTAAAGTAGGGCTGCCACCTAATCGCATTTTATTTATTCCTTCGTATATCTAAAACTTTTTTGGATAATATGAATCATATGAATCATTAATTTAAAAAAAATATGGCAATCAATATTATGCGACAGGTTCGAAAAAATGCGGACCAAAGCACAGAATTTCTCATATAACGTATGCATGTTTCAGTTGCCCATTTCCTATAGGGATCGATTTTAATGGGGTCACATAGTTTTTAGGCGAAAGTGAAGAGTCAATTAAAATTCATGGTGAATATAATTACAAGCGAATTTATCAGCTTCATAGTGCTAAATAATATTAAAAATATAAAGACGACAAAATCATTGACAGAGACAAAAATATGGAGTTTAGAAGGTCTAGGCTGTGATACAGATATTACCCAGAGAAGGGCATTCAAACAGCTACTCGTTTTGATATCTAACTGCTACGCACATTTATAGCTGGTGTAAATGTTTTAGTGCTTGTGCGTGGATTCGCATATTAATGTCACTGAACCTATTAATTACATGATTTACTAATTAATTAATAATTTGCGGAATTACTCCTTTGTGTGCTTTTTATATATGTACAAGAATAATTAAATGACAATGCATGAAAAACTCGCAATACCATTGATGGCATTAACAGCTGCAGCGCCAACAACAACTACAATATTCATTAAAAAAATAATTTCCCTGTTCAATTATAGTGATTTTATCTGGAGCGTAGGTGTGTGCAGGTCCACCCAAAATGCCGCCATGCTTAATTGCTTCCAGCCTTGCAATCAAACACGTTTGACTTATCAAAGGCAATCCAACTGAGTCATTAGGGCCAATCTACGTACGAAAGGCATATTATCAAGTTAATTACGATTCAAACCGAAGAGTACTGGCAAACCAGGTACCTACGCATTGAGAATGAGACGGAAATGAGAGCTGACTTTTCGTAGAAAATGGTATCGAAAGTGCGCGTGTTTACAATCACAAATGGCTTGTTTAAACTTAAGCAATCAACTTTTTTCGGATTGTTGTAGGGAAAAAAAGGTGAATTCATGCGTGACATTTGCAGAGTTCTTAAATGCCAACTAGTTCAAGTTTATGACTCTATTTTCCCACTGGGATGCTTAAGTATAAGTGGGTGTGTAATTATATAAGTAAAAATACAAAAATAATAACACAAATAATAATAACGATTAAATCCTATCTTGTGTAGCCATTTAGGTATGATATATGAGTGCCAGTTATATCAACACATGCATACGTATGTACATATATTCAAGCATGCGTATATGTTACATATTATCCTCTTGACATACAAAATACCACCTGCTTTTCATATTATTTGGTTCCACTTCAATTGACATAATTCATTTATTTTGATCGCATAAATAATTCGCGTTACGCTGTGATTTAGTAATTTATTGCATCCATAAATATTTGTTAAAGACATATTTGCAGACATTTACACACACATATAAAACTGAACATAATTCCCTTGATGGCTATTAACTCTTTAATATACATTTTTTTCCTTTAACATTTTTTGAAAGCAAATTATAAAAATTTATTGCATTTCTGCATGGTAAAATAATTTCTTATAATGCCTTTTATTCTGAAAATTACATGATTTGAAGAAGAAAAATGTTACAAAATATATAAAAATGCGAAGAACTAAGTAGGTTGGCAACCCATCTTGAAAATATCGTAGTTGGTATACTAAGGAAAATTAATTTCTTTTGATACCCATATTGGCATATCTTGTATAATATTTTTTAAAAAAAGATCAGATAGGTGGCAACGCTGTGGCAATAGTTACACAAGTAGAAATTAATAGAAGGAAGCATAGTATCCATACATAAAATTTAATCTAAATCGGTCAACAACTCGTGAGCTTATAGTAGTCGATATAGGAGGGAAGAAACAAAATGTGGTGAGGTGGCAACGCTGAGTCTCAGCCGTACTTACATATATCTTGATTGGTATCCGCCCGAAATGCCTTTCATTACCTACACATACTTATCTTGTTTCGAATTAAACACAAATGTAAACATAGGTGGCAACTCTATAAACCGGCCCAAGTGACGACGCCCAAGTATCACATCTTGGAATCAATCATACTATCCATATGCCAAATTTCAACAAAGTTGGTTAATAGGTTCCCGAGAGAGTGGCCGATATATGGAAGAATAAATAAAATGCCGTTAGTTGGCAACTCTGCGTGAAAATATCTTCGAAATACCTTTTCTTTGACACCCATATTGCCATATCTTTCTCAATATTAAAAAATAGATAGGTGGCAACCCTGCAAATCACTCCAAGTTTTAACAGCCAAATAGAAAGTTGTGGAATGAAGCATAATATATCTGTATGCCAAATTATATCCAAATCGCTTCACCAGTTCGCGAAATATTTGTCGATATACGAAGAATAAATAAAATGGGGTTTGAGGGCAAGCCTGGGTGAAAACCCTGTCTGAGAATATGTTCATTGATATATGGTCGAAAATACCTTTCGTTTTATACCCGTACTGGTGTATCTTGCTCAATATTTACACAAAAAAAAATTTAAAGAGGTGGCAACCATTCGAAGTGGCATTACCTAAATAGAAATCCTTAGGACGAGGCCTTCGAATATTCGATCTAAATCGATTTTCGAATTACTTATAAAATGGGACTAAGCGGCAACTCTAGGTGCCACCGTACTGAAAATATCTTCATTGATTTACCTCTGAAAATACCTTTCATTTGATGGCAACCCTTTAAACCGCCCGAAGTGGCAACACCTAAGTAGAAAGTCTTAAAATGAAGCTATATATGTATATTGGCTTCAGCCGTTTCCAAGATAGTAGTGCATATAAAGCGACTTATTAACATTTCCGCTGTGATTTAATTCCATTTCCGAGGCGCCTGTTTTATTTCCTATTCAAATTTCAGTCTCCATAGAAACATTGCATCGCCTTCTAAGAAGTTAACTTCAGAAAGTACTTCTAAAAAGGCTTCAATTCCGTTAAATTTGGGGCGTTTTATGACTCTTTTACAAATAAATTTCGGAGTATTTTTGGATTTTTTTATTTTTTTTTTTTTGGATTTTTTTTTATTTATTAATTTTGAAGCTGTTTTAGAGTATTTTTTTTACTCGTTTTAGAGACATTTTGCTCAATTTTACTTGTTTTTGGAAAATTTCCAGAGCCGATACTGATGCTTCTCCAAAGCTTTTTTTGAAGTCTTTCTTAGGAACATTTTTTCAGAAAATGCTTGAAAACATTGATTTCTTTCACAATTCTCTCTAGACGTACAACAAAACATAAATATCGTCGGTGTTAATGCAAAACCTCGTAACGGACAAATGCAAAACCACGTAAGGGACAGTTGGACAAAAATGAGATTTGCTTACCGGGGCTTCTAGGTACCTGGATTCATTCATTAGTAACAAAAGAATGTCAAAAAAACAACATTTGAATTTGACCCACCATATACTGGCTCATACAAAGCTAAACAGTTTTTTGTCCCTCCTGTAAAATTTTAGTGCCTGTATTTACGTGGTTTTGCATTTCTTCGTTACGTTGATTTGCTTATACACCGACGCTATGTACTCTCTCGCTCTATAAATATTGATATAAACTTAATTAATAATTCACTCATAAAACTGTTTGTTTATACACCCCATTTAGTTACACATTTTCGCCCAAAGCTTTCTCATTTATGTCGGTGAATTTTTAATGACTCTAATACCACTTTAATGCTAAATTAATTGGAAATTAATTGCAAACTAAAGCCTGAAGTAAATTCATAAATATAAAGCTTTAAGACCACAGTATTGACAAACAATTAAATTTATTTGCCTCTACTAAAACCACTAAATGGGTATCGTATTATCATAAAATGTAATATTTTAAAGCTTTTAACAATATTATTTATTATTGTTCTTATAGCTGACTTTAATTATATGCACCATTTGTTTTTACTATTTGCCAACGCATCTGAAGTAAAAACAATTTATGCATTAATTTCACTTTTTGTAACTTATGTTTATTATTTTGTGATAAAATTTAAATTTGAATTTGATAAGATTTGTTGAGCTTAATAGTGTGTTTTCTGAAACAAAAAATTGTGAGTAGGTATCTGCTTGTGTTTGCTAAATTATACAAATGTGTAGATCTTTCACCCATATATAAATTTATTCCGCCCGAAATATAATGTCCACCGAATTAATCATGCAACCGAACTCATCTTGTTAATATTTTAAGACCGAATTTAAAATTTAAACCGAATACCACATAGATACCACACCCACTTTATAACTCATTCAGTAAGACCCATTCATACTTTTAAGCATAATTTTTCTTGGCACGCTTAATCTCTTTTATCGCATTTGCCTACTTTATATTCATATTGGCTCGCTTCCTCAAAAAATTTGCATAATGCAATAAAATTGAAAGTATTTCAACAGCCATATCCCACATTCAGAGACGATTTTACATAGCTAGGTGTATATACATATGTGTGGATATGAGTATGTATATAAGCGATATTACGGAGTTTCGATTCCGCTTTCTTTTTTTATTCCTGAAAATTCTACATATATTTTTCACAATCTACTTTATTGCCTTCTTTATTCATTTTATATTATTTTATCTCTTATTATTTTTATTTTTATTTTTTTCTTCAGCATTTTTTTATTTTTTATTTATTTTATTTTCTTTAATCCATTTTTATTTTAAATTTTTAAAGAAAATTTCTGTTTTGTATTTTATTTTATCTCTTTTTATTTTATTTAATTTTTTTTTAATTTTATATTTTTATTTTATTTTGTCTTATATTATTTCATTTCTTGCCTTCTTTATTCATTTTGTATTACTTTAGCTCTTATTATTTTTATTTTTTTTTTTTTCAAAAGTTTATTTTCATTTTAAATTTTTAAATTAAATGTTTGTTTTATATTTTAACTTATCTTTTTCTATTTTAAAAATCTTTGAAAATACGGTGGACTTATGACCGTTTGCGAATAATTTTTCTTAAAGTATGCTGTGTTTTATTATTATTTTATTTAATTTTTTAATTTTTTATTTTATTTTATATTATTTTTTTATTTTCTTTTATTTTATTTTATTTTACTTGATTTTATTTTATTTTATTTTATTTTTTTTTGAATATTTTTTTATTGTAGGTTCTTTTTTTCATTTTATTTGGCTTTTTTATTTTATTTTATTTTATTTTATTTTATTTTATTTTATTTTATTTTATTTTATTTTATTTTATTTTATTTTATTTTATTTTATTTTATTTTATTTTATTTTATTTTATTTTATTTTATTTTATTTTATTTTTTATTTTTTTTATTTTTTATTTTTTTGTTGTTTTTTTATTTTGTTTTATTCTACTTTAATTTATCCAAATACATTTTTATTTTAATTCGTATCCGATTCCATCAAAGCACATCGAGTCCGATATAGGTTGGTTTATTCCCATTTTCATAACATCCCTAATCCCTAATATACATATTAGACTGTCCAAAAATTTCAAAGTTATTTTATTAAAACGCATACCCCCTAATTTTGACCATTATTCATCAAAAAGTATCCTGACAAAGTTTTAGGCAATTCGAACCACGGCAACCCGTGCCGACTTGCAGTTGAAGTTATCAGAAAAATCGTATTACATTCCAATGCGTTTCGCAAATTTAAAGATTTATGTACTCGTCTTTCTCATATTGCTGTATCGGTACCCTTTAAGGACTTTGTAATTAGTAAATTGGTAAATTTTCTCTACCAGATGTTCAGAATATCCTTTAAAGTATCAAAGAGCCTCCCGAAAAATGTCAACAAAATGTTTATTTAAAGGATAATTGAAATATAAGCTAAATATAACTTTTTTTGAATTATCCTTCAACGACATGGAAGTAATGTCCTTTAATAGTAATATCTATACAAATATTTAAGGATGCACAGGAGAAGGGCAGGACGTACAGCAGAAATCATTTTACAATATGGGTGGATAAAAATGAAAAAGCGATTTAATTGGTACTACACAGTCTGTACCCTTTTCAAGACTGACTTTATTTTATTCACTTCAAATTCATACAAGTCGTACTCAAATTTTATAACAATAGGATATACCCTTTTATCTGCCGTTAGGTCAAAATGATTTAGCTAATGTGTATCTATGTACTTATAAAAAAAACGTGCACTTTGTATATAGTGTCACAGCAAATTATGAAAACATATAGGTATTTATATACATTTGTAAGTTAAATGATGAGCGCAATTAACTGTGCTGTATAGACATATGTACAAAAAAGCAAAGAGAACATTTGGATAACAAGACATAAAAAATCCGTATGCTGACTTGGGCGTAGCGTCTGTTCACTGGCAAGGGGGGAATCTCAAACATCCTGCCCAGCTGAACCATCACGGTTCAGAATTTCTTCTTGTAGTCCGGTAAGCCTTACCACCTTTTGCACTGGTCGCTGACATTGACGTTTGACATATGACCCTTCTGATTTTAGCTGGTCTGCATTGTATTCAATTGTAACTACCCGGACAAGACCATCCTTGCCGGGATGAGTGTCGGTTATCCGACCAATTCGCCAGCATGCCGGCGGCAAGTTTTCATTTCGAATCAGGACCACATCGTCTATTTGGAGGTTTGGCTCTGGCCTCATCCATTTGCTGCGTGCCTGCAGCGAGTTCAAATATTCATTCTGCCAACGCACCCAGAAATGCTCGTACATTTTTTGCAAGCGTTGGTAGTAGTACAGGCGATTATCAGGTATATCTGGCAGGGGCGGTTCGGGTCGGCTATTTAACGGGCGGCCAATCAGGAAATCACCCGGTGTAAGGGCGAATCCACCATGTGGGTCATCGTGTAATGCCATAAGTGGCCGGGAATTTAAACAGGCCTCGATCCTCGTTAAAAGCGTAAGCAAGGCGTTATAGCGCAACGACTGGCGCCCCATAATGCGAAGTAAATGCTTCTTGGCCGAGCGAACGGCTGCTTCCCAGATACCTCCATGATGTGGTGCGGCTGGTGTAATAAAATTCCATTGGGTCCCCACGGTAGCTACATGCTCTTGAGCGTACGTCGACGACCAGGCCTGTAAATCCTCACGCATTTGCCTGTCAGCTCCCACAAATTGGGTGCCGTTATCGCTAAAAAGCTTAGCACAAATTCCACGGCGGCTAACAAAGCGATCGTAAACGTCTATAAATGACCTAGTGCTTAGATCTTCTGCAAGCTCTATATGAACTGCTCGTGATGCCATACACACGAATATTGCTGCATATGTTTTTGTTGTTGTAGTTGACCTTTTTCCCCCAATGCGCACGTGAAATGGGCCACAATAATCGAGCCCGCTATTTGAAAATGGTGCCGCTACCAGAACGCGTTCTCTGGGCAGCGATGCCATTTGCTGATTTTGTAGTTTTTGTTGATATCGCCGGCATACGGTACATCTCCAGACGTATGCCTTTACCTGTGACCGTGCGTGAATCAGCCAAAATCTATGTCGTAAGTATTGTAACATCTGCTGGATACTCCCATGAAGACATCGACGGTGGGCATCCGCAATAATTAAGTTCGCAAACGCACCCTTGGGGATAATAATTGGGTGCCGCTGTTCATCGGGTATGTCCGCATTTATCAGCCTTCCGCCGACACGGAGTATACCATCCCGGTCCAAAAAAGGGTTAAGTGTCAGTAGTGGACTTCTTCTTTCAAGCCTGGAATTTGATTTCAGAGCATTAATTTCGCCATTGTATTCCTTACCTTGCACTTGTTTAACAGTCAGCATCAAGGCCCATGCGTACTCTTCAGCTGTCACAGCCTTCGACCTCAGCCCCCTGTAGCACGGTAGGAATCGCCTCAGTCTCGCCGTTGTATTCAGGACACGATCTAGGTTGCTAAATCTCTCAAGAAGTGGTATTCCTTGGCCTAATGCTGTTGTAGTAAGCAACTGATGACTTGGTCGTAGGGCGGCCAATGTACGTAGAGGCTGGCATTCCGCAGTATGGGACTTCAATAGATCATCAGTAAGTTCTGTAACCACTGCATCCACGTCATATAGCAGTTGAGAAGAAGGCGGCCCTGTCCACCACAGTGGATGGCATTGAAGAGCATTTGGCATTATTCCTCGACTTGCACAGTCAGCCGGATTGAACTCGGAACGGATGTGATGCCAACACTTGATGTCTGAACTCGTTTGTATATATGCCACACGATTAGCTACGAATTGCTTCAACGATGTCGGATTTTTGCGAATCCAATACAGGACAATCGTCGAGTCACTCCAGAGAAGGTAAGGTGCATGTTCTAAACATAACGCTTTTCGAACGTGATTAAGAGTTGTTACTAAAAGGTGGGCCGCACAGAGCTCTAAACGGGGTATTGTAACACCTTTCACTGGTGCCACCTTCGTTTTAGCAGTAACAAGCGCCATCTGATGAGCACCTCCTGGTGAGATGCTGTTTACGTAGATAGCGGCAGCGTACGCCTTTGAACTGGCGTCACAGAACCCATGAACTGTAACCGATGCCGACGACGACATATGTAACCAGCGAGGTACCCTAATATGACTCAATTCGTGAAGGCCGTTTTGAAACTCAAGCCATTGATCTCGCAATTCGGTTGGCAGTGGAGTATCCCAATTCAGATCTGTCTTCCACAACGTCTGAATGAATATTTTCGCCAAAACAACAACTGGAGCGAGCATTCCTACAGGGTCGTACAATTTCGCTACCTCACTCAAAATATTGCGCTTAGTTGGAGGTAGATGGGTGTCCAAGATTCTGACTTTGAAAAATAGTTCATCGGTGAGTGGATTCCAATGTAAGCCTAAAACTGTTGCTTTGGAGTCGCTTAATTCAATTTCTGCCGCTGATTCCCCGGAAACGGTAATAGCTTCAAGTGCTCTAGCACAGTTCGAATTCCATTTGCCTAGAATGAACTGACCTTGCTGAAGAATCGCATCAACATCTCGAGCGCGGTGAATAGCTTCTTGAGTAGAATCAAAACTTTCAAGGTAGTCGTCAACATAAAATCCACTCAATATGCTGTTCTTCGCTGCGACTGCCCGATTTTTATTGATGACAATCCCGAAATTGTCGACCGCACATTGGCGTAATGAACGGATCGCATTGTATGGACCACTCGTCATGCCATAAGTTACTGTTGCCAACTCAAATATACATAGTGGCTCTAATGGAGACTCTCGCCACAAGATGCGCTGCCATTTTCGATGAATTGGATTGACTTCAACTTGACGGAACATTTTCTTCACATCAGCCGTGACGGCTATTTGGTATCGGCGAAAGCGGTGAAGAATATCTATCAAATTGTCTTGTAGTTGTGGCCCTGCAAACTGTGTATCATTCAGAGATACTCCATTGCTTGTTTTGCAAGACGCGTTAAATACTACACGAAATTTTCCCGTCACCGCATGGTGAGGGATGTAATAACATTGCGTTGGGTCGCTTGAGTCATCATCGACTGCCTTCATGTGGCCAAGCGCAATGTATTCACGCATAAACATAATGTAGTTGTTACGAAGCTCGGCATCGCCTGCTAACCTTCGCTCAAGGTGGAAAAACTGTCGCTTCGCTATTTGATACGAATCACCTAAGACAGGTGCATCTGGGCGAAAAGGGATTTGTACACTATAGCGGCCATCTTCATTACGGCGCACCGTGTCTTTGAATATACGCTCACATGGGTCTAGTGGGAGGTTGGTTTCAGGACCAATGTCTTCAACTTGCCAAAACCTATGCAGTAGCTCGTCCACCCGCTGAGTATTGATGCATTTACTGACGCAGAAAGCACCTTTGGTATCATGCGTCACGTTGACCATAGCTGGGCCGAAAACAACCCAACCCAGGCGCGTACGTAGCGCACAAGGCTCGTCAGCAGATCCCTCACAAATACCTTCGGCAATTAGTGTAGGCCAAATATCCGCACCAATCAGTAAATCGACCTTGTCGGGTGTGCCAAAATTTGGATCAGCAAGTTGGAGCTGGGAAATATGGTTCCAATCGAACGTCTCAACCTTGGAAAGCGGTGTCGTAGTCGTAATTTTTGGCAATATGTAGACTTCAAACTCTACCGAAAACGTATCATCGATTAGGGATGTCATGCGCACCGTGGTGGTGCCTTTAGTATAAATAGTTGTACATGCGCCTATGCCTTCCACTTCTATCTCGCCAGGGGATCTGCGGAGATTCAGAATTCTAAACATGGATTCACTGAGGAAGCTCACCTGAGATCCGATGTCGCATAGCGCACGACACTCATATCGCTGTCCGTAACAATTGGAAAGCAAAACCCTTGCCGTGGCAAGTAAGATGGTCCGGTCACCGCGTACAATGAATGACTGGACCTCCTCTGTCTGTCATTGTTGGCTTGGATACACTTTCGATCCGGTAGGCGTTGCTGAGACAGCATTGGTTTTGATGGACGGAGTGGTCGCACTGGCTGAGTCTTTAGTTTCCTGGTAGCTAACATTTGTTCCAACCGCATTACGACAGAGAAGCGTGTTGTGCTTCTGCTGGCAGATCGAGCACAACCCAGAAGAGCATTGGCGAATAGTATGCCCTAATCGAAGACAATTAAAACAGACTGCTACCCGCTTTACAGTCTCCCAGCGTTCATGCACGGCCAGGTTACGAAAAATTTGACACTTCGTTAGGCGATGGTTACCGGAACATTGTGGGCACACAACGTCTGATGATATACTTGAAGATTGCGAAGTCCTTGCGGTACCGACGTGCGCCTTGATTGTCCGTCCGGAAGCCCGTTTAAGCGTAGATTGCATGCTGACCGATGTGGGCGTTGTGTTTATGTTGTCTGCGCGCCTCTCGATAAATAGGAGTAAATCTTCTAACTTCGGTATGTCGGAAGTTTTGAGGCTCATACCCCATTCGTTTCGCGTCGCTGTTGGTAGCTTCGGTAGGAGTACAGGGACTGCGATTGCATCCCAGTGCTCCACGGGAATGTTCATTACAGCAAGTGCACGAAATGAATTGCGCACGCAATCGACGATAGTTCTCAACGCTAGCGGAGTCTCTGATGGATTATTTGGAAGATTAAGAAGGCACTGTACATGTGTTTCGGATAGTAGACGTGGACTATCATAGCGTCGTTTTAGCTCAGACCACACCTCATCATAGCCGCCAGAATATAGTCCACCAATCATTGGAACTTTCTCTTGGTCAACACACTGGCGAAGTTTTCCCAATTTAAAAGCAGGGTCCAAGTCGGACCGGTTATGAACCAATGTTTCGAAAAGATCCTTAAAGGCTAACCAACTCGTCGACCTCCCATCAAATCGAGGAATTGAAAGCGGGTCGAGCCGCATATCAGCAAGACGGTTTGTGATCGTAGGTCTGTCCTGATTGACGGGCTTCATACGACGTTGTAACGACACACAGATGGTAGTGTACAGCTGCTCGGTTTCAGCGAATAAATCATCATGAGCTGAAGCTTCGTCTTCCTTAGCATTACTAACTAGATCGAAATGGTGATGCACAAACCTATCAAAATGTTGATTTACATTGTTGAGCAGCACCCCGCATTCTATCTCATCGGGATTGTAGGTCGATTGCTGGATTTGCTTTGAGATGCGCACAAGTGATGCCTGAGCCGATTTACGTAAATTTAATGAAGCCATTACAATAAATCGCTAGAAGAGGCTGTGAGCATACCTCACAGGAGGCACCAAAAAATGGATAAAAATGAAAAAGCGATTTAATTGGTACTACACAGTCTGTACCCTTTTCAAGACTGACTTTATTTTATTCACTTCAAATTCATACAAGTCGTACTCAAATTTTATAACAATAGGATATACCCTTTTATCTGCCGTTAGGTCAAAATGATTTAGCTAATGTGTATCTATGTACTTATAAAAAAAACGTGCACTTTGTATATAGTGTCACAGCAAATTATGAAAACATATAGGTATTTATATACATTTGTAAGTTAAATGATGAGCGCAATTAACTGTGCTGTATAGACATATGTACAAAAAAGCAAAGAGAACATTTGGATAACAAGACATAAAAAATCCGTATGCTGACTTGGGCGTAGCGTCTGTTCACTGGCAAGGGGGGAATCTCAAACAATGGGTATCAAATTAAAGGGCCTGGAAGTAGTGTAAATTTTATTTCGATATCTCAATTTGTTTCGGAGACATCGACCAAACTAATTAATATAATTTACTTGTTCTATTCATATACAAGTATGAAAAGAACGAGTAAATGTTTCTCATACGCCATGTAGGACCTATAAAAAGTGCACTATAATTGCAAGGTTTTAGGATGTGCTCAAATTTTTTTCATAGAAAATACATTGTTGCGCAATCTACTAAAACACTTTTTGAAATTCTAATGCCCTTTTCTCGTGAACAACATTTTTTTCAATATCCTTGCAAAGAATCCTTTAATCCTTATAAAAGTTCAAAGTTCGAGATTTGTTGCACAGTCTTTTATATATGAGGCAAATATTTATTTTACGTAATTTTCGAAGCCTTGTTGGACTATTTTGCAAACTTCGTGGAAACTGCTGGCAAGAACTTCAACACGAGTTGCCGTTACCCTAGAAAAATAAAACTTTGCACACATGTTATTTAGTTTAAAACGCACCGATATAGAGTGTATGAATATCAAATAAATACCTTAATTTTTTTCCATACATTTTTGACATTTTTGGGACAGTCTAATACATATATACATCCCTATGTACCTTAATATATTACTCCTTTGGGCATATGCCAGCGTCGAAAAGAGCGCTTATCAGCTCAACGATGTTCAATATTCTACAAAGGCGACGACTTTAAAGGATTCAGTCAGCCAACATAAAAAAAATAAAAACTTACATACAAAATGGAAAAAGATTAAGATGAAAGTTATAGAGAATAATACAAAAAATTTCCAGAATAAACATAAAGAGAAATAATAAATCTTGGAAAGGTAAAAAAATCTCTGCAGATGATGGGCAAAAATACAAAGCACTGACACAAATCAAGTCAACAACAAGCGTTTGTGGGTGGGTGAACTACGAGTTTAAATAAGTGTTGTGAAGACTATACATACTCTTACTGCGGCTCATATTAAATTCGGCTGACTTTACATACAACTACAACCTCGTTTGTTACATTGCATGCACCGGACGCAATGGACAACACCGAACTCGTAACACAAAGAGGAACTTGAATGTCATCAGTTTGGACAATACTCAGTTCCTCAAACAAAGGAAAAAAAACGTCAATAAATTCATGAGCATGGGGTCAGTCTTTTCGTGGTATAATGAAATTCCAGCAATACAAACGAAACATGAATTGATAAAAGGGTATTCAAACAAATGCTTTGGTGTTGGTAAGTGGCTTAAAGAAATATGAATGACGCATAAAATTGAATAAAAATGCATTCTCTTTTGCTTTTATCAAGCACATAAGAAGCTTTCAGATGACCTTAGGAAAAAGAACCGAGTTGCATCTGCAACGAAGTAAGAATCGATTATGATCGCCTTATGCAATAACCAAAAAAGAAAGGTTGTTCATAAACAAAGGAAATAATTTAAATGATTACGTTTTTTTACGTAGAGAAAAAATGAGAGTGAATGTATAACAAAGAGAGATATAGATTACAAGTAGGCCAAGAGAACGGGTCTATTAGAGACCTTGAAATAAAGAGGTGAGGAGGCTATATTGTGTTATTTGAAGATCTGTGAAGGTAGAGGTGTATATTGAGACTAACAACGAGGGGATACAATTAGATAAAAAATATACAGTAAAACAGTGTTGAAAGAGCTGGCTTAGTGGAAAAAGAGTGAATGAGTGAATACCCTTAGTCTCTACAATTTAGGTAAGCGAAAGATGTGTACCGACCCTGGTTAGGTTCTTTCATGCTTGTCGCATTTCCGACAGAGCTAATTTCTCCCCTGGAACGATTCATCTGCTGAACAATTGCCTTTCCAAGTCAGCATATAGCTCGTTGGGCCATATTTCTTCAATAAATGCATGACAAACCTAGGAAGGGTATTATTTATACTTTATTTTATTTTTATTTTTTTTTTTTTTTTTTTTTTAGTTAAAGTGGATTCATTTTATTTTCTAAATTGTTTTTAAAGTCATTTTACTTTATTTTATTTTATTTTGTTTTTTTTTTCTTATTGTACTTTTTTATTTTTTTATTTTGAGGTTTCTTTTTTTATTTTTTTTTTTTTTAATTAACTTTATTTTATTTTTATATTATTTTTTTACTATATTTAATTTTATTTAAGAAGGATATTATTTATATATTTGAATTTTTTAATTTCGTTTCACTTTATTATATTTTTTTCCATTTTAGTTTATTCTATTTGTTTTTTTCCTATTTTTTTTAGTAAACTTTATTTTTTATTTTTGTTTAAATTGTTCTTAAAATAATTTTACTTTATTTTATTTGTTTTTTTTCTTATTGTATTTTTTTTTTTGCATTTTAAAGTTTTTTATTGAAAATTTTTTTTAATTAACTTTATATTATTTATTTATTTAATTATTTTTTTACTATATTTAATTTTATTTATTTTAATTTATCCTATTTTGTTTTATTTCATTTTATCTGGCGAGAGTCCTTGTTTTGTAAAATTATTTCTTAAGTATTTTTGATGTCCCTTTCTCACGACATTCAATATAATAGGCCAGTTGAATATCCACAGTACAAAGACGGACGCCATAGCTACTTTCCATAAGGCAAAAAAGTATAAAGCCTTACATGTATAATGCTCTTATTTACTGCAACTGGCTATAATAGATCCATCATAACTGCTTCATAGCACATTTAATTTACTTCAGGATATCACTTTACTATCATTATGCCTGTTTTCATTTCTTACTGCCATAATTTGCAGCTAATGACACTACAATTTATTGTTGACAAAAGCACATCACCATCATTGCCATACTCCTCCGCGCGCTCTCAGATATAGTGAATTCCCATTGAGCTTAAATATTCGAATCATCAAACATTTGCCACATTGCCCACCGTTTAGCAGCCTGCTGATGTATCTCAAATTTATCACATAAAGTTAAGTAAAGACAGATAAGCAAACGAATGATAGCTATAAATGCCAAGCAATAATATAAATACCAACAATTTAAGCTTAACTGATTGTATACAACAGCCAAGAAAAGTGAAATGTAAAAAAGCAGGCAAAGTAAAAGAACCTTGGCACATTGCCGGCGAGCCTTCTAACTACTGGCATTGTAAAACCAGTGCGAATTGTTATGTTACTTAGATAGCTAAACAGCACACAAGAAGCAGAGCAGCAAGATTGTAACAGCACTATACTTGTTACACTTTTTATACCCAGCGTGCTAGTACTAGTACGAGGGTATTATAATTTTTTCCACACAACGGTACTACGTAACGGCACAAAATAATCGAGATAGCGAGATAGATATAGAGTTCCATATATGAAAGTTCTTAGGTTGAAAAGAGGAGTTCATTAAGGCGGGTCCGTCCGTCTGTCCGTGTACACGAATACTTGAGTAAAAATTGAGTTATTTGCATGAAATTTTGTATACAGGTTACTCTCTGGCCAAGGTAGGTTGCTATTGAAAATGGGCGAAATCGGATGATAACCACGACCCCTTTATCGATCTCGAAAATCACTTAAATTGACATATCGCCGGTTCCAAAGTAAACAGAAGTAAAAATTTAAATTGTTTTTGAAACGGCATTCAAAATTGCATTTGTACAATGGAGTTCTATGAAAAAATAAAAGTTTGAAATGCTGTTTTCCCAAAAATTTTAAAAAGTAAATCTGTTTGCTTTGGAACCGGCGATATCTCGGTAGCTGAAATGGCTAAAATGATATTATTTTATAGGTGAATCCCCCTGGTCATTATATAATGATTTCTTGATACATTTTTTAAGGTGGGCGTGGCACCGCCCTCTTTTAAGGGAGACATTTTTGAAAATTTGACAGGTCGTAACTTTTAAACTGATTACGGTAGAACGATGAAATTTGACACAAAGTATACTAGTATCATTTGGAGTATAACTGATGAAATTGGATAAAATCGCACTCCATTCAATATTGAAAACTTCGATATTGGAAACTTCGAAAATCACCTAAATTGACATCATTCGGTAACGGAAATGGCTAAAATGATATAGTTTGGTAGGATGAACCCCCTAGTCATTCTATTATGATTTTCGGAGAAATTTTCAAAAGAAGGCGTGGCACCGCCCACATTTCAGGGAGGCATATTTGAAAATTTCACGGGTCATAACTTTTAAACTAATTACGATAGAACGATGCAATTGGTACAGTGTATACTAGCATAATAGGGAGTATACCTGATGCAATTGGACAAATCTCTTCCCAACCACGCCCACTTCCGAGATGGACTATTTCGAAATTCATATGAAAACTACAGCTGGGTATTTAATGTTCGGTTAACCCGAAATTAGACTTCCTTTCTTTTTTGCTCTATTGTTTCTCACAGCTTTTTCTGTTTGCTTCCATTTAGAGCTTCCTTCGCAAAGTATCCATATATTTGTTTTTTTGCATTGTCCAATAGCAAGCAGCTGTTGGTCCTGTTTCTAGTGGCGGCCTAGGGTGCAGTGCATTAAGGCCCGCGAAAAGTCTATGAAGAGATGTAATTCCAGTATCATCGAAACATATGTCGGCTTGTCTGGTTCCTGAAGCGCGTGGGTAAATTTTTCTCAAAAAACACATTTTCATACAATCCCGAAAATTGCTTCACAATGCCGTCGGTACTTAAAGCAATAGACTACAAGTCAAAAAACGAACAACAAGTATTTTTTATTTATTTTATTTCTTTTATTGTATTTGTTCTATTTTTATTTTTAATTTTCTTTTATTTCAAATTTTTTTCATTCTTTTATTTTTTTTGTATTTTGTATTATTTTGTTTTAGTGTATGTTATTTCCTTTTCTTTTTATTTGACTATTTTTAATTTTTTTTATTTATTCAATTTTTTTTCTGTTTTACTGTGAAAGTAAAAAAAAATTCTTCTTGCGCCTTGTCGCTTTAAAAATTTGGCACATTTCTGCCTGAAACTGTGTAACTCTAAACGCCTTTCCCACACATGCAAAAAATTGAAGAAGCTTTTACGTATAACAATTACACCATCAACAAACAATGGGTGATACGATATCAGTTTCCAGCAGTGAAAAGAACTTTTAAACACACATACAAACACTTGTTATTGTCCTGTTGTTCGAAACATCAACTCGTCCTTGGAAGGTCGCCAGCACAAGCAAGCGAGAAAGAGGGCAGTTTTGTTTCCAAAGGAAGTGCACTGTGACAAATATTTGCGCTAAATGAAAGAGGCGGAGACGATTGTGCAATAAATGGGGTCATACTCGTCATATCTTAAAAGACATAAATGTTGCAACGTAAATAAAAGTTGAAAGGACAAAGCAAATGACTCCTCGCTTACATATGTATGTACAAACAAAATAGTGTAAGAGAAATGTGTACATAAATATGTGCAACAGATATGAGCCACTTGGCACGTATAAAAAGGGCACAACAAGTCAAGGGTCATGCGTTGCAGTTGATAAGTGTGCGATTTCAAAGCTTTTATGTCATAATTGGAAGTTGAGTGTGGGGATGTGCAAAGCAATAAGGAATGTGAAATTTCAGAGTTTAAAATTTAAAAGCTTATAACCTTAAATTTACACACAGAGAAAATTGAGCTGGTGATGGATAAGAATTGACAGTGATTTGGTCATATCAACCAAAATATCTGTTGATTCAGCCAAAATCACGGTCAATTCTTGCCCCTTCCCAGCTCATTTTTCTCTGTGTAGTGGTTTTAATGGAGCACTGGAATATCTTCTTTTGGTCAGCTATGATTTTAGTCTAAAACCTGCTATATGCAATCTATGTATGTATAAGTTATAAAATTTTGGTAGGGTTTATTGTAATTTCTTTATAGTAAACAACTAAAATTCCATTTTCATATTACATGTCTAATCTTCCCCTTTTTTCAATTCCAGGTAGACTAACAGAGGCCCATCGCATAGGTTTTAGTGGTGGTAGCAGCGAGCCCATTCCCTCTTTCAGTGTGCCATGTATGACAGGACAATTTCGTTGCAATAGCGGTAAATGCATAACATCGCTGTGGGTATGCAACTATCAAAAAGATTGCGAGGATGGCGAGGATGAGCAGCAGTCTTGTCGTAAGTATTTGAGATAATATCAAATTTATACGTAGAGATTCAGCTGGAGGGGCAAATTGGAATGTGCTTCCAGAGCACTTCTCCGATCAGAGGCATATTCATTTTTCCCTTAATAAACCTAGTTCTACTTTAGCAATACGAGACGAGACCTTTATTGTAGCAGGTTGGATGAATGGCACCCAAGAGTACTCGTAGCGGACTTAGATCAGTGGTGGGCACAGTTTTTCTCCCAGCAAAGTAATTGCCGCCCTATGGTTAAGTTCTATGTGGGATGGCTATAGGGGGGATAAATTCACCCACCTTGTAATGAAGCATACCAAATGTCGTGCCCACTAAAAACCGTATTTGGCAAAGGAAGTCCGCTGTTTTGGACGAAGGAAATTGACGACATAACGGCTTTCAGTAGGCGACTGTTCAAGAAGGCCAGGAACAGTAAGCTACCCTCTGATTGGAAGCTCTACAAATCTGGGTTGAGCATTTACAAATCTGAGATCAGGAAATTGAGGCGATATTCCTGAAAAAGCTTATACCAAAATTTGGACGAGTGCTATGAGTCCGCGGTCTTCTTGACATAATTCCTTTTCAAGTAGAGAGATCTGTGGGAATATCATGTAGCTGACCGGCTCCCATTTAACCCGGGACCAGCGTCCATCGTCTAGTTCGCAAAACCGACAGTTTGTTGTATCTGACAGACTCATCTTTTTCAGGTGATAACGAAAGATGCAATGTCCCGTATAATACCCAGTGAGGGTTCTTAAATCTCTCTCCTTAAATTAATCAACCAGGCTTGATGCTCTTTCGCCTGCCTCTGTCCTAAACTGTTTCTTTTCCTAATTGCTTATGGTCTTCCTTACGTGATCTTTGGTGAGCCCACTGAAGGGTTCCGGACCATAAATTCTGTTAGGGCACCTTGTACTGTAATTGTAGTCGTAGGGCGGCCTGATTGTCCGACATAATGTAGATTCGCTTAGAGGATATAGTCCTATTCGGATGCATTATCTACCACTGATTTATATTGCATGGATTTCGGCTTGAAAGATAGTGGGGTGGTTACCCAATGGTACCGGTTTTTCATAATTCGGTCCATAGATACCAGCTACTGTTTTCCCGTCTTCCAGCTTTGATCCATTCGTATACCAAATATCCGAATCGGACTCAGCATATGGGTTCCCTGTTTCCCAGAGCACTCGATCTACTATTGAAACCTCAATATATATTTCCGATTTTCAGATAGGGAATGTTTTGAAGTGTTAATGCAGCAAGTGGGCCTCCTTCTCTGTCAGAATACGGAAGGGAGGTATTCCCATAAGGCACTTAAAGCATCAGCAGGGCACGTTCTCATTGCACCTGTTATGCCGACACAGACCTGCCGATGCAGCTTACTCAATTTAATTGCCGCTGTTCTTTGTGCAGTCCTAGGCCACCAGACTAGGGAAGCGTAGGTGACTATTGGCTTCAGAACCGTATGGAATGACCAGCACGTCATTTTTGGAGATAGCTGCCAAGTTTTCTATAAAAAGGCCCTCGTTTTTGAGGACTTTACCAGGAAAGCTTAGGTTACCTTGTATTGTTGAAGAGGACTTCTATTCTATATATGATTTTTGAAAATTTTATGAAAACGAGGTTGGCGCTAAAAAAATGTTCAAGTGTGGACAGATATCGAACATTATTTATTTAAACAAGAAAATTTAGCTTAAGAGAATGGGCGTGGTCCACACACCATTTACGAACGAAATTAAAAACCGAGCAATGGCACTTTTACACAGCTGGATATTAAATGTCTGATTCCAACCGAATAGAGACTTCCTTACTTGTTTCAAATATTTGTAAGCTAGTGTAATTTGTTAAAATATTTAAATATTTTTCTTCATGCTTTTTCTTTTTACAGCGCCTCCTGAATGCGAAGTGGGACAAATCAGTTGCGGGCAATATGTCTTTAATAAGACGTACTGCATACCGCCGCATTTTAGATGTGATATGACAGATGATTGCGAAGACAAATCTGACGAAGCGCAGTGCAGTGAGTAGAAAATATTTGTTTTTATTATAATTTATCTATTTTAAAAATTATGTGTGTGCATTGTCCGTTTTTGTTCTTCTAAGATAAAAAAAACAAAAAATCAATCAAAGTGAGATAAAAAAACTTAAAATTAAATAAAATGAAAAAAATTAATATTAAATTAAGATTAAATTAAAATAAATAAAACAAAATAAAATATATGAATATTTATAAATATAAAATGAGCCTTTGAACTACAAGGCTCTATTTAAACAATTTTTAAATAAAACAAATACAACTTTCCAATTGTTATGCAAATCACCGCAAGAAATAAAGCAAATAGCGAAATTCCAGCAAGTTTTTTTTTGTCCACATTAAAATGTTTTTAAGTCTTTTTATTTATCTTCACATTCGCAATTCTTTTGGGTATTGTTTTTATATTTTTGTTTTTCATTATTATTTCACTTTTGAATGCACAAAACAAACGCTTTGCTCTTCTTCAACTTGGCCTTGTTATTGTTGTTTCCGCTGATTATTATGCCAAATTTCTTCTTCTACCAATTTGCCGAGCACACACAAAACGCAAAAGTCAGCTGAGAGACTTGCGGCTGATGGCTGGTGGCTTGTGCCTCGTGGCATTGCGCCTCGCTTTTGATTTTCTATAGCGAATGATAAAGTTTGAATATGAAAATTGTGCAAACTTTTGCGACTTAGGGAGTTCTTTGGACTGTTTTCTAAATGAGCACTTCAAGTAAACAAAAGCCACAACGAACTGACTTTTACTGAATTACTTTTTTTGCATTTGCATGCTTCAGAAGTAAAGCGATTGTCGGTTGAATAAAACAATAGCAGGAATTGAGGAATTTAAATTTAATACGTTTTTGTTTGATTTTGTGGACATTTTCATAATGAGCGGAAAAATATTATTGCTGGAAATATATTTTTGTTTTGCGATTGCGGTGGTAAATTTAAATTAACTTAAATAATGATATTAGAAAACGAAAAAGCATGTGGAACCTTGAACCTATTTGGAGCAAAGACTAGCAGAATGAGATGACAAAAAATATGATCCGAACATGAACCCAAAACTACCCAAAAATGATCCCCAATTAGTCCCAAAATGACCTCAAAAAGACCCCCAAATGTTCTCCAAAATGATCCAAAAATGAACCCAAAATGATAAAAAAATAATTCCAAAATGACTCCAAAATTATACGAAAATCACCCCAAAATTGTTCCAAATAATCCAAAATTGAACCACAAATTATCTGAAAATAGTCCCAAAATTATCCCAAAGTGACCCGTAAATGATCCCAAAATGGTCCTAACATAATCCAAATATGATCCCAAAAATATACAATACAAATACAATACGGTAAATGGTAACCCTAGACGGCAACACTACTTGAAAATACTTTGTTTGGTATGTCGGTGCAAATACCTTTCATTTGATACCCATATTTATTGGCATATCTCATTCCATAACTAAAAAACAATTTGATAGGTGTCAACCCTGTACAACCCCCAAGTGGCAACCCCCAAGTGGTCTTAGATATAGATTAGATATTGGCTTATCTTGCTACAAAATTTAAAAAAAGATTTAGATATGTGGCAACCCTGTAAAACGCCCCAGATGGCAAGCCCCAAGTGGATAGTCTTAGAATCAATCCAACTATCTATATTCAAAATTTTATCCAAATTGGTCAAGCGGTTCCCGAGATAGTTGGATATACAAATATGTTTACAAATATACAAGTTTAGCTCGTTTAAAGTTATAAGATATATGTATATATATCTAACTACATATATACTTAAAAATGTGGGAGGTCTTTTTGTAATCAATCAAACGGATTCGCGGGCACTTGCTAATTATCTCTAAATTGTATTTTTCTTGCACAACAGCACGAGTATAGCCAGAAAGTTGCGTATACGCCACGTCTGCCTTGATTGAGTTAGATTAACTTCTAACAACAAATTCCAATTCAAAAATAAATTTGGCAGCTTCTTTTCAGTGGGCATAGCGTTAGAAGATAGAACTTTCCGTCACATTTTATCTCAAGCAGTAAGTTTTCCCAAAAGGTTAAACACACATAGATATCTACTTTAAAAATACTTTGTCCCAAGTAGATAATTGTATTTTCAGCTTAAGCGTAACTAATTTCCTTTTCAGCTATCATCCATTATTAGGTTCTTTTTAGCTTAGCGCCCACGTCCTTTGCATTTCTTACTTCGGCAGCATTGGATTTCTGTCAAAATCAAATTACAAAGTAAATTTTCTCTTTGCCAACTTGCAAAATTACTTTAATCAAATTTCATTTAGATTTTCACATAAAAGTTTGTTGTTTAATAGAAATTTTCATTTCCACCATACAAATAATTTTGTTTAAAATAAATTGCAAAAGTATACACGAATAGGAAATGAGCAAACAAACTCGAAACATGCACATACATACTTACATCCTGTTATTTCCTGTTACTCTACCATCACCAGACATGTTGTGCTTGCTACCTCAACCAAAGACATATTGTCACCCAAATGATGCGACAAGTGAAGCAATTTAATGGATGTAAATTTTGGAGACATTAACAGGACTCTGCTATACATTTGAGATGTATGCATTTGTGTATACATTAGACTGCCCTTAAAGAAAGTAGAGAGTTCCACTCCTGCATATAGTTCGACATAATTTCTAATAAAGAAAGAAAATATAATAGGCGAGCATTTGCTCAGCTCGATCTTTTCACTAAGAGATGTCTTCTTTGTTTTAGTTACAAAAAGAAAATGTCTAGCTTTTACTCATAAAATCGCGTCTAATCAAATGCTCGTCTTTTACGAATGAGGCCCAATACGGCTCGCAGTATTAAATGTTCATCATACGCCATGTCACACCAAGTATGTACAAAAATTCTAGGCAGTGTAAAACACGTCGATTTGCACTCTTGTGATACATGATTAAAGATCCATTGGTGCCTGCAGCACAGGCTAACCATATCCTACACATTTCCTCAGACCCTATGCACAATATACATTAGGGTGGTTCAGAATCGTATGGGAAAACTCAAGTTGAATGTAGTAAAGGCCAAGGAACCCCTCTTTATTTTCTGTTTGATAAAAGAAGTGAGGAGCCAAAATTTCATAGACCACTTGGAATGCGGCGTTCAATGCTGTTCAAAAAAATTAATACGGGATTTTTTTTACTGTTTCCAAAAAAAATACGAGACGTAATTTATTGGGATATTTGAAATGCGTAATCTTTTTACGAGCACTCATTTTGATTGAGGTATTTGTTATACCTGAAATAAAAAAGTCTTTAAATGCAGTAATTTCAGTAATCTGAACATGCTTAAAATTTTAAATATCAAATTTATTGAAGAAAACACTTTTTTTTTAATCTGAATCTTAAAAAAATTAAATTAAAAAATTTCTGAAACTTACGCCTGCTATGTGCTCCACAGTGCTGAGATTTGACTTAGATTATTCTTTTTCTACATGTGAAAAAATCGAAAGGTCCCTAGGTCCCTAAGAAAAACTTTAGTTGCGAAGTCATCTGCAAAAGGCACCTTACCCACACATAAAACTTATTCAAGTTTGAATATACTTGTGTGATTGTACGTATTTGATAGCCTCACATACCTTTGTCAATTACGGTCCGCTTTTCCGCCTACTCGGCTAACTAAAGGCCTGTTAGCCTGTCTACTTATTTACTTACACAGCTCATTTGCTTGCACAAGCCGAACAAGCAGCAGACAGCGGCACGAGTGTGCAAATATCATACGCAGATAAGCAAATTGTGAGAAACGCCGATAGCTGGCAATCACAAACAGGTGGTGACAAGTAAAATGGTCTTTAAATGTTTTTGTTTGTATTCACTATTTGCTTGTGTGTATGTGTTAGTGTGTGTGTATTAATGCTTGTAAAAGTTTCAACATATATGCTATGTTTGTATTTGTGTGAGTTATTTACTTGTATATACATATGTACATATTTAGCTCACGCTAGTTGGCTCTGCTTTGCTGGTTGATATTTATTACATAGACACAAGACATTATTAAACCAACAAAAGTTTTAGCAAGTGTGAATTGTTTGCCCATCCTACCAAGGATGTGTAGTCTTAGTGCTTTGAAGTATAATTGCTCATCCCCTTTGCTTACCTTCGCAGCAAGCTGACAATCGGTTAAGGTGTTGTAAATCTAAATTTAACTTAATTGTTTAAGTCAGGCCAAATTGCTTTAAATGATAATGAATGTGCCGTTTTGCAATAAAAACAGTTATTTTTGTTTAAATTGAGATTTACTGCAAAGAATTTAAGAACAATTTCAATGTATGAAGTCGTAAAATTTTCTTTAAATTTTCATTATTGCTTTACCTGCACTCTCCTGTGCATATTTAAGATATTTTATAGCGTCGACAAATGTTTCGATGATACTGAATATACATCTCTTCAAAGACCTGAGTTAAACTCTCAACACTGTAGTGACTTGTATGCTGGAAATCTAACACATTCAGCCACTACCCAGCTTGGAGTAATCTTTTTTAATGACCAGTTATGGATATATTTATAGTTAATTTGGTTTAGTGTTGTTCCGACAGGGTGCATACTAGATGTATATTGGAACGATTTTTCGTCATCCCGTGTCAATTTTGGTTTTGTAACAAATCGGTTTCGGCGATCCGCCATCTTCAGTGCTTAAGTTCGAGAACGAAATTAAAGAACGAAAATCGTTCCAATATACATCTGATATATTTATACTTTTATAAAGAACATTTTATTTCAGTGTAAACTTTTATGAAAGGTATGCGATTTGTAGCAAAAATATATTTTATACACAACAAAAATTGAGCAAAAAATGCCTTCGGCATTTCAGAAATCGACCAAGCGTCATCACACCAACAACTAGCATTGTTGTTGTTGTTGTTGTTGTTGTTGTTGTTGTTGTTGTTGTTGTTGTTAACAGCAAAACACTCCTCGAAGGTTTTGGGGAGTGATGCCGAAGTTGACAGTCCTTGGCCGGATATGACCCCGGTACGCTGCGGTACTCCCTTGCGGTACTGCCCGACTGTCATGGTAGCGATTTGGTATGACCAGTGGAACCTTCTAGGTCATGGCCAGGTGAGAGGAATCATATCCGTAGATCAACCATCGAGTAGCACGTCATTACCTATGTGCATATTAGTCGCCTCTTACGACTGGTATGCCTACCTCGGGCATATTCTAAACCCCTAACCCGCAGGGAGCATTGTTTGTTGCTGGTATATACATTAAAAATTAAATTAAATTGAGTAAAGGAGAATTAAATTAATTTAAATAAATAGAATACAAAATTTAAGGCGTTCATATCACTCTGAAAGTAATGAATGGAATTGAATGAAACCTTTTTCGTTGGATTGCTCGACGCTCAACTTAAAATTTAAGATATAACTTTTTTCGTTATCTCAACCGGTTTTAGAGTTATCCCCCAATATGTGGACCTGGGGTGACCAAAAATGTCTTAGTACAATATGGGTGTCAAACGAAAGGTGTCAATGAGTGATATAATATGCGATTTGATTCATTGAAATATCTGAAATGGTTTCGGAGATATCTTGAAATTTCGATAGCTCGGTTTCGGAGGTATCGACGAATATTTCCACAAAAATGTGTTAGTACATTATGGGTATCAAACAAAAGGTGTTTATGAATGTTGTTATAAACCATTTGATTAATTTCAATACCTAAGCTACCCCGGAGATATCTCATAAAATGTGAAGTTATACGCATACGAAGTCGCGGGCACCAGCTAGTTATTAATAAGAATTATCAAAATTAAAAATACCAACAGCAATAATGAAATTATTACAGGCCTTAAGCTCGAAATTACAATGTTGTAAAATTAAATAAAATAAAATAAACTAAAATAAAATAAAATAAAATAAAATAAAATAAAATAAAATAAAATACAATAAAATAAAATAAAATAAAATAAAATAAAATAAAAGAAAATAAAATAAAATAAAACAAAATAAAAAAAAATAAAATAAAATAAAATAACTTTAACAACTTTCTCACTTAAAATAAATAGTTGACCTTCCAAAATATAAAGTGATAATAAAGGAATGTCTATTTTTTCAACACAAGTTGGCTCTTTAAAACAGTTGTCTTCTAATTTTTAACTTAAGGGCATTTCTTGATGGCAGATAATGTCCAATATGTTTTTCTGTCATAGATACCGAACGCTGAATTATTTGGCTAGGCTGCAGAAAACTCGAGCGATCCATATTTTTAACCAGATAATTTGTTTCTGCAACCGTTTTTTTATGCGCACATGGATCATGACATTACAGCCATGAAAGTGTGTGTCAATACGCACCGTACATTTCTTTTTAATTCCTTCAGAACAAGTCCAGTTAAATGTTAAAGGCAAAATTCTGTAATTAATGATTAAAAATGCGTGTTGATAATAAAAAAGTGCGCACTTTTTTGTTATCAACACGCATTTTTAATCATTAATTACAGAATTTTGAATTTCAGAATTTTGGTTTCCAGAATTTTGCAATTTAGAATTTCGTTAACCAGAATTTTGGATTCCAGCATATTGACTTCCATATTGTAGGGCAATTTTAAGGTTTTTGGGCAATCACATTTTCACCGATAACTCAGTTATCGATAAATTTATCGAAATATATCAAATGAAACCTGCGGTCATGCCCTTTCATTTGATACCCATATTGTGGGGCAATTTTAAGGTTTTTTTGCAATCACATTTTCACCGATAACTCAGTTATCGATCAATTTATCGAAATATATCGAAGTCCAAATGAAACCTGCGGCCATGCCCTTTCGTTTGATACCCATAATGTAGGGCAATTTTAACGTTTTTGGGCAATCACATTTTCTTCGATAACTCAGTTGTCGATAAATTTATCGAAATATATCGAAGCCCAAATGAGACCTAAGACCTTCCAGTTTCGTTTGATACCCATATTGTACGAAGTTTCGACACCTGTATGCGAAATATCATAAGTTTACGTCAAGTGTACTCAGAATTATATGGGAAAAACAAAAAATCTAAAATTAACGGCCCTAGCATGGCCGTACCCCCCAAAATTAAAATAAAAAATAGCCTATATCTCCTTCCAGACTATTAGCTGTCTGCCTGCCAAATTTCAACAAAATCCGTCTTACCATTCTCACGTAATTGAGGAACAGAAGTAAACATCTGGACATCCAAACATCGCTACATTCACATTTATAATATTAGGAAGATAAGATTTCGATAACTCTATCGATTTCGAAGCTATCGGGCGATTTTAGAGTTTTAGACTAATATCTAGATTAGCCCTTTATCTCTGGCGGTATAAAATCTGCTACATAAAGCTTATGATATAATTTTTAAATTATTGCTGCGAAGCTCTCCCATCCATCCTCTATATCAGTGTCAACTACCAAACATCATTCTCTGCTTTTATTTATACATTTTTAAAGTACAAATGCAATTTTCTCCACCTTTCCACTATCTACTGAGGTTTCAGTTTCTAAACTCCATAAAAGATCGTTCAACGGATTTGCAAAATTTGCATCTGTTACACCTTAATATCAGGAATGCTGTAAGTTTAAATATCAATTGATATGTATCATCAAATATTATATGAAATAAAGGTTAACCCGCATTGCTTTTACTGCACTTTTAACTTGCTGCGTGTAAGTGCTTGGTTCAATAGTTGACACAGCTCAATGGACAACAAGAAATGTACAAACTTAAAGTTTGTTGAATGCTACGGGTGTGTACTATAAACTTAAACTAAGAATTATTTATGTAAATAGTTAAAATAGCGGACTCAGAAAATTTAACTTTTACTGCCATTATATAAAGTCGCTTTACTGGTTGATAATGCTGCAGATTTTAAACTATAAACATAGTCCAGAATCCGATTCAATGCAAATAAGTGGACCATAAAGGTATCGATATTTAGATCATTTGTAGCGAATGTCCGATTTAGCTCATTGTTTCGAGAATGTTTGTCCGCAGAATGAATTTGTTAGCAAAATTAAACGAATTTAATTTAATTCGACCTAATTTGGTGATCTAATTCAATCTGCGAATGAACGGTCTCGAAAAAACTTGGCCAAAAGTGACGCATTTGGTGTAGTGTAAATGTATCATTAAGTAGCCTTTAACCGTCTAGCGAATTTTGGCAGTCCAACATGTTACGTAAGTCGGTTCTGGCGCCAATTGGAGACCCCGCGTGTTTTCAGATCTGCCTCCACTTGGTCCTGCCATCGGAGTGCTGGTCCCTCTCTTCCTCTACTTCAACCGGCGGGTGCCGATAAGAATACCTTCTGGGGCAGAGCTTCTTCGTTCATTCGCACCACGTGTCCTAGCCAGCGTAGCAGCTGTGTTTTTACTCGCTTCTTCGTAAAGCTCATACAGCTCAACATTATACATATTTTCTTCGGTACTCGCGGTCGCCAACTTTTAGGGGTCCATAAATCTTTTGAAGAATTTTTCTCCCGAATACTCCCAAAGCCGCCTCATCAGAAGTTGTCAGTGTCCATGTCTCTGCACCATATAGCCGCTGCACCGATTAAGCTCTTACATATGTATTAAAAATACTGACATTAAAATAAAAAGTCCTTTGAAACGATATGAAGAGAGGAGATTAAAAGCTTGTAGTCAAAATTTTAATTTTCCCATTGAAAAAAACTTTTTAGTTACATCATGGTAACATGTTTATTCTTTGATCAAAAATGAGCTCAACCTGTTTTTATATATGAATATATATCATTTTCAGCCGAAATACGTCAAAACTACCTTCTTGCTCTTTTTGGTAAATTACTATAAAGATAGTCTGTTCTCATCTTAACACGTTCTTTTCACTTCTTCTTTTTCATCGTTTGCTATTACTTCTCTGCCGTAAAATGCTTACAAAGTAATCAGAGAAATTTATTTCGCAAGCATAGTTCGTTTAAAATAGTAATGATAGTTTTGGTACAATTTTACTTTTTAGGTGCATATTTCAAGCAGTCGAAAAAAAATCACTAAACATTATCCATAGTCGCAAAAACTATGGAAGGCGAAGTTTGAAGACAACACTTTCCACATTTTTGATGGTAGCCCTTCAGGCGAAACTTTTCTATGTTTTGTTTGTTTTTCGTCTGATTAGTACTTTTTTGCGCATTTAGTGCTAAATTAAATATCTGGAAGTATTTATACTTTTTCGTTTGATTCAGTACTTTAATTTTGTTTGGTCATTTAGTACAGACTATGTATATTGCACAAGCTAGCTTGTTCGGTAAATATTTATATTTTTTCGATTTAGTACTTTTTGTTTGGCCATTGAGTACTAAATAAAAGTTTATGGTCTTATTTAGTACATTCTGTTTGGTCATCTAACATTGTATAAACAAGCTTGTTCCGTAAATGTTATTACTTTTTCGTATTGTTTAGTACATTTGCTTACTCTTTTAGTACTAAATTGAATAAACAAGTTTCATCCTAAATATTTTGGCTTTTGTCTGATTTAGGACATTTTAGTTGCTTATTTAGTACTAAATTAAACATTGTTTTTTTTTTTTACAGAAAACTTGTTCCTTGAATGTCAGTAATTTTTCGTGTGATTGGGTACATTTTGTTTGCTCATTTAGTACTAAATAAAAAATTATATTTTTTTAAGGAAAGTAGTAACACTATCTCGTCCAATTAAGTACATCATTTTGGTCATTTGGTACATAATAAAACCTTGCATAATCAAACTTGTCCCGTCAGTGTTAAAACTTTCGACTGATTTATAACATTTTATTTGCTCATTAGTACTAAATAAAACATAATAAAAGCTTTTTCCGGATTTAAAACTGGTTTCTTGATTTAAAACATTTTGTTTGGTCATTTAGTACTGAATAAAAAATTGTTTAAACAAGTTTGTTCCGCAAAATTTTTGGCTAGTAATTTAGTACTAAAAGTAGAAAAAAATTTACAACACTAGCCAGACAACTAGACTACGAATTGCTTTTTAATGAGTTAAATATGTAATCAAACTTTTTTCAATCTGATCAACTATCTGCTGAGTCCAATAACGAGAAGTAAAATATCCGAGTTCAGTAACTCAAAACTCCTCCTTCTTATCGAATGTTGTTTGTTTACCTTTTACTTTGACTGATAAGTTGTTGCACATATTATTTACAGGAAGAGCAATAAAATATCATGCTACAAGTAGACACAACAAGCACAGATATGCATACAAACGAACAGACATTGTAGACACAGTCGAGACAGGACAACGGTAAATCAACAACAAATGACATAAACAACATGCAACAGCACATGCAATGGCTCTACATCAGTCTCGCACATTTCCCTTTTGGCTCATGAACTTTTCTGCTGTTGCATTTAATTTATAGAGAGCGACAGAAATTGTTGCTGTAACTGCAACTTGTCATATGAAAAATGTGCTTGTATAAGTTAAAACAAAAATTATAGGTATGCAGGCCTGTGGGCATGTGGATGTTGTAATTGTAAGTATGTATGTTTACATGTATATGTACAATGAGGGGAAAGTCTCTGGTTCTGAACTGTTTTGCTGCTAGTTCATCATAAACATGTTTTACGTGCAATCACCAATTGGTACACAACTCCTTAGATTAATAGCCTTAGCCCTTTTAAATTCCACAGTCAAGCGCTGAGTTTTTGTCTGTAATATTTCATTAAACCAGATAAGAATTTTAGTTATTGATTCGGATACGATATTACAGCTTTTCTCAAGCTTTCTAAAACGTTACTCCTGTCGTCTGCTCATCTATCTCTTCCAATTTCATCTTAGCTTTTTTCCTCTTTCTTATTTAACTTCCTTTTCTAACCCATAGGAAAATCCCATTTGAATAGGGTGCGCTTAGCCCTCTTCTCCCGTCCCCCCCTTTTTAATGTGTAAACATCTTTGCGCTGGGGCTCTATCCAGAAAAGGTTACATTCTATATATTTTATTCTTGTAAATGTAAGATGTAAGTGTAAGATGTGACCGTAAGAGATGTTTATGTCGTGAGTACAGTGTATTTGAGAGAGCAATTCTTGCTTGACTGGTTGAGTGTGTGTACATCCAAGTGCTTTGCTGGGGCTTTGTTTATCGTGTTTAAGTACTAAGTAACAAGAGGAGGGGAGAGGAGAGGAGAGGAGAGGAGAGGAGAGGAGAGGAGAGGAGAGGAGAGGAGAGGAGAGGAGAGGAGAGGAGAGGAGAGGAGAGGAGAGGAGAGGAGAGGAGAGGAGAGGAGAGGAGAGGAGAGGAGAGGAGAGGAGAGGAGAGGAGAGGAGAGGAGAGGAGAGGAGAGGAGAGGAGAGGAGAGGAGAGGAGAGGAGAGGAGAGGAGAGGAGAGGAGAGGAGAGGAGAGGAGAGGAGAGGAGAGGAGAGGAGAGGAGAGGAGAGGAGAGGAGAGGAGAGGAGAGGAGAGGAGAGGAGAGGAGAGGAGAGGAGAGGAGAGGAGAGGAAAGGAAATGGAACGGAAGGTAAAGTAAAGAAAGGAATGGAAAGAAATGAAAATTAAATAAATGGAATGGTAATTAAATGTATGTAAGGAATGGAAAGGAAAGAAAAGCGAATTAAAGAAAAGGAAAGGTAAGAAAAGGAAAGGAAAGGAAAGAAAATCTAGGGATGAAAACCTAGGGAAAGGAAAGGAAAGGAAAGAAAGGAAAGGAAAGGAAAGGAAAGGAAAGGAAAGGAAAGGAAAGGAAAGGAAAGGAAAGGAAAGGAAAGGAAAGGAAAGGACAGGAAAGGAAAGAAAAGGAAAGGAAAGGAAAGGAAAGGAAAGAAAGGAAAGGAAAGGAAAGGAAAGGAAAGGAAAGGAAAGGAAAGGAAAGGAAAGGAAAGGAAAGGAAAGGAAAAAAGGAAAGGAAAGGAAAGGAAAGGAACGGAAAAGAAAAGGGAGGAAAAAGAAAGAAAAAGAAAATTAGAAAAGGGAAAGAAAGGAAAGTAGAAGGAAAAGAAACGGGTAATTTTGGGATCATTTCGGGAGTCATATTGAGATCATATTGCTCATTTAAAGATCATATTGGGGTAATTTTTGGGGTCATATTGGAATAATTTTGCGGTCCTTTTGAGATAATTTAAGGGTGTGTTGGGGATTTTGGGATCATATTGGAATCATTGATTTTGGGGTCAATTTGAGGTCGATTTAGAATCATTTCGGGCTAATATTATGATCATTTTGATGACTTTAAAAAGTCGAAAAACCAACGGTAATTCGATGAATAAGCGCATTATTTTCGCATTTGTAGAAAGGAAATAAAAATAATAATTAAATTAAAGTTATGTGTGGATACATATGTTTACACATCACACATCACGAGTACTTGGTACTCACGGCTTTTTCTTCTTGAGGTGTTAGTGATTAATCTCATTTACACCATTACCCATTTTCAACATTTTACTCTGAATATGCAGTACAAAAAAGCACATTTGTTTCGGATTTGCCACGCCCCCTTTTCCTTCCTTCCCTTTTTTCTTGATGTGTTATTTCGTTTACCTCCTTACAAACTGTTAATATTCTACTAAGAATATTTTCAGAGACATGCACCATGAAAATCTCATTTTTATGGGAGATACCACGCTCACATCAAATATTCGATTAATTTTGGTCCAGGCGTTTAGAAGGAGTTTAGTGACAAGTAAGAAGAATGATAGAATTTTATAGGTGAATCCCCCTGGTCATCCTCTTATGATTTTTCAATAATTTTTTTATAGCCGGCGTGGCACCGCCCGTACTACCTTTCGTGGCTAATTCCTTTGTTGACTCAAACAACAGCACTAAATTTAGTTGTAATTGTGCAAGCGAAACAGTAAAAGCCATCCACAAATTAATTTCCGGCCACTTCTTCTTACCACACCTTACTCAATCAACTAACCGCGAGAGGTTAACTTAGGAAATACGACTGACTTTTGTCTTAATTACAACGGTCCGCATTTATTTTTAGATTCACCTGCATTCCTTCCTTTGTCTTCTCATTCGCATTGTTCAGCTTCTAGCATTGCCAACAATGCAAACACATTTTATTTTTGTTTAAAATTTCTGCAGAAAAAAATGCAGCAAGAAAGTGATTTTCAAGTAAATGTAGTACATAATTGGATTAAATGAGTTTTAAAGTAAAGAAACTAAAAAGTTGCAAAAGAACAAAGATAATACAAATTGCAACTTTGTTTGTGTACCACAGCGTGAGAGTGAATGCAGCTGCTGTTGTGACGCTTTATAGTTAAGGGGATGTGATTAAACTATGGTGCACTAACGACTTTACTACTTTCCAAAGTTAAGTAGACAAACTTTTTCGCCTGCTGTTTTCCAGCTCAAGCGAAATGTTGCTGTCGCTTTACAGGCATACTTACCTTACAGACATGAGCAACCTTTTCTTTAATATCGCCCCACAGTCAGGTGACCACTTGGCAAATTTAATTATAACCGTTAACTTTTTCATTCATTTTACTTTTTGCGCCCGCCCATTAAAATAGTTCGTGGTTTAGCTACCCATCAAGTTTATCTCGCACTCAAACATACATAACTATAAACTATGAGTAAATAAGTTCTACGGCACAAATACTCATGCATATAAGTACTGTTGGTAAGTGTCAACGGTGGTAGTAAAACGTGTAAAGGAAATGCCATAAAACCCGGCCAACTTCCGTTACATTAATGAACTTCATCATTCGGACTGCCCTTAATGCACGCCACTCCTGGCACACGATTGGTGCAGGTAGTGAGTGGGCTCTCATTTACATTATTCTACTTAACATTTAAATTTCTCAGCTGTGATATTTTGATTTTACTAGCAACTAAAAACTTTATTATCCTTTTGTTCGTGGCTATAAAGTTTTAGGAGAAACTTTAGTCAATTCATTAGTAAACTGTTGGATAACTTAATGAGAAAATTATAGCTTGACAAAATTATTTTCAATAAAACTTAGATATTAATATTGAGCATTGATGCTTCTCTCGATGTATGTACTGTCATATCAAAAACTTTTATGAGCAATTAGTAAACCATAAAGTTATATAAAGGTGGAATTTAGTTCAAAATGAGAGCTTTAGCAAAAATGTTGAAGTTATTTTTGCTTAAGCCTGCAAAAATAGCTGCGATTTGGTTTAATGGTTCAAGATACTTCGAGCAAACTTTTACCGGTAAAATAGCCGGTTTTTGAATATCTCTAATGCTATGGATACACACACGGAGATTATCTCCAATATATCTTCTTTAATCAGATCCAAATTTAACCCTGACACACACAAACTTGTTGATTAACAATCGGCGCCATCTAGTGCTTTGGTTGTACAACTTGCGTCTTAAACCTAGATATGGCTGAGGATTGTTTATTTTTTGGTGACTCTAGTGTCCAGTAGCGGTGAAATCGTAATTTTAGTAGTTGACCTTGCTATTTTTGTTTATTTATCGATGACAGTAGCGGTCCAATCGTTAGCTCGTTTTCTGAAATCTGCTTAATTTTTGGGAGTTTATAATGAAGATTATCATATCAAGTTAACTCCCAGAAGCGGAGTTAATTCGGAATTTGCGCTAATGTATCAGCCGTATAAGCCGCGATTCTGTTTGGCTTAATTTTGTATACTAAATCGATTATTTAGATTTTTACTATTGTTAATATAACAACCAACAATTGATTCTAATTCTAAGCCGACCCGAAGCTTTATGGACAAAAGTCGAGCAAATTTGACGGTTTTTGTTATTTTGCTCGACTTTTTACCCCGAATAACTTAGCACAAAGGGGATCGATGGGGACTTTTGTGGTTGTCTTCCTTGGGGTGAACCCAAGTTCTCCAACTAAATTTATCGAACTAGTATTTTATGATATTATGCATGGGGAAATGTGGTTCTAGCTCGAGAACCCTAGGCTTTACAAGACTATAAATTTTCATTGTCGATGGGGAACTTCGTGACAAATAAGCGGTAAAGAAAATTTTTCTACGCATACTAAATTTTTCGAAAAAAAATCCTAAAAAGTCCATATGTGGCATACCTATCTATCTATCTATATGTATATATAAAATTAAAATTATGTACCTATAGACGAACTTGGCTTCTAAACGAATAAGCCGATCGTAACCAAATTTTACACACGCACTGGATATCTTCCAGGGATAGGGGGCGTGGCATATAAATGGAATTTTTCATTGTCCGTATCTCTGAAATTATTCGGGTTAGACCACTGAAATTTGTTGAGAGGCTGTATGAGATCGAGTCCTACCACCTCCAAAAAACACTGGGGATAACGAAAAAGGGGGCGTGGTTCCTCTTATTCGAAGGAGATAGGGATATGGATTAAAATATATATAGGGATCGGGTTAAAGAAACATGCAGGGAAAAAAATTTGTGGCAGGACAACGTCTGCCGGGTCAGCTAATATTTTCATATAATTTCCAGAGCTAGTTTTCAGTCGCGATATCTCAGAACGGGTTACTCTTGGAAAAAAAATCGCTAGGACCATACAGGCTTGCGTGATTTCAAATAATTTTGGATTTCAAATCTACTTTCAATTAAGAAACATAAGTTCCGACAGTGGGGCTAAATACACCTTCTTAGCCCATCCTGGCGTTAAAGTCGCCAAGCACGACTTTGATTGATTGATTGATTGATTGATTGATTTATTCATTTTTCTTTCTGAAATTAACATATGTAGCATTCAAATTACAATATTAACTTAAATTAAATTAAGACTATTAAAAGAAAGAAAAGGTAAGGCATTCTGTAAAAAGTATTGATATTTTAGTATCGAATGCCGTCTCAAAACAAAATTAATGCACATTAACAATAGTGTGTGGGGTGAAATTCAGTATAACCTATACATTGTAAAATAAATTTAATTAAATTGGATTATTCAAAAGATGTGTACATGCTTAAGAGTTTACAGATTTAGTTCAAGTTTACTAAGTTATTGGGTTCAGCAAAACTTTGATGTCATTGTGTGATTGTTCTAATAAAAACGATTTAACTTTTGATAAAAATTTATGCAAACTTCTAATGACACGTATAGACGCAGGTAACGCATTGAAAATTTTACAAGAGACAATAGTGAAGAAGTTACTGAAGTGAGTTGTGCGATATATGGGAACATAAACAAGTCCGTGTGAGTTTTGCCGTAAATTGTAACTATCCGAGACCAGGCTATGTAAATAACCACAGCGAAGGAAAAATATCTTTAAAGCTTTGTAGTAGTACATATGTTTTACGGGTAGAATTTTCAGATTTCTAAACAGGTCGATGGTGTGATGAAGACGGTTTACATTCGATATTTTTCTTATGACACATTTTTGAGTAGTAAGAAGCTGCTGGATTTTACTATAAGATGCACTTCCCCAACAGCTTATACCATAGTCGAGTTTTGAGTGGACCAACGCGTAATAAATAGTTTTAAGAGTTGCGTTTGAGCAAATCTTTCTCAAGGCATAAAAATACCGAACAGTACAGCGCATGTAGGACTTTAAACGAGATATATGAGTAGACCAACTTAAGTTATTGTCAACAGAAACACCCAGGTATTGAAAGTCGCTGACCTCTTCAACAGAGAAGCACTTTTCAGAGCAGCACTTATCAGAACAAAATGATGTTCCTGAGCACAGCATAGCATTTAACGCATAACGCTTGCAGTCAGTAGCATGGAATATTATGGGTATTTCAGGTGAGATTTTGGGATGTAGATTGAAATACATTATCTTAGTTTTCTTGCTAACAATAAGCTTATGTGCAGCAAACCACGCCCTTAGCAAATGTACATCTTTATTTACGCCTGCTACCAAATCCAAATAGTTCGATGAACCATAAGCAATAGCAAGGTCGTCTGCGAAAGCCGTAACTTTTCCAAAAAACGGTAACGAAAAGATCGAGTTCAGATAGACCAAAAATAATATTGGACCCAAAACAGACCCTTGAGGTACGCCTAACTTGATTGTAACGGGATTACTTAAACTGCTACCAACCTTTACTTGCTGCACTCTCCCCGATAAGTAAGATTCGAACCAATTATAGAAGAAACCACGGAAGCCAGCGGAAAACAATTTATCAAGTAAAATTTTGTGATCTACCATATCAAAGGCTTTCGTGATATCAACAAACAAACCAGCACAATTCTTTTTGTTGTCAAGTTCCCTATAAATAAAGGAACAAAAATCCAAGAGGGCATCTTCTGTTGACCGCCCATTTCTGAATCCGTATTGCATAGGACTGAAGAAGTTCTTATTTTCAAGAAAAGAAAGAATTCTGCATTTAACAAGTTTCTCAAAAACTTTTGAAAAAGAGGAAAGTAGAGAGATTGGCCTATAATTATTCACATCTTTTTTATCGCCTTTTTTAAATAAAGGGATCACAACAGCACATTTCAAATCGGCAGGACATGTTCCGGACAAGATACTTGCATTGAAAAGATGTGTTAAAATATCCACTAAGTTAAAAGACACGTTTTTTATGATTTGATTGGAAATTCCATCCGAACCACAGGATTTAGAGTTGTTCAGCGATTTTATGGCTCTTAGGACTTCAATGCCACTAAAAGACTCAAAGAAAAAACTGTCACCTTCAATTGAAGCTGCAGATGTTGACGAAAAAGATTCATACGAATGTGCGGAACAATCAGATTGCCCTACTGACGAGAAATGGTCATTAAAGATATTTCCTATTACCTCGGCGTCATAGATAATCTCTCCACTATCACATAATCGAATTTCTTTATCATTTGTTGTGCTCTTACGATTAAGGATACCGTTAATGATGCCCCATTCTTTTTTCGAGTTACCATACGAGGACCGTAACGCGTTACGATAATAAGTATCACGTGCCAAACGGACTTCTTTTCTCAAGTTCCTACACAGGGTTAAATATCGGCTACGAAGATTAGCATTGGACGGGTGCTTACCACTCTTTCTACCTAATTTATTTTTCAAGCGAATTCTTTTTACTAGCTCATTGCCAATCCAAGGTTTAATTTTTGTTTGTTTCCTACCAGGGGTATAAGGAAAACTTGCGGCCCTTATGTGACCTTGTAAAACGTTTAAAAACCTATTGTAGGCATGTGATACATTTTCCTCAGCATATACTACATCCCAGGATTCATGATATCATGACGGGGGAAGCGCTCATAAGTTTCTTCTAATTTCGCGTATAGTGCATTTTTTTCACGTCGTCCTTGTACTCAGTCAGTGTGTGCACGCAGATAAACGATAAGGTGAAAAATCGTAGTTTTATTCGGATTGTGGCGAGACTCTAATTCACGGCTGTGAACGACACTACTTGTTTCACAAGTCTCTTTCCTATCACAAAACCGACGCCGAATCTGCACTCATTAGAATGGCCGCTTCAGTAGACAGTGCAGGTTCTGATGGTCGTATAACAATGCCCCGTCCATCGTATTTCTTGTATAGCGCCTACTAAGGGTTCGGACATTCCATGTGCATGCCCTGATTTCATTAATCATACTTAGTCCTAGCTCGTTTGCTGTGGTCGTTATATAAACCATATCCGAGGCTCGGTTTTTGGATCTTATTAGAAATTTTGTTTTATGTGGTGGGTTCCAAACCCTACGTACAACCCGTTTCTCGTGGAGTTGGATTTCCGTTACACATTTATATAGCGAGCCGCTTCATCCAAGACACACGCCCGCTTGTAGCCGTACCTCATGACGACAGATGCTACTGATGAAATCCCCTGGGAAGCCCTTAAGCCGATTATGTCGGAGTGGCCTTGTCAGGGAGTCGCCTTCTCACATCAGTTCACCATCGAACGGATGTTTAGTGGCTACCCAGAGGGCACGGTTGCCGTTTGTTCAAAATTTTGCATACCAAAACTCGTACCAAACCGAAAAAACGTACCAAAATAATTTGCTAGGCAAACAATATAACATTTATTAAAACAATTTTAAGCAGTTCACCTGCTGCCATAATTTAACGCAGAAACGGGTGTTAATATATGTATATACATACAAATAATATAGTACATATGGTGATTCAAATATAAGAAAATTTGCCAGCCCTTAGGGGTCGCTATTTTTTTTGCCCTTTCCCAAGGGCAACCATGCCAGAGGGTACGACGCGGACGTAGTGATCTGCTTGGCCCGCACATAATCGAAGAATCGCTCTGGCCATTCCCAGTTGAATGGCGGTCAGAAGCCTTCCCCACTCGAGTACACACGGTCCCACCCTCCAGGTCTACAACTTGGTCCAAAAAAAAACTTAAAATTTTGACTTTTCGCCCCGAATAACTTTTTTAGCACACATGGGATTGATAAGGACTTTTGGATTTTTTCCTTTTGACGACGGAAATTGAAAAACTAAACCTTTATCAATCTAAAACAATTTTCTTAAAAATCTTTACCTTACCTTGATTTTAAAATGCTATTGCCAAATTTAAGATTCAAAATGACACACAAACGAAAGGAGTTTCTTACATTACACCGTAAAAAACTAACGAGGTATTCGATCTGATATTTTTTATAATCTTAAAAGTATTTTACTACAGACCACTCACATGCTCTTTCAAACATACGTACTTATTATGTATTGCTCTATTTGATATGCTAGATGCGACACACAAAAGCTTTTCTGCAATATCCGGCATCATCCTTTTTTCTGTATAAAGTGAAAAATGGAAATGATAAGTGGAATATGGATGCACGTAGAGTAGCAATATGACTGTGTAAGAATAAACTTTTGAACTTAACGTTGTTAATATGTATGTGAATAGCAATAACATATAGTGATATATCTGTTGTCTCCTGCAATAAACACTTATGTCGATATAAGCTATATTTTATGTTAAATGAATATCTGCAATAAAAGCTTGAGCCGATATTGGATTTGTTTAGTAATTCTTCTTGCAATAACCGACTTAGTTGTTTAAATAAAAACTTTTTTTTTTAAGTTCATTAAACATAAAATCTCAATTTAAAACTCTATTTGAAATTTAAGGCTTAAGCGGTTATTTGAAATCAGTGCAGACATATTGCACTTATAAGTATTTTGTACAATAAAAATTTTATTTATAATAGATAGCTTGGCCAACAGCGGCAGACGCAAGATTTGATAGCAATAAAATATGAATTCGTAGTCATTCATTAAAAGTACGAAGCTCTGTTCTCTCCCAGAGAGCTTATGGCCAAGCTTTTCGTCCCATGTTGCAGTGTGCTTTTCCTCATATTATTTCTATAAATTTGTAGATGATTCTTTGCAATGTGTGTAGTTTTTCATGACAGAAGTAGACCCAAAACACGAACGGCCTTTCTGAACGAAAATTCAATATATTTTTACCTGATATGGACTGTTTTTTAACCAAATTTTCAGATAGAGCGTTACTGGAAAAAATTCCAGAATTTTTTAAAGAGTTTTATTTTTTCGTGTCTGTCGTTTCGTGCCGTGTTTAAGTGACTTTTTCCCGTGCGTGTTTGTGCCTACTTTCGAAATTCCCTTTTGTGACCGTGTCGTGTCGTGCCGCAAAAATCATGCTCGCGCCCATCTCTATTTCGTAGTATTATCACTAGTTTTGTCGCTTCACACTTCTGTGTGTGTCAGCATCGCCCAGTACCTACTTTCTATACTGGACTGCGTTGATTTAAGGATTCACTTTGCTTTTGTCATTTACAGTGCTATCACTTACTCATGGTGGTATTGTCATAACCTGCTATATAACTTGATTAATTTTCATATTTTGTGGGGCACTTAAGTATACAACACAACTGCCATTGCGTAAGTACTTGACTTATGGTACAACTGAACATTTTTTACGCCTTAAAAGCGTCATTTAAATGTGTTTTCAATACAGGGTGGTTGAAAATAGCAACTCAGAAAGTAAATACCTATTACCTACTTACCCTACATTGGGAAGATTGGGATCACGATTTATACACATTCGTCTGAATGTTTGAAGTTATACTGGTATCTCGATAGACCCGTTGAGATATCACGATGGAAATTTTGATATGAGTAGATAACTCAGTCTCACATCAAAAAGTTTGAATATCACAGAGCTAACCTAGAACCAAATCAATTGACGACTGTACTATTTCCACTTTTAGTACAGTTCCAAGATAGTGACGCTTTGGTTATTTCTCAACCGGTTTCATTGAGGGTAAGTCCTTATTGTGGATGAGTGATTACCGGTATCCGGTACTTCAAAGTATTTATCGCTTTAGTTTTTCGGAAGCAGGGTATATAGGCATCATAATTTTTTGAGATATTGCATTGCTATAGAACTCGAGTTTTCTGTATATCTACTACTTCGTGGAAGATCACCATGTTTTAAAATATTTTTCAAAAATGCCCTATCAGAGAATTGTTTTCGATAACCTTCTACTTTAGCATTTGTTGCAAAAACGCCCTATTTAAAAATTGTGTTCAAAAGCGCCTATCCCAGTTGAAAATGTATTGACTTTTTATTAAGATAGCGGGTTTTTGAAACTTATTCTAAGATAGGGTATTCCTGAGCTTAAATTTGAAATAGGGTGTTAATGGAAAAAAAATCTTAAATAGAGCCTTCTTCAAAAAAAAATCAGCGATTGGATATTTTTGAAGTATTTTCGATATATAAGATTATCTTCAAAACTCTAGTAGTTGGTCGATCTGGTCCCAATGTTTCTCGGAGTGAAAATTTCAAATTCAGCTAAAGAGACACCATTTCCATCAACCTGTACATCATTATGAACATGAAGTAGTGTGGTATATGGCAATGGTTAACTCAATACATATGTACGTATATTCTTATGTATGTGTGCAAGATTATTAAAAGGGATTTTCGTAAAATTTTTAATGGATCATTGGAAATAAAAGTACTCGAAAACGTATGCAAGTCATAAACATAATAAATATTAAAATTGATTGCGTTTTTCTGTGAAAAATCAACCTTTGGAGAATGCATTAATGAGAATTTTAATAATTCTCTGCAACGAAACTTGTGAGTTGGGTTTTGTCATAGGCTGTTCAGGATCAAGTAGAGGTCCCACCTCCCTTTTTAATAAGAACACAGTGATTTCGTGATGCTATTCTGGTCGGATACTTACACACACACCAAAAGTATATCTATTCGGGTTAGGTGGATAAGATGACAGGGCAATAGACCGGTGCCTGATTACCGGTGGAAGGTAGGTAATTGGTGAATGCCAGCAAAACCGTGAATCGGCGGATTCTGGTAAAAACAGGTGGAACGGTTCAGGTCGGTGAAACGGTTGGTTTATTTCGGTAAACTGGCGGGTAGATGCCGGTGGATCGGTACCAAGTTACCGCGAGGAACGCGCCACTGGAATGGTGAACGAGGCGACGATGGAATGATCGCTTTTCCGCGTCCAGTAGACACTACCAGATCTAAGTATCGAGAGTGGAGGGTTGTGCAGGGTAAGGTAGGAAGCTTTTGCACAATGTATTTTGCGGGACTTGATGACAAACGAAACGCGAAGAATTTACTTAAGCAGAAGTAAACATGAAATGTCTGCGAATTCCTATGTTCGTGGTGGCAGTCAGTGCGCGAGAGACAATATGCAAAGGCCGCTTACTTAGTGCTGGCGCGCTGTGCTTTGTCTGCTTTGTTTACCTTTTTAGCTAAGGTGCGCGCGTGGTGGTAGTAAGTCGTGTGAGTTCGATGCCCGTGGGATGCTGTTAAAAAGCGGCATTACAAACTTCAAAGGCGTTATTAAGCCTGTCACTGGGAACGAATAACAAACTTGCTTATCATGTGAAAATCTCATAAGGCTTGTGCAAAGGTATTGGAAAATTTCGCAAAGTTACCTTCATGAAGGTAAAGGTTTCTGAGAGAGACTGCTTTTGATAATATATGGTTCCTATAACTAAGTCGATTTATTCTACACAGAAAGGACTGGATAATAGAATATAAATCGAACATTTGGCTTTGCACATCTAAGTACGCCTGGTTTCTTTCAAGGGATAAAAGGAGTCCCGCCATACATCAAAATATTGGCATCATCCCAGTTTCAATTTTGTAAACAAATTTTAGTCCACATCGATACATTAACAAACATTAAAGTTTTTAAGTTTGAATTTTCAAACAAAAGGTATGTAATTATTTTGTTTGTGTTGGATTTCCATTTTGCTGGGATGTCCTTCGAACGGTAATCGACACATGAAGCGAGAAATTGCTTCCTGTGTACTTTTTTTCAATTGTCAATAAACAAAACAAAAACAAAGTCTCATGAATCCTTTACAGAATCGATATACGGAAGAAAACAAGTAGAATGTGAGAAGAATAAAAATGGTAGCACTGCATAAATAAAAACTGACCAATGCAAGGCGTTTTGATAACAAAAAAGCTTTATTTCCTTAACGTTTTTTTCTGTTGCAGTGAACTGAAAAATAGTTGCAAATATTGAAAAGGCCAATTATGTAGTTTTCATCATCATCTTCGAATTTCCTTTTATTTTCGCTCTTTGTTCCTTTTCGCTTTCGCTTTGACGCTATTTGAAAAACAATAACATTTGATAGTTGCAATGAATATATGTAGTTGATAACTAATAGAACAAAAACTGTCACAAATTTGCAATAAAGTTGGCTACAACAACAAAAGCAATAAAAGAAATGCCCTTTTTTAAACACGAATATAGCAGAAAAGGGCAGAAAGTGCAGCATTTTTTCAATGGTTTTGTCATATCAATTTTTAAATTGTCCTTCATACAGTGGTGGTAGCAAAAAATAAGACATTAGTAAGGAAATATTTGAGATTAAAGAATAAGAAACAAGGAATAAAAATTAATATTTACAGATTATAAATAAAAGATGAAGAAGAAATTTTAATGATTCAAGATTAGAATAAAGATTAAACAAGTAAGGAAGTCTTTCTTCCAGTTTCATCAGGCATATTTCCTATACCACCATGAAACCTGCTAATTTTCATCATTCTACTATAATCAGTTTTAAACTTATGACCAGTCGAATTTTCGAAAATGCCCCTTTTAAAAATGCACGGTGCCACGCCCAATTTTAAAGTTTAACAGAAAATCCTAATAGAATGACCAGGAGAATTTACTACTAATCTTGGCTTGCGTCATTTATTGCCGCTTAAAAGCCTAGGTCATTCGTTTTTAGCAATAACTGACGCCAATTGGAAACCCCAAAAGACTTCAAGTCATCCTCCACTTGTTGTTTCCATCTCAGTCCTTCCTCTGCTGCCGAATTCGGGTGTCGATCTGAAAACCTTCTGAGCTGGAGCTTCTTTTCCATTCGCATAACATGACCCAGCCAGCGAAGCCTTTGGGCTTTAATTCGCTGAGCTGTGGTCATGTCTACGTTAAGCTCGTACAGCACATCGTTAAATTTCCTTCGATACTCGCCGTTGACATCACGGGAAGGACCATAATTCTTCCGGAGAACTTTTCTCAAATCCTCCAAGGGCCATCTCATCTTCTCTTGACACTGTCCATGATCCCGAGCCGTCGATCAGGACTGGTATGATGAGAGACTTATAGGGCATGAACTTTTTTTGTCGAGAGAGGACTTCACTTCTCAATCGCCTACTTAGTCCAAAGTAACACTTGTTGGCAAGAGTGATTTTCCGTTGGATTTCTAGAATGACATTATTTTCGTTGTTAATGCTGGTTCCCAAATACACGAAGTCCCTCACCGTTTCAAATTTGTAGCTATCAACGGTGACTTGACTACCAAGGCGCAGGTGCGCCGATTCTTTCTTTGATGATAGCAGATACTTCGTCTTGTCCTCGTTGACCGCAAGACCCACTTTTTTTCGCTTCCTTATCCATTCCAGAGAAGGCCAATGATATCAATATCATCAGCATACGCCAGCAATTGCACACTCTTGTAAAAGATTGTACCTTTGCGGTTTAGCTCAGCTGCTCGAAGTATCTTCTCCAGCAACAGATTGAAGAAATCGCACCCTGTTGGTATTGCTCAACGTCATTTGGCAAACATGAACCAAAGAGAGAAGATTGTCCAAAAGTGATACCGTTAGAATGAATTTGCCTGTTTTTACAGGATTAGCTATGTCATGAGTTGACACGAAATTGCCACCTTACTCTACTTTTACCGCTGGAGTAATTTGAAAAAAAAAAAACTATGTTGTGGGGGCAACCATGGACGAATTCAATATGGCGGACTGATGGAGCAGTGCAGTCGTGACATCATACTTTAACTAGGGAAGTCATGGGCCTGTTTGGCAAAGCCATATTTACCTACCAAATTATACTATTTATTTACCTTGCCTAATTATGTCAATTTATGTGATTTTCGAACTTTTCCATATCGAAAGTGGGCGTGGTCCGGAAGCGATTTCGTCCAGTTTCATCAGGTATACTCCCAAAGATACTAGTGTGTTTTGTACCAAATCTCATCGCTCTAACGTTATTAGTTTAAAATTTACGACCAGTCGAATGTTCAAAAATGCCTCCCTTAAAAGTGGACGGTGCCAGGGGGATTCACCTATGAAATTATATCATTTTAGCCATTTCAGCTACCGAGATATGTCAATTTATGTGCTTTACGAAGTTTTCGATATCGAAAAAGGGAGCGTGATTATCATCCGTTTTCGCCCATTTTCAATGGCAACCTACCTTGGATAGAAAGTAACCAGTATACCAAATTTCATACAAATATCCCAATTTTTACTCAAGTTATCGTGCACACGGACGAACCGACGGACGTACATGCCTTAATCAACTCTTCTTTTCAACCTAAGAACTTTCATACATGGACAACAATATCTATCTCGATTGTTTTGTACCGTTACATAGTACCGTTATATGGACAAAATTATAATACCTTTGTACTAGTGCTAGTACGCGGGGTATAAAAATAGAGTTATTATTTAAAAATTAAAAAAAAAAAAATTTAAATATAAGATTAAAAATTAAAGGTTCAACATAGAGAAGGGCGTCGAGCGTGTGCTCGCGATTTCCGGTCGTGCAAAACAAGAAAAAAACACAAACAGCCTATCTGAACGAAAGTGCAATACATCTTTAGCTGAGGAAGGTTGTTTTTGAATCAAACTTTCAGATAGAGCGTTTCTAAAAAAAAATTCTGAAATATATTAGAGAGGGATGATTTGTAAGGGAGAGAAAAATCCGAAAAATGGCCAGTGTGGAAAATGTTCTACGGATCAATCTGATAAACTTTTATAAATAATCTATGCAGCTTTATTTTGTTCGTGCGTGTCGTGTCGTGTTTAAGTGACTTTTTCCTCTGCGTGTTAGTTCTCGCTTTCGAAATTCTGTTTCGTGACCGTGTCGTGTCGTGTAGCAAAAATCATGCACGCGCCCAAAATAGGTATTAAAGATAAAAGGCATAAGGCAAAAGATCAAATATTAAATATTAAATATTGCAGATTAAAGATTAATAAAAAATGCTTAAATATTAAAAATCAAATATCAAAGATTACCTATTGAAGATTAAAGGATATTGACTAATCGTTTTTTGAGGGTAAAATATTGAAGATTATTGAATTATTTTACCCTTTTCTGTTATGTCACTTTTTATTGTTGCACACACATAAATATTTTTCTTTACTTTTGCATGAATATATCCTTGCTTTAAAAAAAATTCAATTCGATTTACTAATTCTTTGTACGTTTTTTTCTTTTTTTTCTTTTCACTGCATTTCAATCAACCTTTACATGGACCATTGTTTCGTTTCTACTGCTGCTGTTGTGGATGGATGTTTTCCGTTTGTGGCTACCTCAACAAACCAATCTACCACCAACACCGACGCCTTCCATGCTGCTGCAATTTTCTGTTTTGTTGCCTACAAAATTCTCAAAATGTGTTGTATATTGCTAACGATGCACGATATTGACAACTGCACTACACCACTGATGATGGTCACAAATCTACACACTTGCACCTCAATGCATCTTCATTTTCAATTCAACTTCTCTCTGCGTAATACTTGGCAATTCCGCTTCATTTGTGCAACTTTGCTGACTGTCAACACGAATTTTCCGCCTCGCTAACATCAACACCAACGCCTTCATCATCATCATCGCCATCCACATCAACATGCACCAACACTCTAAATGAATACCCACACTTATTGTGCAATTCTTGCAAACCACTCAACAGCTTACAGAAAATGTCAATCGAGCGATGTATTTTGTAATGCACCCGGCGGCTTGGCACCCTCTGATGGCAGTCGCTTGTCCGGTCCCTGCGTGCCAAAGGAAAAACGTTGCGATGGTTATTTGGATTGTCGCAATGGGCGTGACGAGGAGGGTTGTACGGGCATCTCGTGTCGTTTGGATCAATTTCGTTGTGCCAATGGTCAAAAGTGTATTGATGCTTCGCTCAAATGTAATCACAAAGACGATTGCGGTGATAAATCTGATGAGCAAGGTTGCAGTAAGTATTCAAACGTATATAATCATTATTACCTACCAACGTCATTATCATCGAAAACATTATCAACATTCACCACTACATCACACAAGTTTCTACGAACAGCTTTTGTTCTTCAAATCATGCATGTCCTAATGCGTGCAAAGAATTGTTTCAAATGTAGCACATGAAACATTTCAAGTAGAGATGGGCGTCGTGCGTGTGACTGTGACACGAAACACGCACGCGTGTGTCCATGTGCTCGTGTTTGATCGTGCTGGGTCCGAAATCCAAAAAAAAAACAAACGGCCTATCTCCACAAAAATTCAATATACTTATTTTTAGCTTGTTTTTCAACCAAATTTTCAGAGTGAAAAATCCGAAAAATGGCCAGTGTGCCAAATCTTTTAGGGAATTTTTTTAAAGCGTTTTTATATTTTTTGTGCGTGTCGTGTCGTGCTTTAGTTATCTTTTCCGGTGCGTGGTAGTGCCTACATTCGAAATTCTGTTTCGTGAGCGTGTCGTGTCGTACAGCAAAAATCATGCACGCGCTCATCTCTAGTTTCAAGGATGTGCTACTGGATTGTGCCAATATTTGTAAGCATTTGGGTTTTGTGCTAGTTTGTGAACTAACTGCACACTGAATGTGTCACTCCTGGTCGTAGAATCCCAAGTGCTAACTGCCCGCTGAGAATCAAGAAAATGATGCCAAACATGTGTTGGATCGCTGTGAACTACAAAATTGCAGACCCAGGGTGGCATGCAGCAAATGGCCAACTGCCAATGAGGCTCATTGATTTTGGGTCACTTACACTTGTTGGCAATAATGCTGGAATGGGTGCGGCTTTTGCTGTTCAACACAATTGATTCTAGTTAGTCAGTACGTGTACATAGTTGAAACCAGGGGTGGGCGTTTTTCGAAAATATAATAATCATCCTTTTTCTAGTCCGATTTGGTCCCTTTCCTTCACCAGATCCCAAAATTATTTGGAGTTTTTCCTCTTTCATTTCACTATTAATTTTTCTGGTCCGCATTCCGAGATTTTTGTAAATTGCTGTTAAATTTGATGACAACGAAAAAGTCCCAAAATTATCCCGAAAACAATATCGAAATTACTTCAAAAAAGTCTTGAAGTTATCCTGTAATAATCTCAAAAAAGTCTTGAAATAATTTCGAAAGGTTCCTATTTTGTTCACAAATGAACGCTAATCAACCCTCGAAAACATGTGTGAAATGCTCTCAGTGGATCTTAATTGTACTTTATTAAAATTTGCCCTACACTGCTTTAAACAATCCATATGCTCCGTATCCGTCTGTTATATCATTCGTCCAATTGGCAATCATCAGCATTTTGCTTTTCTCCAGAATTTCTTTTAAATTTTCCATTTTCCTTTTTCAACTAAAACTCGAAAGTTCTTCAAACAGTCAACCATGCTTCACAGACTATTGCGGGCTATTTGAGCCAGCAACTTACAAACATTCGTTTTGCAATATTTCTAGATGAACTAACAACCATTTCCACTACTCTGCAGTGTGGGATAGAAACGCTAAAAAATTGCTCAAATTTGGTTTTGAAATCTTAAATATCAAAGAAGAATGGATTTGACGTAACCGTTTACAGGTTATCTATAGCTCTCGGATTGCAGGCCCTCATTGAGTTTATTTATTTAAGAATCTTCGGCCATCGACATTAGTGAGAGAATAGTGATTGGAGCGATGAAATTATGTCGTTTTTTTATTGTCCCATCGCTAACTAGCAAGCGTATGTTGCTGCATCGTTGCTTTCAGGTGAGCGACTGAGCATAACAAACGGCATCAACTGATTGGTTATTGCGAGCAGAAATTTCATTTTTGGCTAGTCCGAACAGGCACAAAACTTCATCCATTCCTAAAGAATGCGAAGGCCTGGATCTGAGCACTATATCGAATTTAAATATTGAGGCGATCTGTTTTTTCACTTCTAAGAACGCGCCACTGTGAATCATTCTTTCGGTTTCACTAGCGCCCTATCATTTAGCACTTTCACTCTTCTCATACATACGTGCACATTTCACAAATTTCACCCATTCATCTTCAATCTAATCAACAAAATTTCTTGCTTCTCATTCACATTCACACGCAATTTGGCTATTTTTGTATTTGCAGACTTCCCACCCTGCCATCACGGCCAATTCCGTTGTACAAATGCCTTGTGCATACCATCCAATTTCTATTGTGACGGCTATCATGATTGTGCCGACGAAAGTGATGAAGCCAATTGCACAGCAATCGCATGTCCTGATAACAAGTTCCTTTGTCCGCGCGGTGGACCAAATGGCACACCCAAGTGCATTTTGAAGTCACAACTATGCGATGGTAGTCGCGATTGTGACGATGGTAGCGACGAGGAGACGGCTTGTTGTAAGTATGCTAAAAAAAATAAGTGGAACGCCTAATCCGTTCTGGCTTTGTTGTAGATTTTTCATTTTTCTTACTTTTTTGTTATTTTTTTTATTTTTCATTCACACAGCTACTGGTTCTTGTCCCGCGCTGAGTTGTGAGTATCGTTGCGGGCCATCGCTAACAGGTGGCGCTTGCTATTGCCCGAGCGGTCAAGCCATATCAGCGGATAATCGCACATGCACAGATTTGGATGAGTGTGCCGAATGGGGTCATTGCGACCAGTTGTGTACAAATACTGAAGGTTCATTTAACTGTCAATGCGCGCAAGGTTACAGCTTAATCAATAATTCGAAATGTATAGCGCCCGATGCAAATAATCTGCAGCTGATATTTGCGCATGATCGCGCGGTTGTGCGCATGTCCGCGCACGGCAGCGATCCACGCGTGTTGGTCAATACCACCGCTGCTTCGGGCGTGGCTTACCATTATCAGCGTAACACTTTATATGTGTCCGATGTTAAGACGCGCAAAGTGCAATCGATACCACTGGATGTGTTCAACGGTGCTATTTCGCCACTTGACCTAACGCTGCCCGGCACATGGGCGCCCGTCGCGCTTGCCGTCGATTGGGTGGGCGACAAAATTTATGTAGCGGACTTGATTGGACAGAAAATAGATGTTTTTGAGTTAAGTGGTAATTGGCATGCAGTCGTATTGGGTTCAAATCTAACCAGCCCTGCGGATTTGGCATTAGATCCTACATCGGGTTTGATGTTTGTCGCTGATGGCGGTCAGGTGTTGCGCGCGCATATGGATGGTACGCATGCGCGTTCAATTGTTTCGGAAGCGGCGTACAAGGCGTCTGGTGTTACGGTTGATATTATCGCGAAACGCGTTTATTGGTGCGACTCACTGTTGGATTATATTGAAACTGTGAACTATGAGGGTGAACATCGTATAATGGTGCTGCGTGGCCAACAAGTGCCGAGTCCGTCGAGATTGGCACTATTCGAAAATCGCATTTACTGGACTGATGCTACAAAGCAAGGCATAATGTCGGTGGACAAATACGCCGGGCCCTCTTCGATACAAGTCACGTATAAAGCGAAAGATATACGCGAGCCGAAAGGCATTGTAGCTGTGCATGCGTTGAGTCAACCGCGCGTATCGAATCCATGCGGCAATAACAATGGTGGTTGTAATCATATGTGTATAGTGACGGCTGTAAAGGGCGCGCCGACAGGTTTAGGTTATCGATGCGCTTGTCATACCGGCTACCAACTGCAGACTGATTTGAAGAATTGCAAAATCGTGCGTGAATTCCTGATGTATTCGCAGCAGCGCTTCATTAAAGGAAAGGTGCTTGAACCAGTGATTGAGGGATTCAGTGACGCCATCCTTCCAGTTGTATCGCGGCGCGCGCGCTTCGTTGGTTTGGACTTTGATTCGCGTGATGAGTTTATCTACTACTCAGATGTGTTGCAAGATGTCATATATCGTGTGCATCGCAATGGCACTGGTCGTGAAATTGTGCTAGCATCGCAAAACGAAGGTGTTGAAGGTCTCGCTGTGGATTGGGCGTCCAAGAATTTATACTACATCGATTCACGCAAAGGTACACTAAATGTACTTTCCACCCGCAATGTTACATATCGTCGTACACTGCTGAAAAATCTGAAACGTCCACGCGCTATTGTTGTACATCCTAACAGAGGTTACATCTTCTTCTCGGAATGGGATCGTCCAGCAAATATTACACGCGCCAACACAGACGGCACAAATTTGCTAGTTTTCAAGAATGTTACGTTGGGCTGGCCCAATGGTCTCTCAATCGATTTCAAAGAAGATCGCGTTTACTGGTGCGATGCGCTGTTAGATCACGTACAACACTCGAACCTTGATGGTAGTGACATTAGAACCGTGAACTCGCGCCTGGTGCGTCATCCATTCTCGATTGTCATACACAATGATTGGATGTATATTACCGATTGGCGCTTAGACGCTATTATACGTTTGCACAAACTCACAGGTGAACAGGAGGAAATGATGGTGCGTGAACCGCAGACAAATCGGCTGTATGGTGTAAAAGTTTACAGTCATGAGGTGCAGACAATAACCGATATACACCCGTGCCATGTGAATAATGGTGGTTGTGAGAAAATATGTTTCGCTATACCCCGTAATGATTCGATGCTTCCTGCTTTACAAACGCGCTGCTCCTGTCCGTATGGTGAGCGTTTGGCAGAGGATCAGCGTTCGTGTATGGCAGACCCCAATGCGGAACCGCCAGTGCAGCCGTGCCCGAACTCTTGGGACTTCACGTGCAACAATCAGCGTTGCATACCCAAATCGTGGGTTTGTGATGGAGACGACGATTGTTTGGACAACAGTGATGAGGAACAGAACTGCACAAGTAAGTTTGATACACGTGCTTTACTACAATATGTATATCAAATTAAATCCAAAATTTGTGTAACGTTAAACCAGCCAATCTATAGGACCGATTTCTCTAATTCAAATTTTAAAATAACATATTCGTGGCACACAAAGATGTAGGGGTGTTTTTAATGTGAAACCCCGAGTTTTTTCAACGATAAAACAGATAAAGATAAAGATAAAGATAAAGATAAAGATAAAGATAAAGAAAAAGATAAAGATAAAGATAAAGATAAAGATAAAGATAAAGATAAAGATAAAGATAAAGATAAAGATAAAGATAAAGATAAAGATAAAGATAAAGATAAAGATAAAGATAAAGATAAAGATAAAGATAAAGATAAAGATAAAGATAAAGATAAAGATAAAGATAAAGATAAAGATAAAGATAAAGATAAAGATAAAGATAAAGATAAAGATAAAGATAAAGATAAAGATAAAGATAAAGATAAAGATAAAGATAAAGATAAAGATAAAGATAAAGATAAAGATAAAGATAAAGATAAAGATAAAGATAAAGATAAAGATAAAGATAAAGATAAAGATAAAGATAAAGATAAAGATAAAGATAAAGATAAAGATAAAGATAAAGATAAAGATAAAGATAAAGATAAAGATAAAGATAAAGATAAAGATAAAGATAAAGATAAAGATAAAGATAAAGATAAAGATAAAGATAAAGATAAAGATAAAGATAAAGATAAAGATAAAGATAAAGATAAAGATAAAGATAAAGATAAAGATAAAGATAAAGATAAAGATAAAGATAAAGATAAAGATAAAGATAAAGATAAAGATAAAGATAAAGATAAAGATAAAGATAAAGATAAAGATAAAGATAAAGATAAAGATAAAGATAAAGATAAAGATAAAGATAAAGATAAAGATAAAGATAAAGATAAAGATAAAGATAAAGATAAAGATAAAGATAAAGATAAAGATAAAGATAAAGATAAAGATAAAGATAAAGATAAAGATAAAGATAAAGATAAAGATAAAGATAAAGATAAAGATAAAGATAAAGATAAAGATAAAGATAAAGATAAAGATAAAGATAAAGATAAAGATAAAGATAAAGATAAAGATAAAGATAAAGATAAAGATAAAGATAAAGATAAAGATAAAGATAAAGATAAAGATAAAGATAAAGATAAAGATAAAGATAAAGATAAAGATAAAGATAAAGATAAAGATAAAGATAAAGATAAAGATAAAGATAAAGATAAAGATAAAGATAAAGATAAAGATAAAGATAAAGATAAAGATAAAGATAAAGATAAAGATAAAGATAAAGATAAAGATAAAGATAAAGATAAAGATAAAGATAAAGATAAAGATAAAGATAAAGATAAAGATAAAGATAAAGATAAAGATAAAGATAAAGATAAAGATAAAGATAAAGATAAAGATAAAGATAAAGATAAAGATAAAGATAAAGATAAAGATAAAGATAAAGATAAAGATAAAGATAAAGATAAAGATAAAGATAAAGATAAAGATAAAGATAAAGATAAAGATAAAGATAAAGATAAAGATAAAGATAAAGATAAAGATAAAGATAAAGATAAAGATAAAGATAAAGATAAAGATAAAGATAAAGATAAAGATAAAGATAAAGATAAAGATAAAGATAAAGATAAAGATAAAGATAAAGATAAAGATAAAGATAAAGATAAAGATAAAGATAAAGATAAAGATAAAGATAAAGATAAAGATAAAGATAAAGATAAAGATAAAGATAAAGAGATAGAGATAGAGATAGAGATAGAGATAGAGATAGAGATAGAGATAGAGATAGAGATAGAGATAGAGATAGAGATAGAGATAGAGATAGAGATAGAGATAGAGATAGAGATAGAGATAAAGATAAAGATAAAGATAAAGATAAAGATAAAGATAAAGATAAAGATAAAGATAAAGATAAAGATAAAGATAAAGATATAGATAAAGATAAAAAAACGGTTGCAGAAACAAATAATCTGGTTAAAAATATGGTTCGCTCGAGTTTTCTGCAGCCTAGCCAAATAATTCAGCGTTCGGTATCTATGACAGAAAAACATATTGGACATTATCTGCCATCAAGAAATGCCCTTAAGTTAAAAATTAGAAGACAACGGAACAGTTTAAAATGTTTTAAAGAGCCAACTTGTGTTGAAAAAATAGACATTCCTTTATTATCACTTTATGTTTTGGAAGGTCAACTATTTATTTTAAGTAAGAAAGTTATTAAAGTTATGGCGAATGCATTCTTATTTTTGGAACAAAATCTTCGCTGCAGTTGTTAAATGAGAGCGACTGCTGGATTATGGACGGTAAATTTGACGTTGTTCCAACGATGATGAGGCAGCTATTTTCCATACACGGCTGAGTAGAAATACAAATTATTCCGCTGGTTTTCTGTCTTATGACCAAAAAATCAAAGTCAATGTATATTTCTTAAATATAAGCAAAATTTATTAAAATACTCGATTTTGCTCAAATTTTGGGGAAAAAATTTCCAGAATTAATTCTGGAAAACGTAAATTCCGGAATTATGAAAAACCTGAATTTTGAAATACAGCCAAAAAAGGCGAAGGAAGTGCGGAATTCCGATTTCCAGAATTTTGTCGACCCAGAATTTTGATTCCGGAATTTTGACTTCAGAATTTTAATTTTAGAATTTTGACCGTTTCCGAGTTAAGATACCTTCTAGTTAAGCTGCAACTTTTCCTAGCTAGTCGTTTACCTAGAAACTCTTGGGGCCGTTTTCTCATTTAGCCATATACATACCTTCACGCTAATTAAAAATGTATCGGCGAGGTCATCCTCCTGTTTAAATAAAGAGCACATGAAGTGGCTGCTATATATATTGACAGTGAACTTTGACGTTAACGGGAATATGAGAAAACGGTCCTTAGAGTCAAGGAGACAAGAATCTCTGTTATAAAGACTGAGTCAGCACCTTTATCTACTCCGAATGCTATATTGAAGTCCCTAATTCGTCTTCCTCTTTCTTCCCTCACAGAACCGACATGCGGCTCCAATGAATTCCAGTGCAAGTCCGGCCGCTGTATACCACTCAACTTCCGTTGTGATCAGGAAAATGACTGTGGTGACAATTCGGACGAGTTCGAGTGCGGCAATGTAACTTGCGGCATCGCGCAATTCGCCTGTGATAATGGGCGTTGCATACCGAACATGTGGAAATGCGATAGCGAAAACGATTGCGGCGATGGCTCTGATGAAGGTGATTTCTGTGCCGAAAAGACCTGCGCTTACTTCCAATTTACCTGTCCGCGCACCGGCCACTGCATACCACAAAGTTGGGTTTGTGACGGCGATGATGATTGTTTCGATAAACAAGATGAAAAAGACTGTCCGCCAATCACATGTTTGGCAAATCAGTTCAAGTGCGCCGATCTGCGGCAATGTGTCGAAGAATCTTACAAATGTGATGGCATACCCGATTGTAATGATGGCAGCGATGAGTTGGATTGTCCGTCGATGGGACCAAATCAATGCAACTTGGAGAAACACTTCCGTTGTAAATCGTCAGGTTTCTGCATACCAATTGCTTGGCATTGTGATGGCTCTAATGATTGTTCTGATCAGTCGGATGAAGATGATTGTGGACAAATTACATGCGCGCAAAACTTCTTCAAGTGCAACAATTCCAATTGTGTCTTCAAAGCATATATTTGTGATGGAAAAGATGATTGTGGTGATGGTTCGGATGAAAGCACGCTGCACGCTTGTGTACCACCGCCATTCAAGTGTCCCTATGGACAGTGGAAGTGTCCGGGTGTTAGTGAACGTTGTGTCAATATGACTTCGGTGTGTGATGGTACGCCTGATTGTCCAAATGGGGCAGATGAAGGTGAAGGTTGTGAGTTGGCCGAGTGTACGCACCAAAGCGGCCTCTGCTCTAACGGTTGTCAAAAGACGCCCTTGGGTGCAACTTGCGTGTGTCCACCGGGCTCAGATATTGGTGAAGATGGTTATACGTGCGAGGATATGAACGAATGCGATCCACCAGGCTTATGCTCGCAACAATGTACTAACACAAAAGGTTCCTATTTTTGTTCCTGCATGGATGGTTACCTCTTAGAGCCGAACAAACATTCCTGCAAAGCTGTTAATCACTCTGCGGCTTTCTTAATCATATCCAATCGGCATTCTATACTCGTTGCGGATCTAAAAGAGCAAGGCTTAGAGCGCGTGCCCATTATTGTAGAGAACGTGGTGGCTACTGCTTCCAACATGCACACTGGCACCATTTTCTGGAGCGACATGAAATTGAAGAAAATCTCGCGTTTAGATCGTGGCCAGGAGCCGCAGGAGATAATCAATACTGGCTTGGATTTGGTTGAGGGTTTGGCGTATGATTGGGTTGCGCGCAATCTTTATTGGCTGGATAGTAAATTGAACACAATCGAGGTGTCTGCAGAGAATGGCTCAAATCGACTGGTTTTGGTGCGCGAAAATATCACGCAACCGCGCGGTATGTGTCTGGATCCCAGTCCTGATGCACGTTTCATCTTCTGGACCGATTGGGGCGAGAATCCACGCATCGAACGTATCGGCATGGATGGCACAATGCGTGAAACGATCATAAGCACGAAAATCTATTGGCCCAACGGACTCACATTGGATATTACAACGAAACGCGTATACTTCGCCGACTCCAAGTTGGACTTCATTGACTTCTGCTACTACAACGGCACTGGGCGCCAGCAAGTGTTAGCCAACAGTCACTACCTGCTACATCCGCATTCGCTGTCACTCTTCGAGGATACGCTATACTGGACAGATCGTCAGCTGAATCGCGTGTTGTCTGCGAATAAGTTCCGTGGTAAAAATCAAACGGTCGTCTCGCACCTCATCAGCCAACCGCTTTCGATACATGTGCATCATCCTTCGTTGCAACCGATGCACTTTAATCCATGCGTTAACTCGAACTGTCAGCATCTCTGTCTGCTAAGTCCAAGCGCTAAGGAAGGCTTTTCGTGCAAATGTAAGCCCGGATATCGCTTGATGAGCGAAGGACGTTGTTTGGAAGAGGAAAATCCCTTCCTCGTAGTTGTTAAAGGAACACAAATTGTCGACATACCACTCAACGGCGGTGATGCGCGCGCTGGTTCGCTCGCACCCGTCATCGGCATTGAGAGTAGCACAGGGCTGGACTTTGATCGCAAGGGTGAAACGTTGTATTGGGTGCAAGGGCGTGAAGACGATGATGAAAATTGCACAATATTTTCTACACCTTATGGCGGCGGCAACAAGACGCAGTTCCTCGGTCTGGACACAGGCATCGTGGGCTCACCCTACACAATCGCTTTCGATTGGTTGGGTCGTAATCTTTACATGGGTAATCGCATTGCCAGCAATATTGAAGCAGTGCGCGTGGATGGTAAAATCAAATATCGCACTATCGTGCTCGCAAACGATGGCAATCGTACATCGGTAGCGAAACCGAAACAAATGGTGCTTGACCCGAATGATGGCAAACTTTTCTGGATTGATGAGGGCGGCTTCGGTGTGCCTGTCAAGATTGGACGCGTGAATATGAATGGTAATAATCCAATGGTGCTAAAGGCAGAGATCGATCATCCTGAAAGTATAGCGCTAGACATTGAAAAGAAGGTCATCTATTATAGCACTCAATATCCGGCTTCGATTTGTGTTATGGATTACCATGGCGAAGATCATCGCATGCTTCTTTCGGAAGAAAACGCTATTTCGCGTCCGCGCAGTTTAGGCGTGCTGGACTCAAGACTTTACTATCTCGATCCCGTTTACGAAAAGATTGTGCGCATCGACTTGCCACGTGGTGACAATCCGAAGGTTATAATCGACAACGAACCCGATCTCAAAAGCATGATCATCTTCAAAAAGCGTCCAATGATGCAGCATCCATGTCAAACAAATAATGGCGGCTGTGAGCATCTCTGCATACCCGATGAGGTCTCGTCACGTACTTGTGCTTGTGGCGTCGGGTTCCGTAAAGATAATGACATCAACTGCGTGGCTTACAAGACTTTTGCTGTCGTTTCGCAACTGGATGTTACGCGCGGCTATAGCTTGACTGATAGCTCTGAAGCTATGGTGCCTATAAGTGGACCCGGTCATCACATCTTGCATGTGGATGTACTCTTCCGAGAGCAATGGATCTATTGGGCCGAATACAATCGTGGCCAATGGAATGGCATTTTCAGACGGCGTCCCGACGGCACCGAACTACAGCATATCGTTAAGGATGGTATTGGCAGCAATGGTATACGCGGTCTCACCATCGATTGGGTCGCTGGCAACATGTACTTCACAAATATTTATCCGCATGAAAACTATGTCGAGGTATGCTGGCTGGATGGCAGCAATCGTAAAGTACTGGTAAAGACTACAACCGATGCGCCGCGCGAGTTGGCTGTGAACCCGGTAAAACGCTTGCTATACTGGATCGATTACGGACAGCATCCACGCATTGGGAAAGCTTACTTGGATGGCTCGAAATGGACGCCAATGGTGACATCGGGCATATCGAATCCTCGTGATTTAACTGTGGATATGCTAACGCACGACGTGTACTGGGTGGACTCGAAGTTGGATACCATTCAAAAGATCTCCTACTTAGGCGGCAATCGTAAAATCATACGCCGTAACTTGGCTAATCCGATGGGCATCGCAATCTATTTGAGTGATGTTTATTGGGTTGATCGCAATTTGATGACTGTTTTCAAAGCTTCTAAGCTGTCAGGTAACGAAACCGCACCGGTGCGCGTACGCACAAATCTTCAAAAACTGCGCGACATCGCCATTTACAATACCAACAATCAACCACAGGACGATAGCAATCCGTGCGCGCGTCTTGGTAATGGCGGTTGTGATCAGCTTTGCTTCAGTTTCCCACCAGACCAAACGAACCCTTCGCGTCTCAACTATCGTTGCGATTGCGCTACCGGCAAACTAGCAGCGGACAAACGCAAATGTGAGGTGGTCAATGAATATCTCGTCTTTGCCACGCGCACAGAAATACGTGCTGTGAACTTGGATCCACACTCCACACAAGTACCCTTCACACCAATGAGCAATCTCACTAATGTGGTCGGGCTTGATTTTGACTTTGCCGACAATCATATGCTGTTCACACAAATCCGTCCGTGGGCTAAGATTGCCTACACCAAAGCCGACAATCCGAGCAGCAATGACGTTAATGTCATACTCAGCAGAGGCATTAATCCGGAGGGTCTCGCTTACGATTGGACTCAGAAGAAGATCTATTGGACAGATAGCTCGAATAACTCTATTTATGCTATGAACTTAGATGGTACCGATTTGGTAATGATTGCGCGCGTCGAACGCCCACGCGCCATCGTGCTGGATCCATGCAATGGAACGCTCTATTTTACTGATTGGGGACGCTTTGGCACATCGGGTAAGATCTTCCGCACTACCATGGCGGGTTCGTTGAAGCGAGCCATTGTAGATAAAGAGCTATCGCAACCCAGCGGCTTAGCTATCGACTATGATGAACGTAAACTCTATTGGACCGATGCTGTACGTGAGAAGATCGAGCGCGCTGATTTGGATGGCAAGAATCGTGAGCTGCTCGTGGATGCTACTATATATCCGTTTGCTATAACCGTCTTCCGCAATTATATTTATTGGACGGACTTGCAGCTGCGTGGCGTTTATCGCGCTGAAAAGCACACTGGCGCAAATGTGGTGGAAATGGTGAAGCGCTTGGAGGACTCACCGCGCGACATACGCGTTTACAGCGCTGATCGACAAAAATGTTCTGTGAATCCATGCCTGATCAAAAATGGTGGCTGCGCGCAAAGCTGTCATCCAGCGCCAAACGGCAAGGCGGAGTGTAAATGTGACGACAATTCGAAGGTTGTTAATGAGGGCCGCATGTGCGCGCCACGCAACAACACATGCGAAGCAAGCAAGTTCTATTGCCAGAACGGCAAGTGCATCTCACGTATGTGGTCTTGCGATGGTGATGATGATTGCGGTGATAACTCCGATGAGGATCCAAACTACTGCGCTTTCCATTCTTGCTCGCCCGCCGAATTCCGTTGCAATAACGGACGTTGCATCTTCAAATCGTGGAAATGCGATCATGAGAACGATTGTAAAGATGGCTCGGATGAGATCGATTGCACATATCCACCTTGTGTAGATGGTGAATTCACTTGTGGCAATGGACGTTGCATACCGCAGGCGCAAGTTTGTAATGGAGTCAATGATTGCAAAGACAATACCACTTCGGATGAGACACATGAGCGTTGTCCGCAGAACACAACTTGTCCGCCGAATCATCTCAAATGCGAAAAGACGAATATATGCGTGGAACCCTATTGGCTGTGCGATGGCGATAATGATTGTGGCGATAACTCGGACGAGGATCCCCTGCACTGTGGACAGCGCACATGTCCGACAAATAGCTTCCGTTGTCCGAACCATCGTTGCATACCAGCTACCTGGTATTGTGATGGAGATGACGATTGCGGTGATGGCGCTGATGAGCCACCAGAGTACTGCAAGTCCGAAGGACGTACATGCTTTGGTGATCTCTTTACATGTGACAATGGTAACTGCATACCGCGTATTTACATATGCGATGGTGATAATGATTGTTTGGACAATAGCGATGAAGATAGCCGTCATCAGTGCAGTAAGTAGCTTTTGGATGTGATTCGCGTATGGTGGAGTTCTGATATGAGTTTTTATTCTTCTACTAGATGACCGTAAATGTGACGAGGAAACCGAATTCACATGTCTGGAAAATAAGGCTTGGGGACGCGCGCAGTGCATACCAAAAAAATGGATATGTGACGGTGATCCAGACTGTGTAGATGGCGCTGACGAAAATACAACCTTGCATAATTGCGCAACGCAACAGCCATGCGGCGAAGATATGTTCACTTGTGATAATGGACGTTGCATAAACAAGGTAAGCCTTTGATTAACTACCATCAATTTTATTTACCTTAAATCTCATTTCCACTTCTCTTGCCCAGGGTTGGACTTGCGATCATGACAACGATTGCGGCGATGGTTCTGATGAAGGTAAATTCTGTAGCTCCAAATACAAGAGCTGCTCTGATCAAGAGTTCACTTGCCAAAACTTCAAGTGCATACGCAATCAATACCGTTGCGATGGCGAGGATGATTGTGGTGATCATTCTGATGAAGTTGGCTGCAAAAAAGATAATATCACATGTCCGAACGGTCAGTTTTCGTGTTCGAATGGTCAATGCATAGATTATCAACTAGTGTGTAATAAAGTACCTGATTGTACCGATGAAACAGATGAGCCGGCGCATTGCAATGTGGATGAGTGTGCAAAGGTGGAAATTCATCAGTGTGGACATAAATGTGTTGATACGTTGACGAGTTACTACTGCGACTGTAATCAAGGATATAAGTGAGTATGCGATAAAATTTGAATCAATATACATAGTTAAAGACAGAAGTGAAGGGATGGGGGAACTCTAAAATCAGTAAAATTGAAACGATGGCCTAGTTTATGTACGCCTCATGTTACCATACATAATATGCTTACTCTGGACCCGGATAAAGACGACTGTGCTTTGCCCAGGGCAAGCTATAAGAAGCCGTTCCTGGGCCCATAACCATTTCTACCAGTCCCTTTTTCGGTCATCAAATCCATGGTCAGAAAACTTGGAAGAGGATGTAGGTAGACAAAACTTATAATTATCTAGAAACAGGACGACCCAGTCTACATTTCCTGACTCCCGACCTTCCCTAGTATCAGGTATGGGCCCAGCCCTAGGGAGAGTTGTCTATTGAAGGAAAAGCTAGCCAGACTCTAAGTTTATTATAAGTATTCCTAGATTATGTGCTACGCGTGATGTTTCCTATGTACAATCTGTCAGGATGAGGAGGAAGAGCAGTCGGTCTAGACAGTTTCTTTGCTGATGCCAAGGACTACATATATTGAAAGCGACTCAGATTTCGGGGAGCACGCTTTTCAGACAGTCTGGCAGAGCCAAGGTTAGTGCATGTTGTTGTTGTTGTTAACAACAAAACACTCCCGAAGGTTTTGGGGAGTGATGCCGAAGTTGACAGTCCTTGGCCGGATATGACCCCGGTACGCTGCGGTACTCCCTTGCGGTACTGCCCGACTGTCGTGGTAGCGATTTGGTATGACCAGTGGAACCTTCTAGGTCATGGCATCCCTCCATCCATGAGGAAGGAGAAGATGGGTAATGAGAGGTGAGAGGCATCATATCCGTAGATCAACCATCGAGTAGCACGTCAATTACCTATGTGCATATTAGTCGCGTCTTACGACCGGTATGCCTACCTCGGGCATATTCTAAACCCCTAACCCGCAGGGGGTGCATCCTTCGAACCACCTTAAGTTCATTAGAGTAAGTAGTTTAAAAAAGATTAAGTGAGAAATATCTGGTTGAACGAATGTGCCCCCACCCGAAATGCACTGAGAGCCTCAACAACGAGTTTAAGTGTTTCCCAGTGGGAATATGGGATATCCTATGCGCGAACTCCGAACCTAACTTCACTTGTCGTATCGCTATATACCACCACGTTTTTCACGTCATTCGAAACGTGGAGTACTCTAAATAGATGGCGCTGGAGTCGCTATATTTTCCCAATACTTATTTATGCTCCGATTCCGGTTGCTTTGGTATATATATTTGATAAGTAATAAAATAATTTTTTGCATAAAATAAACCCCAAGATGGCGCTGGAGTCAGGATATTGAAAGAAACAGTAACTAAAGTCCGTTTCGCAGACAAAATGGCGGCCATCCGCAATATAAAACTTAAAATTGTAATCGCTTACTCAACTTTCTTTCCAGACTCATGCCTGACGGAAAAGCGTGTGCTGACATCGACGAATGTCTTGAGCTACCAGGCGCTTGCTCGCAGCATTGTTCCAACACACCTGGTGGTTATTATTGCAAATGCGATGAACGCTACTATGAACGTCAAACGGATGAGCACACCTGTAAAAGAAAGGACGAAATTAAACCTTGGCTCATATTTACCAACAAATACTACGTACGCAATATGTCGCTAGATGGTAGCCACTACAATCTGATGCATCAAGATCTAATGAATGTAGTCGCATTGGACTTTGATATACAAGAACAGCAAATGTACTTCTGCGATGTTACGGCAAAAACTATCTTCCGCTCGAAATATGGCACTGAAGAAGAGAAGCCTGAGCGGGAGGCAGTTATACGTCACGACTCACACGGTTTAGAGGGCATAGCTGTTGATTGGGTAGGACGAAAGCTTTACTGGCTTGATAGACACTCAAAGAATTTGGATGTTGCTGAGTTGGATGGCACAAAACGTAAGACGCTTCGTAGCGGTATTATAGATCCACGCGCGCTAGTCGTACATCCAGGCATTGGTTACTTGTATTTCACATCGTGGCATCTGCAAGCCTACATCGCCAAAATGGGTATGGATGGCTCAAATTTCACGCGTATACTCACTTGGGATGATGATATTGCTTGGCCCAATGCTTTGACCGTCGACTACTTTACGGATCGCATTTACTGGGCCGATGCGCATTTGGATTATATAGCTTACACAGACTTGGAAGGTCGTCATCGGCACGTAGTGCTGTCGGGCGTTAAAGTGCCGCACATATTCGCAATCTCACTCTTCGACGACTATTTGTATTGGACCGATTGGAATTTGAAGGGTATAATGCGCGCAAACAAATTCACTGGTCAAAATTACACCGTGCTACGCAATACAACACATCGTCCATATGATATTCACATCAATCATCCGTTGCGACAATTACCATATACAAACCCTTGCGGCAAAGATAATGGTGGCTGCTCGCACTTGTGCCTGATAGCGCCACCGCCCGAGTCGACTTACTTCAACATTGAAGGTTACATCGAAGAGGGAGCGCCAAGTTACAAATGTGCTTGCCCCAATCAGTTCTACTTGGCACGTGATAGCAAGACTTGCATAGCCAACTGCACAGCTGGTCAGCACCGCTGCGGTGGTAGCGATGAGAAATGTATACCTTGGTTCTGGAAATGTGATGGCGAGAAGGATTGCAAAGATGCTTCTGATGAGCCTGCGACGTGTCCGACGCGTCATTGCCGTGCTGGCACATTCCAGTGTAAGAATACGAACTGCACACCATCGGCGACCATTTGTGATGGCACCGACGATTGTGGTGATGGTAGCGATGAACAAAACTGTGATCTTCCATGTCCTGAGTCTGACTTCAAGTGTAAGTCAAGCGGACGTTGTATACTAGATAGTTGGCGTTGTGATGGTGATGCAGACTGTAAGGACGGCAGTGATGAGGATCCGGCTGTGTGTCGTAAGTGTTGTTTTATTTTTGGAGATATGAGACAACTTTCAATGTTTTTTCAGACAAACGCGCTTGCGATCCCGAAACCGAGTTTAGCTGTAAGAATGGCCGTTGCATACCAAAATTGTGGATGTGCGATTTCGACAATGATTGTGGTGATGATTCGGATGAGCCAGCCTACATGTGCCGTCAACGCAACTGTACTACTGGCTGGCAACGCTGTCCGGGACAATCTAACTACCGTTGCATACCGAAATGGCTCTTCTGCGATGGCAAAGACGATTGTCGTGACAACAGCGATGAGGCACCCGAGAATTGCCCGAAATGCTCCATGGAAACCGACTTCAAATGTGCCAATAATCGCTGCATACCTAAGTAAGTGGTTTAAGCATGCTCGGTTTTTAGCTCTCTCTCTTACCTTTTTTATTATCTTTTTCTATCTAGACAATGGCTGTGCGACTTTTCGGACGATTGCGGTGATGGCAGCGATGAGAATGATGCCATTTGCAAGGGTAAATATCGTGAATGCTCAGAATCAGAATTCCATTGCGCCAACGGCAAGTGCATTTCATCGCGTTGGCAATGCGATCATGAAGACGATTGTGGTGATAATTCGGACGAGATGAACTGTGAGGGTTATCAATGCAAGAATGGCACCTTCCAATGTACATCCGGCCATTGTATTGCTGCGTACTTCCGTTGTGATGGTGATCGTGATTGTCGTGATATGTCCGATGAAATCGATTGCCCACCACGTTTCCCTGGTGGCCGCTACTGCCCTGAATCACGCTTCCAATGTAATAATAATCTTTGCGTATCGCCATCAGATCTCTGCGATGGCACTGATGATTGCGGTGATGGTTCCGATGAGGATTCTAAGGTGTGCACGGACTTCAATTGTGACACGTTACGTCGCTTCCAGTGCACCAATCATCGTTGTGTAGCGCGTTATCAGATTTGTGATGGTGTGGACAATTGTGGTGATGGCTCGGACGAAAATAATATGACGCTCTGCGCTAACAAACAGAAACCTTGTGATCTCTACACACAATATCAATGCGCCAACAAGAATTGTGTCGAACGCGCGCAAGTTTGTGACTACTCCGATGATTGTGGTGATGCTTCCGATGAGCTGGGTTGTCATCATACGAATACATGCTCGGAGCTGACACGTGGTGGCTGTGAGCATCATTGCCACAATCTTACAGATGGCGGTTACATATGCGCGTGCTACCCGGGCTACATCATATCGGCGGAGAATAAGAAACGTTGTCTGGACGTGGATGAGTGTGTGACGCGCCAGCATACATGCTCCCATATGTGTCATAATCTCAATGGTACTTACTCGTGCTCGTGTCGTGAAGGCTTCCGTTTGGTGGACAGTCAATCGGGTGTTTGTAGAGTCGACAAGGATGATATCGTGTTGGTATTCGCTAACGGACCCGAAATACGAGCTTTAGATTTACGTAAGCGTGAAGAGTTCGATGTAATTGCTGCAGAGAAACGCATTGAAGCTTTGGATTATGATGCGCAACAACAAATTGTCTTCTGGGCTGACAGCTATGATAAGACAATAAAACGGTCGTACATGGTAAACGCTTTGGATGGTCAGGCGAAGATTGGTTTTGCCCAAGATTTGAATATGAAAGGTGGTTCCAAGCCGACAGCAGTTGCCATAGATTGGCTAGCATCGAACCTGTATTGGACTGAGGTGGATCGTACGGGCTCGAAACCACGCGGCCGTGTAATGGTTGCCAAAACAGATGGACGCTACAGACGTTCTATTGTGAATGCGGGACTCGAAGTGCCAACTTCCATTGTTGTAAATCCACAATTGGGACGCACCTATTGGGCTGATGCCGGGTCTGCGCCTAAGATTGAAGTCTCATGGATGGATGGTTCCAAGCGTCGTCCACTCATTACCGATCAAACACGTCACCCGACTGGTCTTACAATTGATTACTCACAAGATCACATTATTTACTGGGTTGATGCAAAATTGAACACCATCGAATCGATGCGCCCGGACGGCTCGCGCCGCAAAGTTATCGTGAAAGGTGATCAGCTACGTCATCCCATCTCATTGGACATCTTCGAATCGACAATGTATTGGGTAACACGTGATTCTGGTGAGGTTATACGACAAGATAAATTTGGACGTGGCGTACAGGTCATCATCCACCGCAATCTGGTAAATCCGTCCGGCCTTAAGGTCTACCATGAACAACGCTATAATACTTCGCTACGTAATCCTTGCTACGAATCCGCCTGCTCGCATTTATGTCTACTCGTACCAGGTGGTCACCGTTGCGCGTGTCCCGATAACTCTGGGCCGCTTCCATCGCATCGCAGCACTGCCGAAGTGATATGTGATGCTGCAGCAGAGCGACCACGTGCAGCGCCACGCATTTGTCCATGCCAAAATGGTGGTCTTTGTCGCGAAGATGAACGTGGCGATTTGGTTTGTGAATGTCCAGCAGACTTTAAAGGAGATCACTGCGATCGCAGCGTAGCTGGCGCATTCGGTCATGGTGGCGCTAATGTGACAGCTGTGGTGGTGCCTATCATGGTTATACTGTTGGTGTTGCTTACTGCAGGCGGTGCGTGGTATGTCATACGCAAGAAGCCATTGTAAGTATTTGCGATATGAAAACCTTCTGAAGTTATTATGCTTGTTGCTTTAACTTTAATTATTATGCTGTTTCATTTTCTTCCTTAGTGGTAAATTGGCTCGTCTGCCGACGCTATCATCATCGCAAAGCGTCACTTTCCGCCATGGTACGAATGTGGAGTTCAACACACCTGGCTTCCCAGGTGGTACTGGTGCGGCCAACGACACAGCTCCTATTGAAGGTTATAATCTGCAGACCGTGAGTACGACAAAGACACGCGATTTCTCAAATCCTATGTACGACGCCGTACAGTCGGGCACCAACACCGACCCCAGCCTGAGCAATGGAACAGGTAAATATATATTTTGAAAATTAATTTACTTATTTTATATAGCAATAGTCTTTGTGTGATGCATCCCGCAACAAAGTGGCACTAACGCTGAGCTTTGCTATTTTGAAGTTGGGACGCTCGAATACCAACCCCTACTCCTTTAGGTTTCGCATCAATTAGTGATGTCTCACCTTCTTATGTCACGTCGCCCACCTATGTCACATCAAAATCCGGTTTTCTTATTCAAATCCTTCTTATCCTCATCGTTAGTCCATCATATCACCCTCACTAAAGATTCATAAAAGCAATGAATTCCGTAAAGTGATGGCACATGAACTACGGTTACCACATCACCCAGCAATGTCACATCAACAGTCAATTCGCCTACAAAGAAATCCTGTGCACCAGGCAGCCATAAAATTATAGGTACATAGGTATGATGATGTCACATCACTCAACGATTTCACACAAGCAGCCTATTTTCAGAGCTTGCTACAATTAACTCCTGCTCATCAGGTGCCCATACAAATCAATAGGTATCTCAATAGGTCGTGATGTCACAACTCCCAATGTCACATCAGCCACCAATATCATATGAAAATGCGAAAATTCGATTTTGTAGAATTTGCTTACAAATACGTCACATCAATCACCAAGTGATGTCACATAAGCTACGGATGTCACATCAACAGCCAATTTTCTTATAAACAAATCCGATTTACCATAAAAACGAATACATATGTGTAGCATCAACTAATGATATCACATCAGCGATATGATATTTATATCACTTCAACGATCATTTCAAATAGTGATGTCACGTCAACCGACGATATGCACCACAACGATGTTTAGCCAATCAGATTTCGATGTCACTTCAACGACCGATGTCACTTAGCTACAACTCAATCCTGTCCCCTTGGTGCTCAAAAGAAATGAAATGAAACGCATCACCTAGTGATGTCACATCAAGGGCTGATGTCACATCAGCCGGTAATTTCGCAGAATTTGCCTGCAAATGAATCCTGTACACCAGGAGCTCATAAAAAGTAGTAGTATCATAAAAACTAGGGATATCACATCACCTACTGATGTCGCGTCACATACCTATATTATACCAAGCGCCTTTTTAGAAAAGTAGAAGGGTGCAAATAAAATCTTACTCACTGAAACTAATTTTACCAATTTGAAAATTTGATATTGATTTTAAAATGTGTAATACAAATGTTAAGAGTGCTCGAGCCTTTAAAGTAAATCTGTTCTACATTTTCAGGTATTTACGAAGTGCCACATGATCCCTCCAAAACGAAACCGATTGGTCCATTTACCGAACCCGTTTCGGCCATACTTGCGCCCAGCAGCATAACACATAAATCGTCACCGCAATTACAATTGCGCACCAGAGAATTAGATCCATCAGCGGATACGGGCAAGGATACACAATACCTTGTTGAAGAGGATAAGTCTGAATGCTGATATAAAATTATATAGAACGAAATTCATCACAATTACCAACAACCAAAACACCAACATCACCACCAACCTTACAAAATTAATAAAAACAGAATGAAATATAATTACAATCACAACAACAACACTATAAAAACAAATTTAACGAGTACATATTCCAACTATTGTATACAAACGCAAATAACAACAAAACTTGTAAGAAAAGGACAGAAAGATATATTTACGACGCTTTAGAAAAGCAAAAAAAAAAAAACAGAGAACAAACATAATCATAGTTAAAAAACGAAATGGAAAATGCTTGTAAATTTTAATATTTTGTGTAAATTTTAAATAGAACAAAAATGAAAATGTAACTAAAATCATTAGAAAATATGTAATTAGTTAGATTTAAAAGAAAAACAAGATCAGCAAAAAAAAGAATTTTTAAAAAGATAATATCTTAGGCTGAGTGGAAGATCACATTAACTTGGCTGCGTTTTCGTAGAGGCTCTCATTCGGCAAACGAAAGAGCGGATAGCTCGCTGTTGAATAAAATTCTGAAATACAGCGTTCCTTAAACAAATTTTGAGTTATAACTGACTTTTTCGAGCAAACAGCCGCTATGTTGTGACCTTCCACTCATTAAGCGCTATGTTAGAGGAGGAAACGAAACATTTTCTAAATTTTTGAACACCGATTTGAAAAACAAATAACAACAACAACTATTAGACATTTACTAAATGTGCTGCTTTTATAAATTTACAAATGTAAGCGATATAAAGACAAAAAAGAACAAAAAAGTAATAATAATAATAAAAAAAAAATAAAAAATTATAAAATGTTATGTAAGAAGAACACCGTTAGCTAAACATATCCTTTTTGTGCAAATGCGAAACGCCAAAACCGCTTTAAACTTAAGAATACATATTTATGTTTGTATGTATATTTAAAACTATTTGCAATAACAATGTGAAAATTTAATTGAAACTAAACAAAAAAAAAAACGAAAACAAGTAAAATGCGGTAACTACTGATGCAATTATTAAGTTTTAAGTTAAATTATATACATATTATTATATACATATATATAAAAAAAATTAAATAAATAAAGAAACAGAAAATATTAAAACATAAATTTAATTTAGTACACTTTTTTGTTTATGCCTCTTTTATACATGAATACTATGTAGGTATATTGAAGAAGATACATATTAAAACATTCCACCAAGAACAACACTGTGACACTATTTCATATGCATTCCCATGAAGACGATATTTTAATATATGCATTAGGGTGTGTTCTTTTTGTGGCGTTCTCATAAAAGATCTGCATTAAAATTTATATCGTTCATATCGTTGAATTAAACCATAACTTTTTCGAAATTTACTTCTTCATGTAAACTTATATTATAGCTAAAAATTCACTTTCGTATTTATCGTAAGGAACAATTCATTCAGTAATAAAAAAATGCTCTCTTGTAAAATTTGTATACATTTTGTCCCTTACGATAATTTCGCGAAGAGGGGTCATTTTATTTTTCAAGTATTTCGAATATGAGTTTATCGAAACCTGAGCCAGAGTTACCATGGTTGCTTTATCGAAATCTGGAGACGAAACAGTGTACGACCGGCACAAGTGACCTCGATCACATATGTGCTAAAAAAGTAACCAGTTTTGGAATACGCGATTGTAAAATCAGCTCTTTCTTTTGCCGTTTATTTGTTACGAAGTTTCCCATCGACAATTAAAACAGTTTTTGAAGTTAAATTCTTAGGCGGCGAAATGAAGTTTTGATTGAGAGTGAAATTTGAGAAAATGGCTGATGATGCAAAGGAAGTTATGCAACGGAAATAGAAATTGTAGCCGACTTTCAGACGTAGGTGATTTTCGCCACGATGTTTAGCTGTGCAAATCAAATAGGAGGTGAAATTCTATGATCTAGCTAACATTGCACAAATTTTCCTAGTTGGGCCGAGCAGAATTCATGGGTTTTGCCACTTATGGCGGTTTACAGGGTTACCAGCTATCCCAATTTTTTTTTAAATATAGAGCTAGATATGCCAATATGGGTAGCAAATGAAAGGTCTTTTCGACCGTATTCTAAATAAGATAATTTCAAGCAGGGTTGCCACCTGACCGCAGTTTATTCATTCTTTGTTATTTCGACCACTATTTCGGTTGCCTATTGACCTATTTGGATGTAATTTTATTAACTCACGACCCCAAAAACTTTGATTTTGTCAAATTTTGTCTTCTTCTTCTTATTTTGTGCTTGATGGTCAGACGATGGCGGGAATGAGATTAGGTATTGCACAAAAAGAAAGAAAAATATTTGTTGAAGACCGCCAGCGAGTTTCGAACTCGCAATAAAAACTTACAAGGCCAAGCGCTTAGGATTTATGCAAGTTCGATAAAGTCGATAGAACTGGTACCAATTACGGCCGTTCTTCAAATCCTTATACGAGTGGTTTCAAAAATCCTCATATAACTCTGTTGAATTTTAGTGGCCTAGCATAAATACTTCCAACATGTGAAATCCCATTTGTATGTGAGGTGCCCGCACCTTTTTCCGTATCCCTCTTAATTCATCGATGGTTTTCAGTTTATGTTCTAAAGTTGGTTATGATCGAAGATATTTTCGTAATAATCGGTTCCCTGGTCCACTTCCCGGAAGTAAGAAATTGTGAATCTAAACCATTCTCGAATACACCTTATTCATATTTCGTTATTTTCGAATTTAAGAAGTTAACTTCTTTCACGTGTACTGGCTACACGCAGTTTTCTTTTATAGCATAATATAAAAACTACTAGTCTGGGAAAATTTACACAAGCAATCAACATACTATTGTGAAAATTAGAAAAAAATTTTTCAATTTTTTTTCCAGCAAAAACAAAAAAACACACGTATTTTGATGATGCGTGAAAAAAAAAATTAAAGAAAATTGGAAACTATTTAGAGGGAATACCCCTATTGAGTTATCTTGTATGTATACATAAATTCCCATAGAGCAACATTTTTGTGAAGAGCTTAGGTTGGCCCATATCAATCCCATGTGTGTGCTAGAAGAGTTATTCGGAGTCAAAAGTCGAAAAAATCTTAAAAAACCCTCAAATATGTTTTTTTTTCATTTGACAGTCGGACACGAAATCGAAATCGGATATTCGCTCAACCTCCAACGTTGCAGAACCGCAATCGAAACTCTGTAAAATGCCGAATTTAAAAGAACTATCGGGAAAAGTTATCATCAAACAAAACAAAATAATCCTATACTAGAATTGGCAAGATTATTCAAAAGAATAGCGTTAACCGAGTATTGTTTCCTTAGAAAATAATTAATTATCTGTTTACCAAATTACATCGAACACCATAGGGTTGTTAAGCTGCTGTTAGTACATACCATAGACTGCAACCTATTTGAAAAATTTTTAATATTTCCGGAAGGTGTATTTGGCTTCGAAAGCAAGATTCTCTGGGGAAACAATCAGGCGTCTGCTCACAATATCGCCTAGCCATCGCATTATCTGTCATTTTCGTTCGCTCCATATATTTTTTGAAATATTTTGGACTTTTCTTTGACATACAAATCAAAAATTAAACCAAATTCGATATTGTGAGCAGACGAATCGTTCGTCTGAGCTATCGTTGGCAATACATAATGAGGCTATAAATTCACGACCTGAAAATATTGCGCAGTATAACATTAGCAATATTTTTTTACGACTTTTTTAATTAACCGTGTCATTTAAAATAGTGAAAAAGTGACATTTGTTTAAATTTACTCTTGAAATTCGAACAATAACAGAAGGGAGATAAATAAACAAAAAATAATTTAAATAGAAAACTGAAAACTGCTAGCAACATTTCGCGACAACCTAATTAAGTGTTGCTAGCGAAACTCCACGGTTGTGAAATTCGTACCCGGCCTAAGCTCCCAAAACAGACTTTACTAATAAATAGTACAGTGCATAATTTTAGGAGTGGTTTTTCTGAACTCTATTTATATACCCAACAAACATTTTTAGCTGATCTCAATTTGAGTTGCATTAGGGAACCTATCATACTCTCAAATCTCAATCAAACGTTCGTTTTCAATATGAGGTGAAATAACGGTTGATAGCGTTCTTAACCTAAAGGCTCAAAATCGCCTTATTTTCATATTGAGAACAGCAGAATATTCAAACTTTCCTCAAACTTAGCGGAGTCACACTTTACATCCATATCAAACATTCATGGATCGCTATTCATACCGATGGATTGATGGATAGCAAATTGACGTTACACGTTCTATATGGATGTAAGTGATTTTTATGATAATTCTTTTGCTTTTTGGCTTGAAATGTTTAAATAAATGAAACCAAAGAATTCAAAGAAGGCATATTACTATCTTTTTTATTCATAAACATTAAATCAAAGCTGCTGGAGGAGAAAATATAAGTAGATGGATCACAAATTGGTGCTAAACGTTTAATACGGATGTAATATTCAGATTTCAATGGGGGGCAGATAGATGCAACATTTTCTTTCATAAATCGATATAAAATATTCCCAACTTTCATTTTATGATGATGTAGCACGCTGTGAGACACAAACTATTTGCATATCCAAAGCCAAAAAGGTAGAACTTTTTAAGTATAATTTAATAATATTAAATAATAATATTTGATTGATTTCACTGATTTTTCCTCTTGGCTAAACAAATCTCAAAGGGGCACACCCTAACGTCACACATATTTATATATCTTTTTCTTCTTTTTATATGATTGCCAACCATAAATCAGATTTAACTTAGAACCGTTTTAGACATCTCATTGAATTCAACTGTATAGGCATTTTCTTTTATGATGGTATCCTAAATAAGTCCCTGGAATATATTTGTTCGACAGCCTGGGAGTCGGGATCCCGGAAAAGACGAAACACGTTAAAAAAATTCGGGAGGCGTATCAATAATCTGAAAGCGGATATTATTTTTTTGGTTTCAGTGAAAAGTTGTTGGCAAAAAAACAATAATATTTTTAATTTTCCCAAAATTCGAAAGTGACCCATGGAATTTATGTGCAGAACACCTTCCTGAGTTGCAATATCAAAAGGACGGGTCTGCGCTTTCGGATTCAAAACGCGTCTTTTGATATCTACCTCTCCCGACCTATCTGAGAAAATCCCGAAATCCCAGGACTGTGAAAAAGCTTCAGGTTTCGATGCATTATATGGAGTTGCTTGCACCTTACATTTTCTCTTTCCCCCTTCGCCAATGTATCCGCAGAAATGAATGCAAAAGTTGAAAGGTCTAAAAGCCGACTTATTTTTGGTAGTACTCTATATAAAAAAATACATACATATGAATTTAGATATACATACCCAGCAAACCAGCTTCGGAGCGCTCTTAAATCTGAGCTGTAATATGAACTCTTTATTAGTGTTTTCAGAACATGCCCATATTTGAAGACATGCATGGATGAAGGGGGTATGTCGCATTTAGAGTGAAACCAGAAAATTGACTTTAAAGTTTTGCTTAAACATTTGAGGTTTTTTCGAGTCTTTATGGAAAACTGACAAAAAAATTATGCAAAGCCATAAAAGACGTTGCATAATATGCAATAAAAAGCATAAGTTTATATTTAGTGTTTTATATGAAAAAAACGGAACATACCCCCTTCTTCCACAATTCATATTGAAAAGTTGTGTACATACCCCCTTCATCCATGAATTATCTTCTACAATTTTCACGATAGCCAAGTTCTGATAAGACAGAAATATAGATCTGCATAAACACTATTCACCAATGCCAAAAACAGAAATTGAGTGAGAATGCGACATACCCCCTTCATCCATGCATGTCTTCAAATATGATTGTTTTATGAGTTTTTCTGAGTGTGCCCCTTGTAAATACCTTTTACTTTCATTATTTGGATTCAAGTACGTTATGATTTTTCTTTTTGAAATAAGTTTTTGCAAGAAAATAAATAATGAACAATATTTGAATGTTAGATATGCAATGAATGTTTATCTATTTGTTTCTACATATTTAAAAGGAAAATTTAAAGTGCAAGGGATATGAAAAGCAAACACATTCGAAAAAGAATCTTTTATGCATAATACTGAGAGCTCATTTATGAATGACCAGTTTCATAGGAAAAGCCACTCAAATACGAGCGTTTTATGACTGTTTATGATTGTTTTATCAACTCATTATGAATGTGAGCGCTCTTACCCTGCGGGTTAGGGGTTTAGAATATGCCCGAGGTAGGCATACCGGTCGTAAGAGGCGACTAATATGCACATAGGTAATTGACGTGCTAACTCGATGGTTGATCTACGGATATGATGCCTCTCACCTCTCATTACCCATCTTCTCCTTCCTCATGGATGGAGGGATGCCATGACCTAGAAGGTACCACTGGTCATACCAAATCGCTACCACGACAGTCGGGCAGTACCGCAAGGGAGCACCGCAGCGTACCGGGGTCATATCCGGCCAAGGACTGTCAACTTCGGCATCACTCCCCAAAACCTTCGGGGAGTGTTTTGTTGTTAACAACAACAACAACAACAATGTGAGCGCTCAGAGGAAAGAGTCCCATATGCGCTCATTTAGAGCTCTTAAGGTTTGCTGGGCAATCACACACAAATATATAGAAAATTAAATAAATTTATTTTGCTGATTGCTAAATGACAATATAACTGAATAACAGTTAAACTAAAAAATTTTGCTGCAACAAAAAAAAAACGAAAACTAGCTTGTATTTATATAAAATAGTAGTAGGAAGAAATAAAAGAAAATAAAAACAATGTAATAATAAAAAATAATTTAAGTAAAAACAAACTGCATATAAATGTATTTAAAATAACAAAAAAAACGTAGTAAAACAAAAATTGTGCAATGAAAACGTTTAAGGTAAATTTCAAAATATATATTTTTCTATATTAGACAGTCAAAAAAGATATCGAAGAAATCAAATAAAACAAAAAATAGCGAATGTATAAAAAAACGAACACAAATTGAAAGCAATCTAAATATGAAAAAAAAACATGCAGACATTTTTTATATACCTGTATATGTATATATGAAAGTGTTTTAGATTAGTGTAAAAGATTAAATAACAAAAGAAAGGAAAATTCGTTAAAGTTAAAGAACTCTGCGTTTCGAGTCCAAGAGACAAAAGAGGGCAACTCATGACTGTCGAAGGCATCACAGTTTGATTGAATTATTTAAAATAAAAATTATTATTTAAATATTACACAGTGCTACAGCCATTTTACACTTTTGACGCGACCTAGCAGAGATTGTTCATTTGGTCGAGTTATACACGAAACGTCCATTAAAAAGTTTCTAACACCCCCAAAATCTGGTTTTAAGGCCAAAAAACCGTTTTTTCAGTTTCATCTTAAAAAATAATTCATTAAAAATCCAATTTTCAACCGATTTTAAAAATCTCAACGTTTTTAGACAGAGAATTGTTGGCCCTTTCGAAATATATATAGTGTTTTAATCATTTGAAAAAAGTATGATATGTTTTTTAAGCCAGAAGTTGAAATTTTAGGAAATTTCATCCGGTTTTCCGGTTTCGACGTCATTTTTTTGCCACTAATTGACAATGAATGAACATCTTTGGGCATGTGTCATCGAGAGGCATTCACTACTTCATTTTACCAGTTTTTGGTTTTTTGAAAAGGACTTCAAGTTTTCAAGATATGCTACATAATCCAAAATCTAACATTTTGGTCTCAAGTGCCCTACAGGGGTACTGTGTGTAATAAAGCGGGTCGATTTCAAAATCGCCCAAGTGACCAGGAAAATCGTGTTTTAGGGATAAAAATAAGATACTTTGGCCAAGGAACCATACCCCTTAAACGAGCTCTGATGTCCCGACTTTGTACATTTGGCTTTGAGCGTCAAACTTTGAAAAATCCTATGTTGACCAATTTAGAGTGCCCCAATCGAGTCCAAATGTATCTCCGACCCTCACTTACTTTTGAGGGCCGACCCACCCATGCCAGTGGTACAACGTTTTAGGGGTATGCTTCCTTCGACAGTGTATCTTATTTTGATACCTAAAATACGATTTTCCTTGTCACTTGGGTGATTTTCAAATCGACCCGCCTTCTTATACATAATACCCCTGTAGGGCCAAAAAATTTGATTTTGGATTATGCTGCATATCTTGAAAACAAAAACTGATATAATTAAGTAGTGAATGCCTCTCGATGACACATGCCCAAAGAGGTTCATTTATTGTCAATTAGTGGCAAAAAAATGACGTCGAAACCGGTAAAACCGAAAAAAAATTTCAAAAGTTTCAATTTCTGGCTTAAAAAAACATATCATACTTTTTTCAAATGAACAAAACACTATACACATTTCGAAAGTGTCAATAATTCTCTGTAAAAAACCGTTGAGAACTTTAAAATCGGTTGAAAATTAAATTTTTAATGATTTTTTTTTCAACGAAAACTCTAAAAAAACGGTTTTTTGGCCTTGAATCCAGATTTTGGGGTGTTACAAATCCTCTGAAGGGTGTTTCGTGGATAACTCGACCAGATGAACAATATCTACTAGGTCGCTTCAAAAGTGTATTCAATTTTTTTTTTTTGTAGCACTGTGTTATTTTATAAATTTATATATTTATTTTTAAAAAACACCCAACACAACAGGGGCTTCGCCCCTGCGAAGTACCCTTTCAACATTTTAGATAAAAATTCGGTCGTAGAAGCTCACCAAGTCAGGTAGATTGGTCAAATAAAAAACTGTTGGAAGATCAATTATTTGTCTATGTTCCTAGAGTTTTGAAAAAATGGTTTTCAAAAATTTTATTTAATATACATATCCTAGAAATCGATTGAAAGTGAGGTTTCTTAAGTTAAATATTGCTTTGGCTTTAAGTATGGATATAAACTTTGATATTTATATAATATAGTAAGATTATTGAATACTGAAGCACTTACCAAGGGTATTTAAAATTTTCAAAATTCCCATTAATGGGGAAAGGTAGATTGATTAAATAATTTGAGGTTTTTGGGCGATCACGTTTTGACCGATAACTCAGTTATCGATGAATATATCGAAATACATATGTATGTTCATTTCTCCCAAAAAGTCAACTTTTGTAGCGTGCGAACTCCTTCGTTTTTGTAAATATCTTGAAAATTAACACTTGCCCAAAATCATCCTTAACACAAATTATTGTGTTAAGCAAGATCTATAATATTCACTGTTTGTCAAAATAAAAAAGTGTTTTGGCATTTTTTACAAAAAAACGAAGGAGTTCGCTCGCTACAAAAGTTGACTTTTTGGGAGAAATGTCCATATATCGAAGTCCAAATGAAACCTGCGGCCTTTCCCTTTCGTTTGTTACCCAAATTGTAGGGCAATTTTAAAGTTTTTTGATAATCACATTTTCACCGATAACTCAGTTATCGATAAATTTATCGAAATATATGGAAGTCCAAATGAAACCTGGGGTCATGCTCTTTCGTTTGATGCCTATATTGTCGGGCAATTTTAAGGCTTTTGAGCCATCTCGTTTTCACCGGTAACTCAGTTATCGAAAAATTTATCGAATTATTTTGAAGTCCAAATGAAAACTGGGGCCATCCCCTTTCTTTTGATTCCCATATTGTAGGGCAATTACATTTTCACTGATAACTTAGTTATAGATAAATTTATCGAAATATATCGAAGTCCAAATGAAACCTGGTGTCATGCCTTTCGTTTGATACCCATATTGTAGGGCAATTTTAAAGTTTTTGGACAATCACATTTTCACCGATAACTCAGTTATCGATAAATTTATCGAAATATATGGAAGTCCAAATGAAACCTGGGGTCATGCTCTTTCGTTTGATGCCTATATTGTCGGGCAATTTTAAGGCTATTGAGCCATCTCGTTTTCACCGGTAACTCAGTTATCGACAAATTTATCGAAATATATTGAAGTCCAAATGAAAACTGGGGCCATCCCCTTTCTTTTGATTCCCATATTGTAGGGCAATTACATTTTCACTGATAACTTAATTATAGATAAATTTATCGAAATATATCGAAGTCCAAATGAAACCTGCAGCCTTTCCTTTTCGTTTGTTACACATATTTTAGAGCAATTTTAAAGTTTTTGGGCAATCACATCTTCACCGATAACTCAGTTATCGATAAATTTATCGAAATATATCGAAGTCCAAATGAAACCTGGGGTCATCCCCTTTCGTTTGATACCCATATTGTTGGAAGTTTCTACACCTGTATGCGAAATATCATAAGTTTAGGTCCAGTGTACTCAGAGTTATATGGAAAAACAAAAAAAATCGAAAAGTATCGGTCCCTAGCATGGCCGGACCCTCCAAAATTAAAAACAAAATCCGTCTTACCATTCTCACGTTATTGAGGAACAGAAATAAACGTCTGGACATCCAAACATCCAAATATCCAAACATCGCTACATTCACATTTATAATATTAGTAAGATTAAACTTTCGGTTACCAAAAAAAAATTCAAGTACGTCCTTTTACCATCAAAAGTATATCTAAACAATCTTTCGAAGACCTCCAAACTATAACTAACTAAAAAATAGTTTTTATGCAAAAAGTAATAGTTTGTTACTCAAATCAGCACTTGTTTATAATCATATCTCTTGTTAGCCACCGGCTTTTTTATTTAACAAAAAACCACGGCAAAACAATTGGGGGATTCATGAAACCTTATAAACACCTTATAAAGCGTGTAAAGGTATAATTTTATCAAGTGTGTAAATGAACTGTCAAAATTTGTATAGAACAAAGTTTACACAAATTTGATAAACTTCCGCGTCGATTTTGGTGTGTAAAATAGAAATTAATTCAATTCAATTCAATAGGTCAAAAATTACTTTTTCAATGGAAATTTCGAAAAAAAAAAGTGTTATTATAGTGAGCTGGTCAATGGATAAATTTACGCATTACATAAACTTATACGGTTTTATGAATCGTCCTAATTATCCAATTTAATTGTCAATAACAACTTTTATATTCCTTTTTGAGCAAAGCTTTTTCTCTAGTTTAGTTCGATAGCGTAAAACATAAAAATGTTAAAAATAATTACTATTATACTATGTTTAAACAGAACGTTATTAATGTCGAAATTGTATTACAAATTTGTGCTTCCTTTCTTTTAAGAATGTTGGCATAATTTAATACTACTAAAAAAGAATGAATAATAAATAAAAAATTAACAATTTGTTAAAATAATATAAAAATTATGTTTTATTTATTACTGCAGTGGTTTACCCAGTAGGGTAAAGGTGAAATTTCAAATCAGGTTAACAGTTCTAGGGGGTGCCTAAATTTTAAGCTATCGCCAAAACAAATATTCTGGGAAAGTTTCAATTTAATATTCCAACGGCAAAACAGTGCTCAAGGACATCTAACATTGAGAAAAAAATTAAAAACCCCCAGTTTTGGTCTTTTTTAAGTATAACTGCGTAGGAAGTAAACAATTTTTTTTTTTTTCATTAGAAAACATGGACTGCTTGTTGCAGGAAAATTGGATGCCATGGTTTTTCAAAACTGATATTGATGAAATGTTTAAAACAGGTACATATGTATATATTTTTTGTGCTGCTATGAGGAATATTTCTTTATAGATATCGTCGCCCGGATAAATGATTGTCGTATGTTACATTTGACGAATTTTAGAAAATGAGACTTGAAGTTTGGAGTTCAATTTCTCAAAAACGCTTCATTGCATTTGGTGACATACGACAAATAATTATCGGATTTTGGTCTAAATTTAAGATGTTTAAAATTAGTTAAATATTGCATTCTGTTTTTTTTTTATAAAAATAAAATAAGCAGTTTTTCACTTATACGCACATTCCGCTTATAAACAACCCAAAAATGTATCTTCAATATAAAAAAATTTAAAATTTCACCCAATATCTCGGAAACTAAAGCAATTGTGAAACTTTTTTCCCATCCACCAAAAAAAAAACTTAAAAAATTACAGAGTTATGTTGAACAAAAAAAAACTTATGGCGGCGATATACCAACAGGTTATCAGATAATCTCTAGCGAGATTTTTGTGCCGAGCTTCTCTTCCAATTTGTGGTGTGCTGCTTTTCAATTGGTGGGACCGTCTCCGAACGGCATCTGCAAAGCAAATGAATTTTTGCCGAGAAGCTTTTCAAGGCGGAAATACACTCAGAGAGTTTGTCAAACCATTTAAGCACCATTCTAAAAAATGAAATTTATTTTATTGATTTTTATTTTATATTATTTTATTTTATTTTATTTTTTATTTTTTTTATTTCTTTTATACTTTTTTTTATTTCGTTTAAATTTTTTTTTATTTCATTTAATTTTTTTTTTTGTAATTTTTTATTTTTTTTATTTTTTTTTTTTTTTTTTTTTTTTTCTTTCTTTTAAGTATACCCCGTCTTTTGAGCTATATCACATAATTTTAGCTAATTTATTAGCAGTTGACCCCTAAAGGAAACAAATACCTACATTTTTTTATCTTATTTTTTTAATTTTTTTTAACGTCAATTTTTCGACAAAAATCTAAACACTTGAAAAGCTACATAATTTCGGCGAAAAAAAAATATTTCTTTTTGGAGCCACCGTAAGGTATTCCAATACTTATCACGACACAGACGATAAGCTTTCCACCTCTTTGTAAATATGTATGATTTATGTATTAAGAATGTTTTTGTTTGAGGTTGGTTGGATTTCTCCTAAAATTATTAAAATTATTCACCATTTGCCGGCGTTGCCAAAAAATGATCAATACCGCGAAATATGCTAGCCCAAACAGTAACAGAATATCTTTGGCTACTTTGGAATCTATCTCTTTTCGGACCTTTGCGTTATAGGAATGGCGAGTATTGAATATTTGTCGATTTCCGCCGATGTCACCACAAGAAGGTAGTCGCCAATCAGAAAAGTAACCGCTGTTTTGTCTGCAAGTTTCTGCTGAACCCTGTTCGACGAAAAATTAGCAGATATGAGATTTTGACAGTTTTTTACAAGACTCTCTTCTGCTGACAGTTCTTTCCTGGAGAATTCAAGAAACAAAGCTAATTTGAATTTACATTTTTTGTTGTTGTTTTGCTATGTCACCGATCAGCTGTTCCCGCTTGCTGGTTTCTGCTGGACGGAAAATCTCCAGCAACAACTTGCAGCGAATTGGCGCGCTCTCTCTCAATTAAATGTCAAAAAGCTGCTGAATTCGCTGCTAACTTTTTCAAAGAACACTTTTTTAGGAATAATTATTCATAATTAGCAGGAAAGAAACAAAGCTATACTTTGATACCACCCAACCCCCTTGTACGAAAATAGAGCTTTTTAAGTAGAACACATTCGTAAGAAAGGCGAAAAGCAAAAAGCTTAACATTTTAGAACATGAAGAAAAGTTGAATAAACATATTCTCGGGCAGTTTCACTGGAACATTTGCCGTGCGTGGTGGGTACTTAACAGACGGTTTAATCAGTTTTTATTTTTTTTATATATTCCTGTGTTTATATATATCTTTGCACTTGTGTATGCGATATACAAATATTTATTTGTGCAACGAATCTAAATCTAAAAAAAAATCCAAATAATTTGTTTAATAAATTTTGGTACAACGAATAATATTTCTAAAAAGTGTGCAAAATACATCGAGCCTGAGTAAGCAAGTAAAAAAGATAATGAAAGCGAAATTGAAAATAAAGAGAACATCAAAGTGTAAAGCAACAAATCGTGTATACAGAAATCAAAACTAACAAATTAACCAAACGTGCGTTTCCTATTAGAGTAATTACTGGTTGAAAAGTTCGAATCCTAGGGTGAAAACTTTCTAGTCTCTTAAGCTTGTCTTGACCTATTTTTTGCAGCACAAATTCGGTACTTTTCTGGCAGGCAGCAATCGATTTCGAAGAGCCTTTCATAACACACATATTTTCATTTGCATTAGGGTGTCCAGAAAAAATGGTATTTTGCTACGTCGGACTATGTAATCTAATTTAGTTTATTTTATTTTAAAATATTTAATATTATTTTATTTCAATTTTAGTTATTTGTTATTATTGGTCATTATATTTACTAACTTTGAAAATTTTGTGAAATTTTGAGCAGTCGAATAATTTTTTATCAAATTACGTACAATACCAACTACGATGATTGCGATTTCCATCTTGTTTAAAGATCTTGTCAAACCGCTTTGTATTGTTGCTTAGATATTTTTCATCACCTTTCCTGGTTCTAAACCGAAGTGTGTAACTATTACACCAATCGACCAAACGTCATCATGCCAACAACTACCAATTTTAGTTGTTGGTTTATGTATACATGTATACATTAAAACTTATTTCATTTAATTTAAATTTTTTTTATTTGGTTTTATTTTATTTATTTTTTTACTTCATTTTATTCTACATATTTTATTTTATTTTTTCCTTTGTTTGTTTTTTTTCTAAATTTATTTTATTTTATTTTTTCATTTATATTTTTAAATTGATTTTATTTGGTTTGATTGGATTTAATTTTATTATATTTTTTTTAATAATTTTTTTTATTATTTTATTTTTTTATTTGGTTTTATTTTACTTATTTTTTTACTTTATTTAATTTTATTTTACTTAATTTTATTTTAATTTATTTAATTTAAAATTATTTTTATTAATTTTAATTTATTTTTTTTTATATTTTTTTATTTTTTTTTTTCATTTCGTTTCATTCCATTTAATATTATTTTATTTTATTTTATATTATTTTCGCGTTTTCTTTATTATTATTTTATTCTATTTTATTTTATTTTATATTATTTTATTTTGTTTTATTTGGTTTTATTTAGTTTTATTTTACTTTTTTACTTTATTTTATTTTATTTTATTTTTTTGTTTAATTTCATTTTAATTTAACTAAATTTATTTTGTTTTTAGCTATTGTTATTATTGGTCTTTATATTCACGAACCAGTAAAGGTGATGAACAATTTCTAAGCAACAATACATAGCGGTTTGACAAGATCCTTCAACAAGATGGAAATCGCAATCATCGTAGTTGGTTGTTGTTGGTATTGCTTGTAGTATTTTTCAACTTGTTTTCGCCAAAAACTCAAAAGAATAATTTGATAAAAATGATTCGACTGGTCCACAAAATTTTCAAAGTTCGTAAATTTAGGATTAGAACGTGTCAGAACGAGGTATCCCATAATTTCATTTTTTGGGCACTCTAATATACATACATACATGCATACATATGAATTCAAGTAGGCAATTAGTTGGCAGACATGGTTCAATATTTGACATTAACGAATTCTCGCATAGCCGGCATATCGCCACTAATATTGCAATACGTTCTAAGTCAATATTGAGCTTTTATGTTTAAATATCGATAAACTGCTCTTGATGGAGCTTATTGTTTGTTTACTAACTATATGGCATCATTGGGCGCGTTTCGAAGCGCAACTGTTTCGATAAGTAATCAGTGATTACTTTGGAAACGCACAGTTGAGTAGTTCTGATCCATCAAACAGTTTGAATTTTACGTCAAAATGCTAATCATAAAATTTTTTCGCTACCTTCACTCAACGTTTTTATCGATTGTTTGACAGTTCGATAGCTAGGTTATGTAAATAAAATCTTCGGCGCTTTTTTTTGCAAATTTCCATTTATTTATTATTAATGAATAAAAACAGTGATGGAGACACGCGATTACAACATTAATAATCTAAAAAATAATTTTTGTTGATGCTATCTGACATATGACTCAACGTATGCGCAACGTATCGTTTCGAAAGCACAATTTCGATCACCAAACCGATTACTAATCAACCGATCCAACTGTTTACAACTATTGTGCATTCGAAACGCGCCCATTGTCTTTTTTCGATAATCTACCTGAATTAGCACGACGCGTCTGAAAGCTCTAACTATTCGACTCAGGTACCTACCTGCGTAAAACAAATAAAAGTTAAGTGAAACGTTTTACGATATCACCGGCAAGTGCATTTCTAAATGAATTGTATTTTGGCAAAAGTTTCGCGTTTTCTTTATTATTTTGTTGGGTGCTCATGAAATATTCCTACAAACAAGAGAGTTAAGAGATGGTTTATTTATGAGTAAATAATTCGTGAATATTGTACTTCAATGTACCTACCCTGCAGCGAAACGTCAAACCAGTAGAAAAAGTACTAGTATAAAACGATAATTTTCTGGCTGAACTTATACTAGTCAGGAAATGGCATACTAGTATACAACTATATGTTTTGGTTGAACTCACCCAAAAACCATCCAAAAATCATTTGAAATGTTTCGTTTGCTTATTTTTTTCTCTTATAATTCGCAGATGCTTTTTCGTGTTTGGGTAAATACAAATAACAGCCGCTTTCTAAATAAAATGAAATGAAGTGTAAGGGCGGCTTTCTCGACTAGCTGTTTAATAGTACATTTATACTGCACCAATTTGGCGAATTTGAATGTGTCATTTCGAACCTGTTTACACTGGCAAATTTGCATTTGGCTTCACCTTCCCTGCAAGAATCTTCTACCAGAATACAAAGCCACCGAAAGAAAATGCACCACCTTGATGTTTTAAACACATGTAGAGTAATAATAAATGAAGAATCAAGGAGGCTTCTCTCTTTTCTTAGTGGAACTGGTCCAATATCATAAAAAAAATAGTTGAAATTGTTATTTAGAACTGTGCATAATCCAAACGTTTTCACACGTTAATTACCCATTAAGGTTCTTGCTGGGCAATTCTAAGGGCCGCTTGCATAAAAGCTGATAACGACTAACCGGAGTTTAATTGACGTATTTTGTATGGTTAGCTGTCAAGTTAATCACCGATTAGGCTTAATCGGCTTTTATGCAAGTGGCCCTAAATGTGGAACACAGGCAGGGTTGCTATTTTGAGGAATTGTGGATTGTATTGTTCAGCGAATGAGGCCAAATGCGATGGAATTCCAAGTTTGGAAAATGAAATTTGTATGGAAAAAAGCGCCAAATTTGCAATTTTTCGCCAAATTTACCAAATTTGGTGCTGTGTAAATGTACTATAACGCTCACTTTAAATTTATCCGCCAGTTCATCCTCCTGTTAAAATAAAGGAGAAATGAACTGACAGTGAACTTTGACGTTACCAGGCAGTCGAGAATCCGTCCTAAATCATAAAAATAATATGACTACATATTGTACACCTAGATCTAAACGGTTTTTTGAATTAGCTCCCTTTAGATCTAGGTGTGCGATATTTTGGTCTATTATTTTTTTTAAATCTTACTAGTCCATGCTCAATGCTTTTTTGCTGGTATTTTACAACCAGTACGATTCTAGTATATATCATGACTTGTAGATGGCTGGTGTGTTCTGGTCGAAATCTGAGAATTGACATCTCGTAGGATATCACCACATAAAAAACGCGAGTTGCTTATATGGAAAAAGAAAAAAAAAACTGACTAGTTGGGCCTGGTGCACAAACTAGTTGTAAAGTAGTTTTCAACTAGTTGCTTTCGCTGCAGGGTATTTATGTATATTATTCTGTATTTTTCATGCAATTGATAATTTCTATATTTTGGCAAGTGTTGCGCAACAACCGTTCTGGAGTATCGAAGAGTATACAAACGTAAAGACCATAGATAAACTAAAAAGATTAGCCGAGTCTTTTTTTTTTTTTTGCAACAAAGCCAACAGACTTTATATTTCATTTTATTTTATCTTTTTAATTATCTTTTTACTTATTTTAATTAAATTTTTTTCAATATTATTCTAATTTTATTTATTTTTTTTTTTTCAATATTATTCTAATTTTATTTTATCTTCTAGCTTATTTTATTTTACTTTAATTTAATTTTATCAACATTTTTTTATCTTATTTTATTTTATTCTATTTTTTATTATATTTTTTATTTTGTATGAAAAATTCAAAGCAGCCCAAATTGGAACAAAAGTTCAGCCTTGAAATTCTCCAAGGTATAATACGCTAAACTATGATGTCGAAAATATTCGAAAGCTGGATTGAAAAAACCTACCAAAATTAGCAAGAATGAATCAAGGATTAGTTTCAAAGACAATCGTGAAATCATACTAAAAATGTATGATAAAAAAATTTCAAAAAACAACTAAAGCACCCTAAACTCATGCCAAATCAGTCCAAGCTACCATCCTGAAAATATGTATTTTGAAATAGTTCCCAAGTCCTGTTCTACAATTCGTGAAAAAGTGGGTCTTGCGGTCAACGAGGACAAGGCGAAGTATTTGCTGTCATCAAAGAAAGAATCGGCGCACCTGCGCCTTGGCAGGCAAGTCACCGTTGATGGCTACAAGTTTGAAACGGTGAGAGACTTCGTCTATTTGGGAACCAGCATTAACACCGAAAATAATATGTTGCCAACAAGTGTTAGTTTGGACTGAGTAGGCAATTGAGAAGTGAAGTCCTCTCTCGAAGAACAAAGATCACTCTGTATAAGTCTCTTAACATATCTGTCCTGATAAGATGGCTGTTTATGTCTACTATTGATAACTATTCTTATAAATAAAGGCCCTGGGCCACCAAAGCGTCAGTCTGTGCATAACTCCCTTCAACACTAAATCACGTTTCATTCTCATCAATGGTCCTTGGAGTATTTGAGAGAAAAGTTCTCCTGAAGATTTGTGGTCCTTTGCCTGATTCCAACGGCGAGTATCGAAGGAGATTTAACGATGAGCTGTACGAGCTTTACGCAGATCTGACCATAGTCCAGCGATTTAAAGCCCAGAGGCTCCGCTGGCTGGGTCATGTCATGCGAATGGACAAAGAAGCTCCAGCCCAGAAGGTTTTCCTATTGTCGCCCGAATTCGGTAGCAGAGGATGGGGGAGGCCTCAACTGAGATGGAAACAACAGGTGGAGGACGACTTGAACTCCCTTGGGGTTTTCAAATGGCGTCAGTTATCGCAAACAAGGAATTACTGGTGTGCTTTGATAGGCAAGGATCAAAATCGCTTAGGAGGTTAAACGCAAATAAATTAATGATGAATGATACAATTCGTTAAAGTCGCGGCAAGCATTCGGAGAGCACAGGGAGGTCGAAACTGAGCACAAACTGATATCGGGAAAACAACACACTAGCTCATCACTTAGTAAAAGCTCCAAAAGTCTTTCTCAAAATATAGGACACATTTTTATGAGGGCAATATTGTTTCCGGGGTAATGACTCTTCTACACTATCGTTAAGTATTTAAACAAAAAGGAAATGAAAAAAAACTTTAATCAAATATATACATACGTTAGTTTTTTGTAATTTTTCAGAACACTGACCACTCTTAGCCGTTTTGAACCGTTAAGTTTCCAATAGCCTGGTTTTGATAAGCCACTCAATTTTTTCATTGGGCGCAGGGAGCTTTAATCTTATATAAGGAACAAAAAAACATTAGTTCTGATAAATTGTGCACCATTGGGGTTTAATAAGACTGAGCACCTAAAAGTAACCCTTTATTGTAAATAATTTACTTACCTACTTTCAATTTAAAATAATTTAGACCGATAGTTCAAAGTACATAAATGTGCGAAAAAAAGTTAAATTAATATTCTAATCTTATCACTAAGCTTGAATATAAGTAAAGATTAATTAAATATGATAGTATGCCAATACTTGAGAGTAGTTCATATTCATTTTTTGAGCATAGGTATGTAGGATGCAATGCATAGCCAAACATTAGATACCCAATTCACACTTTTTAAATATTTATTTGCATGATAATTGGTTATAGCTAGGGAACTCGTGCTTTTTTAGGTGTCGAAAATCCCGAAATTTTTCTTTCGTACAATCCGTAATTTTTTTGTTATGGTGGATAAAGGCGCTCCTGCTACAAAAGGTATTCCTTTTGGACTCCCTCCAGACATTCTTAGTTTAGTCTGTGTTTTAATTACAACCAAGTATATTTGAAAAAACAAAAACAAAAAAAAAAAACAATTACTATGTTATCAGCTCAGAATTGTCTTCGTCTTATATTTAGGCTTGAAACAAAGAAGTCTGAAGCCAATTTATTTTTTACTTGTTTGCAGCTAAGAAAAACGTAAAATCATAAAAGCACTGAAAGTTCAAGTGCAAGACGCGCTAATCTCTGTCGATTTATTTCGAGTGCGACACTTTGTTCAATGAATAAATCTTTATAAAAAAAATGTTTGCTGAGTCGCACAGTGTGCAAAGTGATCTTTTTTTCCGGACCAAGTATGTATCTACGTATTTTTGGTATAAGAACGAAATTCTTAAGATTTTACCCGAAAATTAAAACTTCCACACCGTGGGGAGTTCTTAAAAACAGTTCTGAAAAGTGTCGTTTTCGAAAAGATTTTGAAATAGCCACTCAGCAGTATAGGTATGATTTGATTTTATCTCAATAATAAAAGGGGGTAGACGCTTAATCAAGTTATTAACAAATTTTTTGCTTGGATAAATAAACTAATCTTATTTTAATTGGATTTTTACAATCTCGAAATATATTTCATATCAATATAAACATTTGAAATAGCAATAATTCCCACAGAGTCTAATTTTGGTAGAGCGCTCAGATTCGCCATCAGAAAGAAGACTTCAAAAGTCCTCATCGATCCCATGTGAGCTAAAAAAGTTATTCGGGGTAGAGTCGAAATTTTTGGGTTTCTGGACTTTTCTCGAAAACGGTAAGTTTTTTCGAAAGTCGAGGAAAATCCAATTTGAAGGGCTTTTTCGATTTTTCTTGGATCAATAACACAGTGTTACAAAATTTACCAAAGTTAAAATACCTGGGACGAGATAGCATTTTTCTGGTAGATTTCAATGAGATAAGAAGAACTACGTACAAGAAATTTGCCCGACACCCTCAAAATCTTGAGTTAGGGGTCAAACCCCGGTTTATCGTACCTTTACATACTTATGACCCTGTATCTTGGGTATTTATAACCCGATTTTTATTTTCTTAACCGATTTCGATAGAAGAGATATGGACCTTTCTAACGATATATATATCGACCGGAAATTGTGCGAAAATCAACGGTTACCTCTGCGACCTTTCCAGGTTTTTCACTGAGCGAGATCTGACGATATCTCCGACTAAATCCACGGCAACGCTTTTCACGACATGGACGCACCAGGTGAGAAATGAATTAGACATTTTCGTTGATGGCACTAAGCTACCAACTGTCAGCCACCCAAAGTTATTAGGGGTGACACTGGATAATACTTTCTCATCTGCTGGTCATGTGTCTGCAATGGTCTCAAAGGTACGTGGTCGCAACAAGATCCTCAAGTCACTTGCCGGCAGTACTTGGGGAAAAGACAAAGAAACGTTGCTGACTACATATAAGGCCATTGGCCGACCAGTCTTTGACTATGCTGCACCCATATGGTCGCCTAATGTACATAACACCAACTGGACGCAGTTACAAGTCTGCCAAAATACTGCCATCAGAACTGCTACGGGATGTCTCCTCATGTCTTCCGAGTCTCACCTCCATCAGGAGGCAAAACTGCTCAATGTAAAAGAGCATGCGGAAATGCTGAGCAGGCAATTCCTTCTGAACTGCCACAAGCCAGCACATCCAAACCGTCATCTTTTGGACATAGATCCGCCCCCGAGAGACATAAGGAGACATCTCCGTAAGCATTCTGATGAGATCCGGCATCATATTACCTTGCCGTTTGATCTGCAGAATCATAAGCGGGCTCTAACCGACATCCACACCGAGTCGGTAGACACTTTTGTCGGATCTCTACCTGTGAATCCGGTTCTGAACAGTCCTCCACCGGATATTGCTGAAGAAGAACGCACCTTACCAAGGGAGACAAGAGTGACCTTGGCACAGCTTAGGTCTGGATATAGTGTAAGGTTAAACTCCTACTTATCCAGACTTAATGATACAATCTCAAACACATGCCCTGCATGTGGTAGGACCCCCCATGATACTCTACATCTCTTCAATTGTTCATCTGAACCTACTCTTCTAACCCCTCTGTCCCTCTGGACAAACCCTGTTGAAACAGCACGTTTCCTTGGACTCCCCTTAGAAGAGCTTGATGAAGATCTTCGGAATGATCATACACTCTAGACAGGGCAATGCATTATTAACAACAACAACCGGAAATTGGTGGTAAAAGTGGTAGTATTTACCCCAACACATTTTTTTCGTCTTTTTCGAGGTTGTTCAACTTTGGCGCTATCCTTATGCACTATGTTATAAGAAGCCTATACAAACCTTGTATGGTATTCAACGGCAAATTTTGTTACGAGTGCAATGAAAGTTAATTTTTCAAAGTTGAAAACTGACAAAGTTATTAAGATTTTCTTGAAAACTAAATTTAAAAAAAAAGTTATTTTGCCATATAATTTTCATTTACATGAAAATTACGAATAAAAACCAAAACCTATAGGTATACGTATATATATACATAGGTACTATCTACATATATTCAAAATTGTATCCAAATCGGTCAAGCGGTTCCCGAGATAGTCCGGATATACAAATATACAATTATACAAATATGTATACAACTTTAGCTCGTTTAAAGTTATAAGATATTAAAAAGAAAGTCTTCTCAATAATATGCGATATCTCTTTGAAAACATTAATAAGATTTTCTTTACAAACAAAGGTTTCTGTACGAGTAAAGCTGTGTATAAAAATATGCGTCAAATGCAATTTTAGTACCGTTGACAGATAAAAAGAAATTTACCCTTTTCTGGATATTTGATCTTTACATTTCCTTTCATATTTTTTTTTAAGAAGTTCTAAATTAATTTGTGTGTGATAAAACCATTACTTTTGTGCATAATGTGGTGCATATTAAAAACCATTTGCAATACAAAATTTTCAAATCGTTCAACGCATTCGTTGGCCGCAATGCAACAATCAATAAATTGCCGGTTTGTGTCCAAACTAAAAAGCTTTTTGACTGTTACCATTTTTCTTATTTCCGCTATGCGCCATCTTCGTCGACATAGCTGTCAATGGGATGTGAGCACAATAATCGTTAAATGTCAATGCATAAACGACCGGTCAAAATGTGTTGAAAAAAAAGGAAAAAAAATTAAAAACCAACAATTTCGCTATACCAAATTTTATATTTACTACGCTCTTATTTCTGCACAAAAACTTTTTTAAACGCTTACTAAATTTTCTCTCTCTCTCTTTTCGTATATTCTCTATTTGTTTTTTTTTTTAACAATTTATACTAACAGCTTCCAACCACCATTAAAATTCACCACAAAAACAACAAGCTCAACTTTAATTTCTGCACCAAAACAAAAACAACAACTAAACAGGAAGTGAAACAACAAAAACAAAAGCAACAATCATGAATCGCATCAGCACTGCCGCCTATCGCCATTGGAAGTAAGCCACCCCAATCTTTTTTTTCTATCAAATTTGTTTGTAGATAAAACTGACATTTTATTTTGTGTTTTTGCGTAGCATTTCGTTGCTTTGCTGATTTTTTAATTATTCTAAATATGTTTGTTTGTCATTCAGTGTTTTTAGTATATGAAATGAGTTCTATTGAGTGCTTTAAATAGCTTTAATCAAGCGAAAATCGCACATTCGTAGATACCCTCATTAGCTCACCGCTTTTATCGGCTTTTCTGCGCTATCTTCATCGCTCGTTCTCCACTTCAAAGCCCTACACAACGCTCGTCGTTCAATCATCAACCTACTTGAAGCTATTTCTCGCACAAAAATCGTCCAGTTGTTCATGGCGCGTTGAAAGTGTTGTACCTATCAAAGATTTGTTACTCGCTTCTATTGTTGGCATATTCGTGGCCGCCGGTGTAGTCCATCTTGTTTTACTTTCATTTTCGCAAACATTCGCATGCATTTAATATTTTAGTGTTCTTGCAACAAATAAAGATAATAATTAAGTCAACAAAGTTATAAACTTACTTGTTATTTTGTTTATTTTGCTTCAGTGCTTCATTGGTGAACATTTCTCAAGCGACGAATACCAGCCGGAGTTGTAAACTCACTACAGCGTCATTTATCAGCGCCCAACGTAAAATGTCGGCGTCATCAGCACAAAACTCAGCCTCATCCGGCAAATTCCTGTCATTGGATAATATTAATCCCAACTATGTTGAATTGGAGTATGCTGTACGGGGTCCACTGGTCACTCGTGCTGGCGAACTTGAAAAGGAATTGAAGGGGGTGAGTGGCTTGATAAGTTTTCATGTGTGAATGGTGTATAATATTTATCGATAAATTTATCTACATTAGGGGTACCTCATCTATACAATTTGTATACCCAGTTGCGCTTAGCATACAAAGTATTATAGTTTTGAACGTATAACGGCGGCTTACAACGCCACATCGTCATAACTCAAAAAATGTAATATTGCAGAAAACGCAGTTTTAGTTTTTGAATTGCTGTATATTTATATGCGATAAGTAATTAATTCTATCGCGATGCTGCGTGAAATGTTAAAACCTCGGATATAACACTTTGCCAGTTGATCAGACATATTATTTCCGATATATTAGTAATGTTAACTCAAAATTTGGGTTTTTTCGAGTTATGACGATGTTGCAGCAAATGAGCGATATGTACATACATATGTACATTGGACTGGGCCACTAAAAAGTTTTTTTTTTAATGTGTTTATTGTAAAAGGTTTAGCACTTAACATTGGTAGTTGTTGTTTTATTTTCTATAATTCTTTTAATTTTTGATACAAGTTTATACCAATTTTGCCATATCTTGCTCAATATTTAAAAAAAAAAATAGATGGTGTTGTTGTTGTTGTTGTTGTTGTTGTTGTTGTTGTTGTTGTTGTTGTTGTTGTTGTTAACAACACATCCACACCGAGTCGGTTGATACTTTTGTCGGATCTCGACCTGTGAACCCCGTTCTAAACAGTCTTCCACCCGATATTTCTGAAGAAGAATGCACCTTACCAAGGGAGACAAGAGTCACCATGGCACAGCTTCGGTCTGGATACAGTGTGAGGTTAAACTCTTACTTATCCAGACTGAACGATACCATTTCCCCCCTGCGGGTTAGGGGTTTAGAATATGCCCGAGGTAGGCATACCGGTCGTAAGAGGCGACTAATATGCACATAGGTAATTGACGTGCTACTCGATGGTTGATCTACGGATATGATGCCTCTCACCTCTCATTACGCATCTTGTCCTTCCTCATGGATGGAGGGGTGCCATGACCTAGAAGGTTCAACTGGTCATACCAAATCGCTCCCACGGTACGGGCAGTACCGCTAGGGAGTACCGCAGCGTACTGGGGTCATATTCGGCCAAGGACTGTCAACTTCGGCATCACGCGTTTCCTTGGACTCCCAATAGAAGAGATTTATGAAGATCTTCGGAATGATCATACACTCTATTCAGGGCAAAGCTTTGTTAACAACAACAACATCAAAAATAGATAGGTGGCAACACTGTAAACCACCTCAAGTGGTAACACCAACAACAACAATAACAGTGATAACACTCAAGTGTAGACTTAAAAATAAGCATACTAGCTATCTATATGCCAAATTTGATCCTAATCGCTTCAGCCGCTTCCTAGATATTGGCCGATATACGAAGGAATACATGAAATATGGCTAGCTGGCAACACTGTCTGGTATGCATCCGAAAATACTGTTCATTTGATACCAATATTTGCATATCGTTCTCAATATTAAGCAAAAAAAAATGGAATAGGTGACAACCTTGTAAACCGCTTGGAAAGTGGAAACACCCAAGTAGAAGGTCTTGGAATAAAGAAAACTCTATATATATCCCAAATTTGATCAAAATCGCTTCAGCTGTTCCCGAGATACAGAGTAGTGAATATACAAAAGATTTATTTCCAAAAGGATAGTGAGACATCTGCTGGGCGCTAGACAAACTAAAAGTTCTCAATTCTGCTGAATTTTTTTTATTTCCTATTCAAATATCGCTCTCCATAAAAATATTGCATCGCCGCTTAAGAAGTTAACTTCAAAAAAATGTCGGTACATTGTCGAAATGACAGTGCTTCAGTATATCCATCCGCTTCGCTAAGGTTCTAGCACGATAGTTATGGAAACGATTCAATTAGTTTTTGTACCAAATATTCAGTCTTACAGATGTCTCTGTTCCTTCTGTCTCTAGTCTGGTAGGGTATGAGTTGAACCTATAACATCCCTGCAGCGAAACCTCAAAGTAGTCAGAAAAATACTAGTATACAACTATAATTTTCTGGCAGAACTCATACTCAGAAATATCAATTTCATATACCACTAGAATTTTCTGGATGAATTCATACTAGTCAGTAAATATCCATTTCATACCAGTGTACAACTAGAATTTTCTGTCTGAATTCGTACTAGTCAGGAAATATCCATTCCATACTAGTATACAACTAGATTTTTCCGGATGAAATTATACCAGTTAAAATATACAAAATTCATTCGTTTCGTTTCCTCTTATAATTCATAGATGCTTTTTCGTGATAGGGTAAATACAAATAGCCGCTGCTTTCTTAGGAATAAACATGAAAATAAAGTCGAGGGATAAAATTAAGGGTAAGCCAGGAAAATTCTGGTTAAAATCATACTAGTCCAGGTTCAATGCTTTTGGATTAGCATGGGACTAGTATTTTTCATACTAGTCCTTTTTGGATTAGTATGTGGACTAGTTCATTTTATGGAAATTATAATAGTCCAGGTTGAACTAGTATGAAACTGGTATTTCCTGACTAGTAGATAACTGGTATATTCTGGTCGAAATCTGACAATTAACATCTCGTAGGACAGCAACACGTAAAAAATACCAGTTGCTTATATGGAAAAAAGACAGAACACTGACTAGTTGGGCCCGGTGCACCAACTAGTTGTAAAGTAGTTTTCAACTAATTGCTTTCGCTGCAGGGATTATACAGATCGTACTTGAGAAATAGGGTAGTGTAGTTTTAATTGATGTCTGTTATCGCTTTGCAGTCTGGACCCATCATAATCAGACGGTGAGTAGCCAGCAAGAAAAAGAGATTATTCATTTTTAAAAATTTTCTTTGATTTACTCTAAGGTCTAAATAGCAAAACAAAAATTAAAAGTATTCAATAAGTGATGTAATTAAAGACTTCCTTCATAATTTCTAAATGGGTTTCGCTTTCAAATTCAAGATAAGGCTATCTATTGACTCAATCAATCGTTATCTATTGACTCAATCAATAATAACCGAGATAAAATTCTATTGTTGCTAACGTAGTTGATAGATATATTGGTATGTATAAAATTATTGGGGTTTTTGACGAAAAGGCAAATAAAATTACTGAACGGATTTTTGCCATATTTTGGTAGCTTATTCTAGATGGCGCTAGAGTCGCTATATTAGCAAACTTGGTACTTAATCATGATCGAACTCGGCTCGTGATTTCCAGGTACGTACGTATGTTATAAGCCAGACCCATGACTTCCCCCGTTTTTTACTATCAACCTTTAACGTCCCGACTGCGCTGATCATTCGGCCATCTTGAATACGTCTAGGCTTGCACCCAATCTTCTGTATCGTTCATTCATGGTTATAAATGTAATAAATAACTCTCCCACAAAAAATGTATACACTAGGTGGAGCTAAAGTCGAGATATTTGAAAACCCGTATTTATTGTTCGCATCTGCTAGTTTAGTAAAAAAATGTGTACATCCTATTTCCTCCACACTTTTTTTTGTTTTTGCTTCGATAACATTTTAAACTACAAAAAATCGTCGAACCTATGTCTACAAATAATCGTGATAATTTTTTCTACCCCTTCCTCAACTTGTTTATTGCGTCAGAAATGATTTTTATCATCTGAGTAGTTTTTTAAAATTACACGCGCTAGAGGAGAATTTTCTTCCATTAACGTTGAAGTATTTATTAGGTTTTGTTACTCATTAGTACCTACATTCATGACTGTTATCTAACCCCAATTGTATATATGTAAGATATAGGAGATATATATGGATAAACATGTTTGATGTACACGGCTAAAAATGTGAGCCTAAATTTTAAACTTTTTTGGGTTACGTATTGACCAACCCAAATTTGGTTTCATATTTAAGCTAGACAAGTTCAAAAAAATTGGTGAAATGAAAAGGGTTTAAAATTTAAACCAAAAAGTTTTAAAAATAAAATAAAAGTAAATAATCTTAATAATAAATCTTAACCCTGCGGGTTAGGGGCTTAGAATATGCCCGAGGTAGGTATACCGGTCGTAAGAGGCGACTAAAATCCACGAAATCGTTCCCAAGACAGTCGGGCAGTACCGCAAGTGAGTACCGGAACGTCGTTTCACGTATTGCCGGTTCTGCGAGAACGGTATTTGTACTTGTACATTACCCTTCGTACCGAAACGACCCGGGTTGTTTTTTTTTTATAATGACTCGGCCAAGAGCAATACAATACCCTGTCTAACGCGTCACGATTCCCTCACCTATTCTCATCCCCGGAACAGCCCCTTGCAACACGGCTATTCCTTATTCTCTTGATCCGGGCTGGCATTGAGCCAAATCCTGGCCCAAGAGAATGGTTCTGCTGCGTTTGTCGGAACAAAATATACACAAGACGATCACACTCAGTACAGTGTGCATCATGCAAAGGTTGGTTGCATAAATCTAGTTGCTCCGGACTAGACCCTAAAACACACCGGCCCACTAGTTACAACAAAAGTTTTGTGGCGCCCTGCTGCTCACGTCCTAGGACGTCCCGAGGCAAGCGACGCTCAAATGTTGCTTTGTCGCCTTCATTAAACAATCTCTGTCCATTAAACAATGTCTTACATGCCGCAAAACCTGGCATTTCTGAAGAGGAGCGTCATCTTCCTCGAGAGACAACGGTCACTCTTGCTCAATTACGCTCTGGATATTGTAGCGGGTTAAACTCCTACATATCTAGACTGAACCCTGATGTAGCGAATGTATGTCCGTCATACGGCTCGTCCCCCCACAATACCAATCACTTATTTTCTTGCTCTTCTGAGCCCACTCTTCTAACACCCATCTCTCTTTGGTCCAACCCTATTGAAACTGCTAGTTTCCTTGGACTCCCGTTAGAAGATATTGATGACAATTTAGGTTAAGGAAAAATACGCGTTGGGCAGGACTACACCTCGTTACAACAACAACAACAGTGCCGGAACGTACCGGATTAATCCGGCAAAGGACTGTCAATACCCGTACAACCCCTGCCTGGTCTGCCATGTAACTTTTTATAAGTTGATCTTCCGACTAGGCAGGGCAAAGTATGGCTAAAACAACAACAACATAAATAATTATGTCATTTGGCAGGACTCGAGCCGAGGCGCTTTGAATGACAGCCGACTGTTCTACCGCTGATCTATGCCGCAAACAAAAGTTTTGTGGGCAAAATTCAATGCCTTGGAAAATCTGTAAAAAAAAAAAAAAAAAAAATTTTAGACCAAAGAGGTAAAAAATAAATATATAGTATGTAGTTTGATAAAAGGTAGAAAAACCGGGGGTTAAGAATTTTTTTTTAGGCATTTTTGTTAAACATTTTATTTTACTCCCACCCTTTTGTATGTAAATATTTTATTTCAGTTCTGCCTCCTTCTATTTACTTTTTTACTGTTTTTCATTTGCTCATTTGACTATAGTCAATAGACATCCCGTGACTCAGTATGACAGATTTACATCGTTCTACAGGTGGTTGTACATTTATACCAAGTCGCGCTTAGTGCACAAGTGGATATTGAAACATTCTTGTTTATAAATGCCTCAATATTTGATAGGTTCTAGACTATCTCAATAGGGTTACCATTTTACCGTATTGTGTTTGAATTGTATATTTTTAGGATCATATTTGGATTATTTCAGGATCAATTTGGGATCATTTAGGGGTCACTTTGGAATAATATTGGGAGATCATATTGGGTTCAATTTTGGATTAATTTGGGACAATTTTAGGGTAATTTTCGGATCATTTTGGAGTCATTTTGGGATAATTGCTCTAATCATTTTGGAATAATTTTTGGGATCATTTGGGAATCATTTTTGGATAATTTTAGGGTCATTTTGGGATCATTTTTGGGTCGCTTTGGGTTAAATTTCGTATCATTTTGGGAACATTTAAGGGTCTTTTTGGGATCGTTTTTGGTAAGTAAAGTTAGCGCTAAATTAATAGCACAGATCAAGATCGGTCACCCAGGTTCTCCGACATTAATGGAAAATTAATTTAATACATTTTAATAATGCGATTACTAACCTATTTAATTATAAGTCTTTCTTAGTTTCTTTTGTCAATTCCAATATATTGTAGATGTTTCCGCTATTTCTTAATACTATTCTCTCAGCACTCGCCCTCTGTTGTTCTGTTTGTCCTCACTTTGTTATTACAGTGCTAAAAGCAAAAATAAAATTATTTGCAAATATTTGTGTAGTAAATAAACATAATTGTTAGCCATACACGCGTATAGTAAATTTTTTTTTTCATAGAAGCAAAAAGTCTTTAAAGAGAACTGATTCAAAAGCGTCCAATCTCAACTGGAAGTGTATGAAATATAGGTTTAGACTCTGAACTTTAGATAGGGAGTTTTTGAAAAAGCTGAGCAAACCAATTCTGAGAAGAGGCGGTTTTGAAAGGAGGAAAACCGAAACATATTTTTCATGCAAGTAAAACGGAGAGTTGTTAAAACGGAAAGTTCATAAAGGGTGGGTACAAAAAATTATTCAGTAAAAGGTAGACAAATGGTTTTTTTGCAGTTTTAAGACCTTTTACTAAACGTTTAATAAGTTTAGTTTTTACTTGCAGGAAAAGTACGTTTTTTCATTACTTTCACCCTTTCAAATAATAGCTTTGTTTCTTGAAATCTCCAGCAAAGAACTGTCAGCAGAAGAGAGTCTTGTAAAAAGCTGTCAAAATCTCATTTCTGCTAGTTTTATCTCTCTTCTGCTAGTTTTTCGCCGAACAGGAGCCAGCAGAAATTCTCAAGCAGAACAGCTGTTCTGACAATTGACAAATGAAAATAAATTTTTTCCGCAGCACATGAAATTGCGAATTTTTCAGTCTTTGGACAATTTCTGCGTATATATCGATGTAAACCTTACAAAATATTAAGAAAATTGAATGCCTTATACACCTTCAGTATTTCCGATTCCTGTAACTGTGTCTACAGGATTATATTGGTCTCCTAAACGAGCCACATTACGTTGGTCCAATGGACATTGGGCTTCGGCGCTTTGCTATTCAAATATACGGAATTATTGAAGATTTGGTATTTATTGTATGTACTTACTTCATTTGCTGGTAAATAACTCATAGTTTTCAAAATATTCGTAATAAATTTTAAATTTCATAAAAATATTCAATCAATTTTTATTTTGCCATATGTCACAATCAGCTGTTTGTTACTTGCTAGTTTTTGCTGGACGAAAAATCTCCAGCAGCAACTTGCAGCGAACTTGCAGCGAATTGGCGCTCTTTCTCTCAATTAAATGTCAAAAAGCTGCTGGATTCGCTGCTAATTTTTTCACAAAACACTTTTCTAGGAATAATTATTCATAATTATTCATAATTAGCAGAAAAGAAACAAAGCTAATGTGAACTGCCGCTTAACCTTCGATATAATCTTTCAGTAATATCTGCCCTACTTTCCCGGAAAAGCTTGCTAAAAATAAAATGCTTTTGGTGCACATCAGAGAGTCGGGTTTTCGCATTTTCTAGTCAATGCGCTAAATTTATTCCTGTAAAGGTGAAATGATTCTCAGCTACTATTTCCGAAATCATTCCGAACTAATGTAATTTTTTGCATCGTTGAATCAACAATTTATCACATGTAGTGAAAAGTAGATTCATTAGATACACACCCATAAGGGGAGCGGTTCACAACAATGCATGTTGTTATTTATTAAAATGCAAAAATAAATACATACACAGTTAATATTTTGAGCCTAAATTTTAAACTTTTTTTGGACTACATATGAGGCGCTCAGCGCCAAAACGGCCTAACCCTCATTGTAGAAAAGAACTAACTGGCTCTACTAATCTAACCGTAACTTTTGAAATAAATACTAAAAAATCTCCCTATTGCATAGTATAACACAAGGTTATACTATCTGCTTAAATCTGTTTTTCCTAGTTTTTTTGGTATTTATTTCAAAAGTTTTGGTTAGATTTAACTATACTAATCTAACCAAAACTTTAGGCCTTTTTTAAATTGGGGTTAGGCCGTTTTGGCGCTGAGCGCCTCATATATGAACAAACCAAATTTGGTTTCAAATTTAATCTAGACCAGTCTTCAAGAAATTTGCTAATTTAATGGGATTTCAATTTTAAACCAGAATGTCGGAACAATTTTATAACGAAAAAATAGTTTTTTTGTCCGTTGGCTGCGACTCGAAGCAAGACTCTCCGCATCATGCCCGTCTGCTCTACCACTGAACTACTGAATAAGCAATTGAAAATCTTTGTAGGTATTTGGAATATTCAAAATATTTAGAAAAAAGGTTTAAGAAATTGCTTATACTTTAGACGGGTTAAAATTTAGACTCATTTTTTTTTACCGTGTATATACATTTAATTTGTGCATATCATTGTAATGTACTACATAGTATTTTGATGCATAGTGACTTTTCCATTAGAATGGCTTTCAATTAATGAATCCCTTATACATATGTGTGTTACACTGAACCAAAAACGTGCATTTTTTTAAGAAAAAGTTTCATAGAAATTACGCTCATTTTTCCTTATACCGTGTTTCCACCAAAAGCAAACTCCGTGTTTTCCCAGCGTGTTTAGAAGCAAACAAAACACCATTCGAAAATCTCATACAAATTTCATAACCCAAACCCATTTCAACCCCTTTTTCAAAGCGTGTTTGCTTTGGGTTTGAATACACCTGCCGCTTTTTTGAATCCAAAACCTGCAAACACGGTGTTTGTGTTTGGTGGAAACACCGTATTATAATCTAAGAAAAATTTCAAATAATTTAAGCGCCATTTAATAAGTTAAATACAGTCAATTCCTCAAACTATTCAAGGTCTACACAAATCGTTTTCAATTTCTTAAAAAATCGCTCAAAATATTCCATGCCATATGGTTACACCACGAACAGTGAAACAAGAAGTGCATGGGGCGAGCATTATTATCAAGGCCTCCCACGTTTGCTTAATATTGGCTAATGACGTCACCGTCAGCGGCCATCTTGAAATCGTCCATGGTGGCCCCCAAAACACAGTTTTTTTTTTTTTTAATCCCAATCATTGGTGTTGCGTACAAGCTCTCATGACGTCACTCTGCCAAAACCGGCGAAGTCATTATAACGGTATCGCGGAAGACACAATCTTGCCTTCTTTCTTTCATGTATTGTTCGGGTGTCACTCTAGCAATTGATGACGTCTTAGGTACCACCATTAATGTGTCCTAATATTTGTAATGCAATTACACCTTTATTGATTTACTCATTTTTTTTATAAGAGGTATTTCACAACCATGTCAAGTGGTTATGTGGCTTACCTTTGAACTGAGCTGTTATACCAATGACACCAATTTATTTACTTCTTAATGAATAAATGTATTTGGTATCCTTCAAAAAAATCGATGGACAACGTTCTGTAAATAAGTTCAAATCAAGTTATAGTTCATTACATAGCAAAATTGGTAATGTTGTGATTGTTGAATTGACAAAACCCAAACCCCAAAGATCACGCTCTATAAGTCTCTCATCATACCAGACCTGATGTACGGCTGGGAATCATGGACAGTATCTAAAGAAGATGAGATGGCCCTTGGAGTATTTGAGGGAAAAGTTCTCCGGAAGATTTATGGTCTTTTGCCTGATGCCAACGGTAAGTATTGAAGGAGATTTGACGATGAGCTGGACGAGCTTCACGCAGATCTGACCATAGGCCAGCGATTTAATGCCCAAAGGCTCTGCTGTCTGGGTCATCTCATGCGAATGGACAAAGAAGCTCCAGCCCAGAAGGTTTTCCTATCGTCGCCCGAATTCGGCAGCAGACGAAGGGGGAGGCCTTGGCTGAGATGGAAACAACAAGTGGAGGATGAATAAAAAATACGACGAAAAAAAAATCGGAAGAATTTTAGAATTGGCATGATTTTTTTCGGACAGGTCAACTTTAAAGGTTACTTGAGAAAACGGTCCTTACATAGATAAAAATACTTACTGGGGGACTGTTAAGGGCTAATTTTTTTGTTCAGCAGTCTGAAAGATAAAACTGGTCCTCAAATGTTTTTTTTTTAAATTGAGTTCGGACGAAATGGTTTATTTGGTCTAGAATACTTTGATACACAACAATTAAAACAAAATTAGCATTGACAAAAAGATTTTATGTATGTATGTATGTACCAAAGTACGTCAATATGTAGGTATCTGATTAAGTCATAAAGCGACAAATTCAATCATTTCGTTTCTGATGTTTTTGTACAATTAAACCCAATCCATATTCTACACCACGTGATTTGCGTATGATTGTGGGGTCCAAATTTTGACTGAAAAATTTAAATGATTTAGCTAAAGCTTAATGGTGCAGACGCAAACCAAATTTATCAAAACCTAGAGAAACCAGAAATAACAAAAAAAATTGGCAGGCAACGTCTGCCGGGTCAGCTAGTAATTTGTCGAAACAAACTTACCGTTTTCGAAAATAATCCATAAACCTAAAATGTTGACCTTTGACCCCGAATAAACTTTATAGCACACATGAGATCGATGGGGATTTTTAAATTATTTGTTTACACAAAAAGTGCACTACCTTGCACATTTCGGGAGGGGTCCGGACCCGCAGGAACCCTCCCCTAAAAACGCGTCTGTTGCGTCGGAAAAGTCATAAAAATTGTCCAGCAAAACAGTTATTTATAAAACCATCTTACATACATAAGTGGACACTTATCTTAGTTCTAGGTCAATTGAATGTGAATTTTGTCATACGAGCCACCCACTTGAGAATGCATTCATTCATAGCTACTTACATCGCAATATATATATACATATGTATGTATGTATATTAGGGTGGTCCAATATATATATAATAATATGTATGTATGTATATTAGGGTGGTCCAAGTTGATTGGAAAAAAATGTATGTCCACAAAACCTGAAATTTATTGTAACGCATGCTGAATACACTTTAAATTTCAAATTTAAGAAAAATCGGCTAGGTTTCTATGTTCTATGTATTTTTTATCCTGTAATTTTTTTTAATAAAAAAATAAAAATCTTATAATACAATTTACAAACGGTTTTCGTTTAAAACTGTGGCTATTTTTTTCGAGCTAAATTTTTTTTCACAAATATTAATCAAAAACTTTCCAAAAATCATCATAATGTGTCACAAATTTAAGATTGACACAAAACTATATTAAAATTAAATGGCCTACAAAACTACATACTCCAGTTGTAAAAATTCTTTGAAAAAAAACTTAAACATTTTTATGAAAACTCGCCGAATTCTTTGGAAAATGAAAATTTAAACTCGCGTGGCCACCCTCTTCTACCAATATCAAAACGCTGGAATTTTGTAATGTGGTTAGTTTAAATAGCAATGAAATGGCTCAGAAAAAAAGCTTTTCCTTGAAAAAACTAATCAGTTTCCTTTTTCGATTTACTTAATATAAGAAAAAATATACTTAATTTAACTTTTTTCCTCAATTAAAGTTAATATTGTCCTTAACGTTAAGAACTCAATTTTCTCAATACAAGTAATGATTTCCTCATTCCAAGAAAAAATTTCCCAACACAAGTGATAATTTCATTAATACATTAACCCCGGAATTCTGTAATTTTGTCTCATCTCAAGTCACAAAATTGAGATCTGTCATTTGAGGTTTGTAATTGGAGCCATGTGGAACACGAATTGTCTCTATTAGTGACTATTGTCTCTATTAGTGACTAGAGACAGCTTACAGAATTCGGGGGTAAGCGAAGGTACTGCCACTACTTTCATAAAACAAAGATTAGACCCCGACAAACATAAGTATACTCGATGGCATAATGGTTGAGATCTGCGTTCAGCAGTCAAAGCTCGATTATCGGTGAAGGCAACAAGGCAACGTGAGAAAGTGTGGTGTCATTTAGAACAAAGCTGTAATTAGACGCTGGCAAGCATAAGTAAACACCTGGGTTAAGCGTTCAAGTCACCTGGGTTCGATTCTCGGTGAAGTCAATATATGTATGAATTCTGAAAAAAAAAAAAAATTCTTTTACTTTGTTATATAAAAAGATAAAAAGAAATGAGAATCGAAGTCAGAACACCAGCAAGAGATTTCCTACTTACAATTAAAATTGTCCTAAGAACAAAGAAATAAGTACTCAAAGTAAGGAAAAAGGGTTCCTTAAACTGGGTAAAATATTTTACTTCTGTTAAGGAAGCCATGTCTTCGGAGCCAAATAAGGGAAAATGTTCCTTGAGATTTTTTACTTGCGTTAAGGAAACTTTTTTCTGAGTGTGGCAAAACCCCGCCAAAAAAAATGTGGACCACCCTAATGTATGTATATCGAAATATCTTCCATGCATCATATTCAATGCACTAGTTTGCGGTTTCAATTGATATCGTGGTTGTTTTTGTTATTATTTGCAATTAGGGGTACAATGTGACTAAAAAACAGCTAATTGTTTACATAAGCTACACATTTATATGTTACTTTATGACAGGTGATCGGCCGACTTCAAACTTGTTTTGTTTAGAAAGTGATTCAATTGCAATAGTAATAAATAGGTCAGGTTTAGAAGAAAACTAAGGGCCGTTTTCTCATCTAACCTTTAATTTGAAAGTTCATTATACGCTGATCGGCTACTTTATCCTCCGTTTTAAATGAAGGTCAGATGAAGAGGCCGGTAAAAAACAAGAGAATAGCCCAAAAAGTACCTCATATGACTTAAAAATACCCAACCATACATACATACCTAAAACTTAAGTTTGATCGATAATACCTTCCAGAGCTTGGGGATTACAAGGAGATCGTGATAACAACGATTCTATTCTAAAAAGTATAAACTTATATCAATTATAACGGGTCACAAAGACACAAAAAATTGCCGTGGCAAATACGTCACGTTGGCACTGAATGGGTTAAAGCGGGAAACAGAATCAGTCCGCCAATACGTCAGTTGCGTGACGTGCGTCAATTTTAGAGCAAATTCTATTTTGACGTATCCGTCGTATCTGGCGTTACGCATACAAACACCCGCAGTCTAATTTGCTGTCAGTTGTTTCAACGTACTGACGGACTGATTTTGCTAAACGCTTAAAATCCAGCAATCCTAATTTAAAAAATTTTAATTTCAACTAAATTTGTATCTTATAATTTTTTTTATTTTATAATTTTAGGGTGCCAAGAAACCTTTTGATCATGTCATTCGGGCCAACATTGGAGATTGTCATGCTATGGGGCAAAAGCCTATCACCTTTCTACGACAGGTAAGTTAGATATAAAGATGTATTAATTAAACTAATTCCATTTTGGAAACATACGAGTTAGTTAAGAAACAAACTAGAAATTTTGGCTTTTAGAGTCCAATACTCTTTTCGAGCTATGCTTTCTTCAGCGATCCATTAAGCTTTAGTTTGCTGAACTATGGTTTTATCTGCTCAAAGCTCGGTCAGCTCATCGTTAAATTTTCTTTCTTTCTTCTCGTAGAAAAGGATCACAAATCTTTCGGAGGACTTGATTCTGCTCTCAGATTATCTTCTCCAACATCAAGCTTAATGGGAAGGGGAGTCGCCCCGTCTGAGTCTCGTTTGGTTTCGAATGGCTAGGAAAGGTTTTCTTCCCAATCCTGAGTGTTGTTTGTATCGCTCAACGTCCTGTTGCATAGCCATTTAAGCTTTGCAAGGGAGGTCGTTAAATCCAGACATGGTACGCCGATTCTCTAAGCAATGATCTTCTGCAGGATTTGGCATTATAATTATGAACATTCTTGTTTGCATAGCTTGACACCAAGACCTCGTGTTGCTGACAAAGAACATCATCTTCCTCCAGAGACAAGGGTTAAACTCCTTCATACTTATGCAGACTCACTTGCTCTTCGCAGCCCACTCTTCTTAAACCCATTTATCTCTGATTCATTCCTGTAGAAACTGCTAGTTTCCTAGGACTCCCGTTGATGACAATTTAGGTTAGGGCTACCCTTCGTTACAACAACTGCAGTGATAACTGCATTACAAAGACGATGTCCTAAATAAGTCAAGTGGCCGTGACCTCATCCAGACATTCCCTCAAACCAGAGTTCCTGCAAAGTTTGTTATAGTCGTAATCAGTATAAGAGAGGTCTCATCCGCGCTACTGTATACAGAAAATGGCAGAACGAAACCGTATCATCCTAGCAAAACAACCTCCATTTTTTTAAACAAAGTAAAGCCTTTCCTACGACCCCAGTTCACTAGGTAACTTAAAAAATTGTTTTTCGATTTTTCTATACAGCTCCTGGCATTGACGTACGATACCACACTCTTTGACTCGCCCGACTATCCAGAGGATGTGAAAAAACGTGCCCGTATCATCTTAGATGGCTGTCAAGGTAGCTCTGCGGGTTCATACACCGACTCAGCCGGCATTGAAGTTATACGTAAGCAAGTGGCAAGTTTCATTGAAAAACGAGATGGCATTCCAAGTGACTGGCAGAATATTTATCTAACTGGTGGTGCATCGCCTGGCATCAAGCAAATATTGGCGTTGGTGCGGTAAGTATTAGGTGTTGGATGTTTGTATTTAAATAGAGTCTCATGTCAAAACTTTTTCCTATTATAGTTGCGAGACCAATGGCAAGAAGCCCGGTGTAATGGTGCCAATTCCCCAATATCCACTCTACTCAGCCACACTGTCCGAATATGACTTGGCGCGTTGCAGCTATTACTTAAATGAAGATGATAACTGGAGTTTAGAGGTATCAGAGCTGGAGCGCGCCTATGCGGAAGCACGTAAAACCTGTGAGCCACGCGCTATAGTCGTCATCAATCCCGGCAATCCCACTGGTCAAGTCTTGACTCATGACAACATCGTAGAAATTATAAAATTCGCGCATAAACACAAATTGCTCATCCTCTCCGACGAAGTATACCAAGATAATATTTGGGATCCAAAATCGAAATTTCATTCGTTTAAAAAAGTCGCACATGAGATGGGTTCGCCGTACAGAGAAATGGAATTGGTTAGTTTTATGTCAACATCGAAAGGCTATCTCGGCGAGTGTGGTATACGCGGCGGTTACAAGGAAATCGTTAACTTTGACCCGGAAGTAAAGGCTATGCTGACGAAAACTATAACGGCTTCCCTGTGCAGCACCACTGCTGGTCAAATCGCTGTCAGCGCCTTGGTGAGTGGTAGATATACCGCATACTTGCTTTATGTATTTTAATACCCTTTTCCCCATTTTTATAGGTTTACCCACCAGAGAAGGGCGAGCCATCTTATGAACAATATATCGCTGAAAAGGAGGAAGTCTTATGTTTACTCAAAGAGCGCGCTGAATTGGTGTACAAAGCATTCAATAGCTTCGAAGGATTCAAGGTCAATGTGGTGCAGGGTGCAATGTATGCTTTCCCACAAATCATCCTACCCCCCAAAGCCATCGAAGCAGCCAAAGCGAAAAATATGCCTCCAGATACTTTCTATGCTTTTGAATTGCTTGAATCGACTGGTTAGTATTCGAAATATTCTCTATTAAAACTAGCAGATGATCGGGGCTTTGTCTGCGAATCTTAAATAACCGAACCATAAATAAGTGACTCCAGGCTCGATATTGTGCTAACTAACCGGGAAGCATGGAGAGCCACCTGGCTGCCAGAAAAAGCATTCCATCGTTGATGTCCTGCATGACTGGGGTATAGCATAGATATCGCATGAAACACCCTCGGTAAATTCTGGGACATTTTGATAAGGATGTGCGCGGGAGTTTATCAGAGGCACCCCTCTAATCTTGGCTTGCATCATTTATTGACGCTTTCGGCACGATGGGTACAGCACAAGTACTGGCAATACAAGAAACTAGCCGTGTAGGCCATGTAGGTCATTTAGTATTACCCAGGGTGAACCAACGGGGAGGCGACCTACTCTTAGCGGTAACTGAAGCCAATTGGAAACCCCAAGGAAGTTCACGTCAACCTCCACTTGTTGTTTCCATCTCAGTCGAGGCCTCCCCCTTCCTCTGCTGCCGAATTCGGGTGTCGATAGGAAATCCTTCTCTGAACTATGGTCAGGTCTGCTTAAAGCTCGTTAAATTTCCTTCGATACTCGCCGTTGGCATCACGGGAAGGACCATAAATCTTCCGGAGAACTTTTCTCCCAAGGGCCATCTCATCTTCTCTTGACACTGTCCATGATTCCGAGCCGTACATCAGGACTGGTATGATGGAGACTTATAGAGCGTGATCTTTGTTTGTCGAGAGAATACTTTACTTCTCAATTGCCTACTTACTCCAAAGTAATCCCACAACATATTTTGGACCCGTGTTTGTGAAAGCAGAAAAACTTAATTCGCTAGTGTATTCCCCATTTTCCCGAAACTTTCTAGAAGAAAAAAGAATCCCAAGTTTGTATCGACGACCACCCTGATACAGATACATATAGACCTTTCTCATTAGTCATAATATTCAAACTGTCTTTTTTATACCCAGCAGCGTACTAGTACTAGCACAAGGTTACTTTCTAGTCCCTTTTTCGACATCGAAAATCACTTGAATTTACATATCTCAGTAGCTGAAATGGCTAAAATGATATAATTTTATAAGTGAATCCTGGTCACTCTATTATGGTTTTTAGATTAATTTTTTAAAGTGGGCGTGGAACCGTTCACTTTTAAGGGAGGCATTTTTGAAAATTCCAGTGGTAGTAACTTTTGTACTGATTACGGTAGAACGATGCTATTTGGCACAACGCATTCTAGTATCGTTCGGAATATAGTATCTGGCGAAATTGAATAAAATCGCCCTCCAACCACGCCCACTTTCGATGTCTAAAATCACTTAAATTTTCATAATTTGGTACCGGAAATGGCTACAATGATATAATTTTGGTAGGATGAACCTCCTAGTCATTCTATTATGAAATTTTTAAAGTGGGCGTGGCACCGCCCACTTTTAAGGAGGTATTTTCGAAAATTCGACTGGTCATAACTGGGTATTTAATGTTTGGTTTACCCGAACTTAAACTTCCTTATTTGTTAAATTTAAATTAGCACATTTTCCTTTCAATTTCAGGCATCTGCATTGTTTCCGGCAGCGGTTTCGGCCAAAAAGAGGGCACATATCATTTCCGTACCACAATTCTACCACAGACCGAAGACTTGAAAATTATGTTGAACAAATTTAAGACTTTCCATGCTGATTTCTTGAAGCGTTACAAGTAAATTGTGCGATGGTAAAAAATTAACGATTGACAGCCTAGTGATATATGAAAGCTACTCTTACACAAACATCTCGTAAATGGTTTGAAGCTGCAACGAAACTGCACATCTCTTTGGATCGATGTTTTATAGACTGCAGTTTCTATATTTTTACGCTTGTTGTAATGTGTCTTCAAAATAAATTCATGTTATATAAATGTACAGTAATTAATAAGTGTTTAGATGCACTAAAAACCAAATTAAATAAAGACAAAAGAAACGATGCGAAAAAAAAAAAAATTTAAAAATTTTATAAAATGCATTAAATTAAGAGCTTTTTTTGGAAATTGATGTAACTTAAGTTAGTGATACAAAATTGATTAAAAAAATGCATGTACATATGATTTGTTAATGGAAAATTTGGTTTAAAAAAATTAAATTACTTAAAAAAATGATTTTTTGCAGCATTGCTACTCGATTATTTTTCCAGGGTATCGAATTTCTATAAAAAAAAAGAAAGTGCCTAAAAGTATGCAGCCTTGCAAACCTCACATGTTCACGAAAAAGCCATTTCACGACGGTTGAAAGGTGAACCTCTCCGAAAAATTGCTGTTTTTGTTTTAGCAGTCATTGCTTTCTGAGATTTGCCACCACGGTGTGAAGGTATTCCTTGTAGAATATATTCTTTCTCCTGGATAATGGACAAACAGCTTTATAGACTACGCGAAAACGGCCTCATAGAGCTGTTAGGACTACCCCAGCCGGCAAAGCAATTTTTTTTCAGTGTAGCGACACAGTCGGATGATTGTGTGAATTTCTTGTTTCTACGGATCGTTTTCTCCAAAATAGTCTTGTCAATAAACCCCAATAAGTTCGATTCGGACTTCTAAGCGGTTGACTTAGCTCCCTATCACACTCTTTATCAAATGCTATGGATATGCACACGGAGATTATCCCCGCATAAATCCTCTGTTATCAGATCCAAATTTTTAGGGCTGATACATTAGGGCAAATTCGGAATTAACTGCGTTTTTTGGGAATTAACTTGAGGTAATCTTCACAGCTAATTCCCAGAAATGAAGATTTGAGCGGCAACCACAAAATTTGCGCAAGCAACACTCATAAAACAACAGCTACAAATACGAGCAAATTGAAAACTAATAGGCTAGCGACCGCTAGATGGCGCCCAAATGGTGGATTAACAACCAAAGTAAAGGTAAAGATATGGTGGAATATTAACCAAACAAGTAATTCTCATTGTTGTGTGTAATGCTATGGACACACACACCGAGATTATCTCCAATAAATCTTCTTTAATCAGATCCAAATTTTACCCTGACACACACAAAATTGAAGATTAACAATCGGCGCCATCTGGTGCTTTGGTTGTATTATTTGCTTTTTAAAACTAGATGTCGCTGAAGATTGTTTATTTTTTGGTGACTCTAATGTCCAGTAGCGGTAAAATCGTAATTTTGGTAGTTGTCCTTGGTATTTTTGTTTATTTATTGATGACAGTGACTGTCAAATCGTTAGCTCGTTTGCTGAAATCTTAATTTTTGGGAGTTCATAATGAAGATTACGTTCAAGTTATCAGCCGTATAACAGGGTAAAATTTGGATCTAATAAGAGGATTTATGCGGGATAATTTTCGTGTGTGTATCCATAGCATTACCCAGGCATACACAGCATTGAGGAGAGGATTACTTGTTTGGTTGTTATCCCACCATATCTTCGCCATAACTTTGGTTGTTAAGCCACCATCTGGGCACCATTTAGCGGTTGTTAGCCTAATATTTAGTTTTCATTTTGCTTGCATTTGTTGCGCTAATGTATCAGCCCTAGAAGATCATACCCAGTTTCTTACTAAAGGATCCGGGGAGAGCGTTGCTGTAGTGATATCAAGGGCTTCTTGACATCCTCGGTAGTTCTCTGTACCCGCTGCTAGCCTAAAGTGCTTGCCTTGCGTTGTCGTCACAGCTCATTAGAACGGGTGTCGTCTGGATGATTCTGTTACCAGTTTATGGACCTACTCGGCATGTAAAATTTATGCTGAGGGAGGCGATCGCCTCGTCTAGGAGAAGATGGTTCGACGGGGTCAAACAAATACCTTCCACGGCAATCGACTATTGTTTTCTTGTTGTAGCTGTACTTCGCCCTTGATTTCCTGAACAGTCATCACCCAGGCGTTCTCAGAAAACTGGCCTATTTAGTACTGTTGGAAAATATATTAATATTTTAAATGACTCACTATAACAGAATAAATAAAATTACTCGCAACGATTGTCTTAGAGCGCAAATTTAATTATAAATACAAACTTTAATAAATTAATATTGGTCGTCTTCAACTGATAGGGTCTCGGAAGTACTTATGTAAGTATATGAATGTACTATATAAGTTTACGTGCCTTTATACAGCCTCATTACTTTAACCGTACAGAGTGCACGTTTTTCGTCATTGTGTAGCGATTGATAATTACAAATTTATTTAGGTTTTGTCATATTTATATTGCATATGTCTGCACGTGTTAGCATTAACTATAAAAAAATTAAATTAAATAATATACTGAACATGTCTTCATTAAACATACTCCACGTGCGCGTACTCGAATTACCGATCCACTTAATAGCAAAGGGAAATTAGGTTGTACTATATAAATTACAAAAGGTCAGAGGATTCCACTTAATACTAGAATAATTGTTGACTAAGCTAAGCGCACGTTTTATATTTTAAAGTAAATATTAATTAATTTAATATAAATTGCTTAAACGTAGTTAGTTAGCAGTAGTACTTCGAATAGCACTAAGTATTTAAATATTATATGCAGCATGAAAATTTGCGTTACATAGATATCCTATGCCGAATAGGACCGGACGTTGTCCTCGGTGTTCATTAACGCAAATATTTTTTTGAATTCATGAAAGTTGCTTGGTTTTTTTCAGTTTTGACTGATTGTGTAAGTTGCAAAAATGTAGCGATTGCAAGGTTATTTAGAAAATATGTATGTTTAATGATTAGTCACTGGTCTTCAAACGTTTCACTGGTCCTTCGCTGCCCTGCGAATTAGAGTCTTCGGAGAATGGCATGCTAGAAACAAATTCGGTGGCACCCTGGGAATCGCTCACCATTGAAAAACCTGTGAAAAAAAGAAAATATGTTTTAAAAATGGTTTTCCTTAATCTTTTGGTATATTAGCAGCACAATACGCCAAGATCCCACACCTACCAGACATCACTTACTTCTGGAAAGTGCTCCCCGAATATAGAGCGAATGTGGATATTTCAAAGCAGTAACTATGACAGGAGCCTAGGTACCAGGGGTCAAAGTGGCAAAAAAAATTACCTAACTTCACCATCCTGAATTAGCATCTAGTGTTGTTGGGCCGAACCGGTGACAGGAATCCAGCCAGACACTCCAAGCTTTGATTTTCCTTCAGAAATAAGTTGGAACGCTACTCTTAAGTAGTATCGGACATTTTTAGTCTCATACAGCCAGAAATTCGATGAAATATGGAAGAGTCCCGAGCTTTAAGGTGTCTGGCTGAAGTTTTTTGTCTTAGGACGTAGTCTGGATATACCTGATATTACTTGAGGGTAGTATTCTACGAGACATGTGTAAATATCCGTCATTGAAAAACAGAAAACGTAGGGCAAACCCGCTCAAACAAGTCAAAGCTAAATAAACAAAAGTAGAAAAGTCCCCAGCTTGGAAGTGTCTGGCTGTAGTTATTGTCATGAGACGAAGTTTAAAAATGCCTGATACTACTTAAAGGGTAAAAATCTTGTATTTAAAAACAACCAACTTGGCCAAATCCCTTAAATTGCTGAGACCGAACTAATTTCTGGAGGAAAATCACCGGTACGGGTCTAACGACAAATATGTGAAAATAAATCATTACAAAATAACTAAATTTTTTTGGCGACTTTGACGCAAGGTACCTAGGCCGCTGTCATAGGAAAAGCTTGGACATGTCCATATTCGTTTTAGATTCGGCGGGTGCTATCCAGGGGTAATGCTTTCATCCATTACAAAAAAAGTGATGTCTGACGGCTCGGGGATCTTGGTCTATTAGCATATTATCATCATAAGAGTGGGTAATCTAATTCGAATGCAAACATTTCAACTTATCAGTTTGTGTTCTTCGACTCACAAGTGTTCGAATCCTCGGCAGTCAAGCCAGCGTAGGGCGTTATTTGTGGTGGTGTTGGTGTGCCCTTTTGTGAATTTTCCTTGTCGCTTTTGTTAACGTTGCTCACTTTTTTCTTTTCCGAATTCGATATTGGTACCCATTTGTAAATTTTCATTGTTGTATCACCAATGGTCACCCATTTCTTTTCCCTGCAAATTTCAAATTCAATATATTCGAGGCACATTTTTTTCACTGGAGGCCATCTTACCAATGTCTCACTTTTTCCACTGCGTTCATCACCCGTTTGATGTCATCTTTTGCTCGACTACGGGTTTCTGCTCTGACACTACGCGACATTTTTTATTGTTTTATACAGAATTTGAACTAATTTGCTATATTTTTTATGGTAATTAAATCGCAAACTTATTCGCAACTTTCAGCTTTTGACTTGAACGATGTAAACAGAAAACGAAGATTCGTCGAAAATGGCCGCTAAATGCCGAGTTCTACTGACAGCTGACCGCAACTTTAGGGTAGGTGCCAAATATTGAGGGCGTTAATATTGTTATGCGATTTTGAGAAATAATTTGTGTATTCTACGATAGAGACCAATCTAATGCCATCTTAAATTACAAATAGCTTAAACGTATCACTTGCCAGTGGTTTTTTAAGCTAATGAATACTTTTTATCAATAATTTAACAATTTGCATCTGTGCCGTGTATAGTGCTCTTAATACAAAACAAAAAATCAATAGAGCTGTCAAAACTTAACGAAGTAGGGTGATTCAGTTATCAAAGAAATTAATTAATACCCGCGCTTTTAACCATGTTGATGTTGCTAATTCGTGTTGAAAATGATCGAATGGTGGCGATTTCCAGGTCGTTTTTCCCAAAGGCTGAATAGAAAGGTAGATAATTTTGTTCAGCGAGGAGCCTTTTCTATCTATAGGTGTGTTCGTCTAAAAGTCCAGTACGAATTATCCAGCAACGAAACTATTCTCAATTTTTACGTATTCTCGCTCAATGAAAGATGATGGACAATTTTTACGCGAACGCGAAATGAAAAAATATTTGCAAGTTTAGCGCGCCACCTGATATTTTGTTTACATATACTATGACCGTGTGCCAAAATCAGCTGATTTACGTGATTGCTAATTTAGGGTGTAAAAGTACATAGGTCGCCTCCCAGTTGGTGCACCCTGGGTAACGCTAAATGACCTACATAGCCTGCACGGCTAGTTTAGTTTCTTGTATTGCCGGATCTACGAGAACGGTACCAGTACTTGTGCTGTACCCATCGTGCCGAAACGACCCGGGCCGTTTTCTTATATCGACCCGGCCAAGAGAAATACACTCGAGGTGACCCTGTCTGACATTTAGGCAGGGCTACACCTCGTTACAACAACAACAACATTGCTAATTCGTGCTGGACCAAATTTGTCCAGCAAGAATTATCAGCTTCTCACGAAATTAAATGTCATTTCGCGCTCTCAATTCCATTGTGAATCTATACCAAGTGAATTCACTTGACGATAGACGTCAAAATTCCAAAATGAGTTTAACACCTGTTTGAGATTGTGGTTAATAACAAGTGTGATATCATAGACATAGTCGTGAAAACTTCAAAGTAAGTTTAGTCACCTGTTTTTAATTTCCTTTTTTGTCTCACTTCTTTACATCTTCCCATCTCTTTCTACCATTAGGTAAAAGATAGGAGACCGCCATGTTGATGTGTGCAGGATGTTAAACAACGCCATTTGCTTTTCTGTTATTCGGTGCTGGCGACATTTTAATATGTGCAGGATGTAAACAAACCGACATTTTAATGTGTGTTGTCAAAAGAAGAGTTCACACTTGGTATTGATACACAATGCTCAATTCCTCTCTCCTTGCTGGATAATTTTTCATCGCGAACGCTATTTTACCACAAAAGAAGATAATTTGTACAAATTATTTGCATCGCGAACGCAACTTATGTTGAAGCTGCTAGTAAACGGCCGTTTACATTAATCAATTTTTCGTACAATTTCTTGTTGATTTTGAAAATTTACTCCTGTAAAAGGGTTTGCAAAATTGAATGCAACAAAGTTGGAGGCCAGCCGACTTTGGTTCAACTTAGCATTGCATTTTAGCAATAAGCCCAAACAAACAGGATTTACTTTGTCATTTTTTATCCAAATTCTGACACCAAAAGCAATTAAATGCTACAATATTTTTACATTAACATTGGGCGCGTTTCGAATGCACAATAGTTGTAAACTGTTGGATCGGTTGATTAGTAATCGGTTTGGTGATCGAAATTGTGCTTTCGAAACGATATGTTGCGCATACGTTGAGTCAAATGTCAGATAGCATCAACAAAAAAATAAACAATAATTTTGTGAAAGCGTCTGAAATCGTGTGAAGTGTCTCCATCACTGTTCTTATTCATTAATAATAAATAAATGGAAATTTGCAAAAAAAGCGCCGAAAATTTTATTTACATAACCTAGCTATCGAACTGTCAAACAATCGATAAATACGTTGAGTGAAGGTAGCGATTAAATTTTATGATTAGCATTTTGACGTTAAATTCAAACTGTTTGATGGATCAGTACTACTCAACTGTGCGTTTCCAAAGTAATCACTGATTACTAATCGAAACAGTTGCGCTTCGAAACGCGCCCATTATTAATCCACATTTACACCCTGTATTCTGCTACGAAATAATCGTTTCGATGTTCCATCACTAGTGACTTTTTCTTGACATGTTCATGGCAAAATAATTGAATGGTAATCGCAGCTCAAAACAGAATACGAAATTACCGTTTTGGCCCGAATTTTTGTGTCAAAAGCAGTGGCAAAACAACAAACGCATAAAAACACGTGAGCAAACGATATACTTCCTGATATACTTTCCTGGCTTTTTACTTGTTTTTCCACATTTTCTAAAGAGACTATCACTAAGCACTTACTAAATTTCTTTTCACAACTATTTTTTCTAAAAAAAATAACTAAAACTCATGAAAACACGCAAACGAATTCCGTAGCTTTTCCACGAACTTTTCAAAGAATGTAAACAAGAAAACAAAAAGGGTGATAGTTTGAGGGATAAAAAATCAACAAAGCATGAAAGAACCGTTAGCCACAGCTGTCAATACAACCAGTAATTATTGAATCATGGACATGTTCCATTAATGAATGAGGATTCTCTGCCATTCGTAAACAATTGAAAAATTTATTTTTTTGAAAAAACTAGCAAATTCGCGCGCGTGTGTTTAAATAAAATTAAATTAAAAAAAGTGAAAATATTATTAATTTGATGCTTGTGAAGCAATATAAATAGACCAAATGTATAAAACAAGTTCGACTTTTTGTAAACATGCTCATAACCTGCAACCGTCAGCTAAACGCATTAAGTGTTGAGCAGAATCAATCCGTCAGTACGTCGAAACAACTGATAGCCAAGTAGACTGCGGGTGTTTGTATGAGAAACGCCAGATACGACGGATACGTCAAAATAGAATTTGCTCTAAAATTGACATACGTCACGCAACTGACGTATTGGCAGGCTGATTTTGTTTCCCGCTTTAGAAATGCGGCAGCATAAACGCATCTTCAAAATGTATGTCCGAAAATGTTAAACGCAGCATTTATAACCCTGGGCTTGCCCTGCAAAAATTGAGAGTACTCTATTTCCTATCCAAAGAGTACTCCAAATGTAATCCTTTTTCATATAAAAATTGTGCTCCAATTAACATTGCGATGTCCTAGGACTGGACCACCTACTCCAACCTTCGCTTAGTTTCTGCTATTCCATGGAGTACTTACAGTCAGAGTACTTTGCAATGTTGCTACTTCTTGGAGTATATACTGTCAGAGCGATAGTGTCGTGATTTTCGTCGATATGGCACGAGCAATGATCGGCTGAAGGTGGTCCGATGAGATATACAAAGGACTACTATTGGAGTACTCCAATTTAAAAAAATTGGAGCACGTAATCCAACGATTTTTGCAGGGATTTTGATGTAAAATTATGTAAAGGACTGTTTACATTGTTCAATTTTCGTTGCATGTATAGTTGATTCCAAAGTAAATTGACTACCCGTTTACATTAATCATTTTTTTTTGAAAACTATTTGACGATTGTATATGTCATTGACAAAAATTATATAAAAATAGAAAAAAAAAACTATTTTCTTTTCATGCACTCAACAACATCCACATAGAGATGGTGATCACTTTTATTAGCTCCCGCTCGACGAATTCCGTCCTGCAACAGCAAGCCCACCGGTTGCTGCGTAGGAACACCATCTCCCGAGAGTGTCCAAACACGCTCTCGTTTAACTCTGATTTGGGTAAATTAATAAGTGAAGCCCTCACTTATCCAGAACGAACCCCGAAGAGCAAAATTTTTGCCTGGCAGGTGGCTTTTCACTTCCCTAATCGTCGATTCACCTGTTCATCTGAGCATACTCTTCTAACACCAATCTCACTTTGGTCAAACCATTATAAAGCTTATGGTTACGTCTGGGCAGGGATTCGTTACAGCAAGAACAACGAAAATAGAGAGCTAGTAAAGCCGATAAAAAATTAATGGCCATCATGGCTAGGCAATGATTTACAACTCCAAGCCAACAAAATACCAAGCGTTTCCGAAAGGAGCGAAAAGCCCATTTGAAGGAATGATAATGGGAGCGTCTACGGATTTAATTATAAAGGGGATCCCACACGGAGTCCTTCCGCAATACAAGGAAACACTTTTTCCTGGTAGGTAGGTATTGGTGTTGAACACGAAAAAGAAACGCCAATTAAAAGAGAAACAATTTAGTTTTAATTTTTTTATTTCCAAATTTTTTTATAAAAACTTGGCAAATATTTACATACAGGGTTGTACAGAAGTTGAATGATAAGTTGAACAAAAGTCGGCTGGCCACCAACTTTGTTGCATGCACGTTTGCAAGACCCGTTGACACGAGTCAATTTTCAGAATCAACATGAAATTGAACGAAAAATCGAGCAATGTAAACGGGACTTTAAGGATGATTTACACGGGTCGATTTTTGTCGTTCCACTGCATTTTACCTTAAAATATGTGAATCGATCGAATTGCTATTTAAGGTACGGGTACAGCTGGCGACACAACGCGACGCGGCCAAATAGATGCCTATTTGATCAACATTGTTGTGTCGCGTGGTGATGCTGTCGCTAGGTGTACTCTGCTCCATAAGAAATAAGAACACATGCAAAGAATATTTGGTCGCGTCGTGTCGATAGGTGTACCCGTACCTTAAATAGCAATTCAATGGATTCATACCTTGTATTTTAACGCAGTGGAACAACAAAAATCGACCCGGGTACATTAGCCTTATAGTACATTTATACTGCACCAAATTAGGCGAATTTGGATAACTCGTTTCGAACCTGTTTACACTGGGAAATTTGCATTTGGCTTCACCTTCCCTGCAAGAATCTTCTACCAGAACATAAAGCCACCGAAAGGAAATGCACCACCATGATGTTTGACACACCTTTAGAGTAACAATAAAAGAAGAGTCAAGAAGGCTTCTGTATTTTTTTGGTAGAATTTTCTTAAAAAAACTAGTTGAAATTGTTTTTTTTACAGCTGTTCATAATGTTAAAGTTATCACGTCAATTACCGATTAAGGTTCTTGCTGGGCAATTCCAAATGTGGAACACAGGCAGGGTTGCTATTTTGAGGAACGGTCGTTTGCATTGTTCGGCGAATGAGGCCAAATGTGATTTTCATGGAAAAAAGCGCCAAATTTGCAATTTTTCGCCAAATTTGGTGCGGTGTAAATGTATTATTAAGGGGTGATAATTATGGAACTATCGAGTTATGCGTTGGTATTTCGATACCTACCTTTCCCCACAGTGATTTTTGATATTGCACAGCTCTATTTTCTGTTTCTGATTTATTTTCCCCTTGGCTAGCTCTGGGGCTGGATTCCCAAAATATGAAATAAAGCTCTTATAGTACATTTACACAGCACCAAATTTGGTAAATTTGGCGAAAAATTGCAAATTTGGCGCTTTTTTCCATACAAATTTCATTTTCCAAATTTGGAATTCCATCGCATTTGGCCTCATTCGCTGAACAATACAATCCACAATTCCTCAAAATAGCCCAGCATGAACCTTAATGGGTAATTGACGTGTGAAAACTTTTGCATTATGCACAGTTCTAAATAACAATTTCAACTATTTTTTTATGATATTGGATCAGTTCCACTAAGAAAAGAGAGAAGCCTTCTTGATTCTTCATTTATTATTACTCTACATGTGTTTAAAACATCAAGGTGGTGCATTTTTTTTCGGTGGCTTTGTATTCTGGTAGAAGATTCTTGTAGGGAAGGTGAAGCCAAATGCAAATTTGCCAGTGTAAACAGGTTCGAAATGACACATTCAAATTCGACAAATTTGGTGCAGTGTAAATGTACTATTAAAAACATCATCTTACTTTTTCGAGCTAGTCCACTAAAATGCAACCGTTTTCTCTCCGTTTTTATTGTGAATTTTTTGACACAAAATCCGTAAATTTATCGAAAACGAACAATCGAGCGAGTGCGACTGTGAATATGGAGCGGTGTGAAAATCTTGCAATTTAATAAAGAAATCTTTCGAAAAAAATAAAACAAATTGCAAAACCTCATTGATAAAAGTGTGGTGCGACTTAGCTATATGCCAAAATCTGCAAAATAGTTTTTTATAAAGTATTTTATTGCGGGTGGTGCCGTGATCTTCAATGCAAAAAGTGCTGTCAAACCCAAGGTAAAGCGACACCGCAAAAAGGGAAACTAGCTGCTGGCTGCATATGTCATATATGAGCAGGAAAGCTCGTCGCCACCTTCTCAAGGAGACAGGGCAAATCCAGTCAATTGAAATTCCAACAATTAGACGTAAATATCCGCCCATTAATTTGTTTGTGTCATTGCTGAAGCAGCACAATTTGGACGATCAGTCGGAGGCAGGCGTAGTCTGTGGTCTGCTAACCATTTGGGGAAAATTCAATAGGTAGCGAAAAAAGATATGGAAGTTGGAAGTGTATTATTAGCCATGGTAGGCAAGGGCGATGGCGACAATGCCAATTTGTGTGATGATTTTATTTGCTTGTGTTAAAACGAAAGCGGTGGAATAGTGAAGAATATAGTTGGTAAATGTATAATACAGCAATAAATAAATAATTGAAAACAACAAAAAAACTTACACAACCTCAGTGCAAAGTAAAAAGTCCGACAAGTGACGACTGGTGTCCGACAATTGTTAAAACGGCCGTGACGTTGCGCGTGGTAGAAACCAACAAAAAAAAAAGTGTTGGAGTGCAGTTGTCGATGCGGCGCGGTACGGTGTGTTAAGGTGCGGGTTGGGTGTGTTTCAACTGCAAGCTAAGGTGAAGGAAATGTCCATGTAAATAAAAAAAATTGATTTCTGCAAAGTGCACAAAAAAGTGTTTGAAATGCCGAAATACCAATTTAAAATGTGGTCCTAAACGCGTTGACAACTTGTAAAGGCGCGTCCACATATTGTCCTAACCATCAACTAATCTCAATCCTCAAATTTAAACAAATTAGTCCATCCTCCTTTCTCTTCGCCATTTTCTGTGAAAAAAGTGTGCTCATTAGTGTTTATTTAAACAAAGTGCTTCCATTTTTCTACTAAATTGTTTGTCTGCCGCTATATCAACTCTTATACCATCAACAGCTGTTACCCTACATACAGCTAACTACGTCGAGCAACGCCCGTAATAATCGGGGAAATGTTATGTTAATTGAGCAAACAGCAACAGTTAACTAAATTATTTGATTGGATTGTTGACAGAATGCCCAAATGCGACATGAAGACTCGCTACATTCCTGCTACATTTGCCTGGATTCTACTTCTCGCCACCACGTTCCTGTTTTTCTTTTATCCGTAAGTACTTATTGAAAATAAAAAAATGCGTTCAATCTTTATAGGTACATACATACATATCATAGGTACATCATATCAGCCTTCAGCAGAACAGCCATCAAGGCGTTTAAAGAAATTTCCATCGGATTTGTACTGATAATCATTATCATTATCATCATTTATTGGCTCTTAACCGTCTAATGGATATTAGCCGTTCCATTTTAGAGATAACTGACGTCAATTGGAAACTCCAATGGAGTTCAAGTCATGCTCCAGCTGTTGTTTCCATCTCAATCCAGTCCTCTTCCTTCATCTGGGGACGAGTTCGGTTGGCGATAGGAAAATCTTCTCGGCTGGAGCTTCTCTGCCCATTCGCATAACATGACCCAGCCAGCGAAGCTTTTGGGCTTTATTTGTTGTTGCTGTTGTTGTTGTTGATGTTGTTGTTGTTGCTGTTGTAAAGGGAACTCTGCCCAAACGTGTAACTACTTTTCCTTAAACTAAATTGTCATCAATGTCTTCTAACGGAAATCCTAGGAAACTAGCAGTTTCTGCAGGGTTGGACCAGATAGAAATGGGTGTTAGAAAAGTGCTCTCCGAAGAGAGGGTGAATAGATGGTTGGTCTTATGAGAAGACGAGCCGCATGTCGGGCATTCATTCGGTACGCCAAGCTGCAGTTTGGATATCTAGGAGTTTAACCTGTTTTTAGCCAGAGTGACCCTTGTCTCTCGAAGAAGCATGAAATGTTGGAGTTTGAAAAACTGCGTTCACCGGACAGAGCTTAAGATGGGAGCCAACATACGTTACATGGATGTGCTTCAGGGCCTGCCCATGAATTTCAGGATCAAACGGCGATGTTGCTAGGTGCCGGTCTTTAATTCGCTGGACTAGGGTCAGATCTGCGTGAAGCGCGTACAGATCATCGTTAAAATCTCCTTCGATACTCGCCGTTGGCATCACGGAAAGAATCATAAATCTTCTCCCAAATACTCCAAAGGCCATCTCATCTTCTCTTGAAAGTGTCCATGTTTCGCAGCCATACCTCAGGACAGGTAGGTCGCCTCCCAGTTGGTGCACCCTGGGTAACGCTAAATGACCTACATAGCCTACACGGCTAGTTTCTTGTATTGCCGGTTCTACGAGAACGGTACCGGTACTTGTGCTGTACCCATCGAGCCGAAACGACCCGGGCCGTTTTCTTATATCGACCCGGCCAAGAGCAATACACTCGGGGTGACCCTGTCTGACATTTAGGCAGGGCTACACCTCGCTACAACAACAACAACAACAGGTATGATGACACACTTACAGAGCGTGATCTTAGGTTGAGCCATGGACTGTCGATTTCGGCATCACTCCCCAAAACCTTAGGGGAGTGTTTTTACTGTTAATAACAACAACAACAACAACAGGATTATCCGATTCATTCCGGCAAGACACGCCTTTTATTCGTAAATCTCTCCATAACCTGTGGAGAGTATCACTTCGCTTACAACAACATCATCAACAGAGACTTAATACCTAGCAACATTTACGTTGCATAACTAAAAAAGTCCTGTACTGATTGTAGTTAAGATATAAAAATACAACATTGATGTACATAGTTAGTTGTAAGATAATAACTGCTATTTTCATTGCAATACACAATACCTGATTAAACAAACAAAAAATGTATACTAAGTTGTTAAGGAACATTTTTTAAATACAACAAAAACAACAATGCTTGCATGCACAATTTGTAATAAGTAAGAATATGAAATATTAGAGCAACATTTGTTGTAACAATCATTCGTACTAAATGTGCAAAACTGAACAACAACAAAATAGAAAGGGAAATAAGAATAATACTAGTTTAGCTGGAAATAGCAACGACAATAAAAAAGAATAACAAAAGAAAAATCGCGTGTATGATAGTTTTTTTTTAACGCAATGTATTGCATTAACAAATATATGTACGTTGTTTGGGTCAGATTTATATACAGTGGTAGTCATATAATTGGGAGCTGGAACGAAATACTTTGTCTGACATTTCCAGTTACAAGGAGTGTGTGCGTGCGTGCAGGTCTGAATTCACTTGAACCCACCAGAATGAATTCGCCTTGCATTATCCATCCTCTCCTTCCTTACGGATGGAGGGATGACATGACCTAGAAGTTCCACTGGTCATATCAAATCGCTCCCGAGACAGTCGGGCAGTACCGCAAGGGAGTACCGGAGTGTACCGGGTTCATATCCGGCAAAGGACTGTCAATTTCCACATAGCTCCCCAAAACCTTCGGGGAGTATTTTCTTCGTTGTTGTTGTTGTTGTTGTAGCGAGGTGTAGCCCTGCCTAAATGTCAGACAGGGTCATCTCGAGTGTATTGCTCTTGGCCGTGTCGATATAACAAAACGGGCCGGGTCGTTTCGGCACGATGGGTACAGCACAAGTACTGGTACCGTTCTCGTAGAACCGGCAATACAAGAAACTAGCCATGTAGGCCATGTAGGTCATTTAGCGTTACCCATGGTGCACCAACGGAGAGGCGACCTACTCTTACAACAACAACAATTCGCCTTGCAGAAATCGAATGCTGTGTAGAAACCAAGCAACAACATAAGCAATTTGACAGCTTCGATTAGATTTTAAAGAAGAAAAAACCATATTGTGGGACCAAGGCGAATTCATACAGCTGTGTTCGAGCGTATTCAGATCTTCTAGCACGCACACACTCCTTGTAATTAAAAATGTCATACAAATCAACAACATACGCAATTTGACAGCTCCGATTCGATTTTCAAGGAAGAAGAAAAAAACCATATGGTGGGAGGATGCCACCTGTAATGAATTCGCCTTGGGTGGGACGAACCCACCTTTAGAACGAATTCGCCTTGGGAGAAACTTATGGTAATGGTATGATAATGGTGTGGTAATGGTATTGTCAACGTCAGTTGCCAATCATACCGATCAATGACAATGTGGTAAGGCGAAATATTCAATACGAATGGGAGGGGGAGTTGAGCGATGACAGCGAACGTGTTCATAAGCATTCTTTATCCACATTTCATTTTATTAATTAACTTTGCCTTTTCTTAAAATTAAATAATCATTTATCTCAATATCAAATATTAATCGCTTGTCCTAACAGTATGGTAATGGCGTGGTCCAACTGCTTTAATTCGAACATCGGTACCGCAGATGGGTGCCATCACTTTATTCAAAATGAATCACATACATACCTAATATATATTTTTTGATTGTTGACACAATCATGAAATTTGAAACGATACAACAGAAACAGAATTTAATGACAGCTGCAATAAAACCAACTGATTGAAGCAGTTATATCTAATAACATTTAAGAAGCAAATACCACCTGGCAATTGAGTTATCTAAGGAATAGCGGTGTTGCTAAGTGACTTTTTACAAGATCATATCCCCTAAGTCACACAATTCAATTTACTGCATGTTATGCTCTATTCCTAGTTTTTTTAATGAACTAGTTCATTATTTCGTTGAGTGGAGTGAAAAAAACTTTTCTGTAGCAACGTTTCAGGTGAAAATTTATATATGATATTTTAGAAACACCCCACTCACATTGAAACCGCGATAAAAGTAAACTTTTTTATTTTTTATTACTAAATTTTACTTTGGTTGTCATTAGAAAACAAATGAAATTAAATAATTTTAAACAGTTAGGTTGCTTTTCTCAACCAGTATCTATTGAGTTAAGGGTCAGTTACATAAAGTTTTATTTTAACTTTACCTCGAACTTTGACTTTGATAGAAAAGTTCAGTATACGTGTTTAAGCGAAGCATGGCAAATTGGAGACCTCAAAGTTGAAGCAAGGTTAAAATTTGGCAAACTCGAAAAATTTTGCTTGCTTTGACAATATTTTGATGACTTTGCTTTAATTAGAGAATAAATAGTTGGAGGAAATAATAATTCATTCATTTTTTCTCTATTAAATTAATAAATTAACCAAAACACTCTGAATGCAAAGAAATAAATAACGAAAAGAAATGTATAAAAGAGAAACGTCAAGGCGTTCATTGTAGCGTACCTCTGAAGTTGGACGCAAAGTTTTGAGGTAGCAAATTTCAGGCGAGGTTAACAAAGCTGTATGTATTTGGCCCTTTAGGTTGCTATCAAAAACTATTGAACTAGTTCAATTGATCGAACTATACATAGTTCAATTAGGCGGCCGAACAACAATTCCAAAGAACTAGTTCATTAGTTTCAACGAGCTAGACACTAACTAGTCCTTCGTTGAACTAACCCTGTAGGGAAAATCTCTAGTTCAGAGCTGTTGTTGTTGTTGTTGTTGTTGTTGTTGTTGTTGTTGTTGTTGTTGTTAACAGCAAAACACTCCCCGAAGGTTTTGGGGAGTGATGCCGAAGTTGACAGTCCTTGGCCGGATATGACCCCGGTACGCTGCGGTACTCCCTTGCGGTACTGCCCACTGTCGTGGTAGCGATTTGGTATGACCAGTGGAACCTTCTAGGTCATGTCATCCCCCCATCCGTAAGGAAGAAGAAGATGGGTAATGAGAGGTGAGAGGAATCATATCCGTAGATCAACCATCGAGGAGCACGTCATTACCTATGTGCATATTAGTCGCCTCTTACGACCGGTATGCCTACCTCGGGCATATTCTAAACCCCTAACCCGCAGGGGCAGTTCAGAGCTAGTTCGCTTCTAGTGCTTTCCGAACCAGTACTAGTTCGCGAACTATGTTTTTTAACTACATGAAATCAAATGGCGAATTTAACATGGCGATGTGCTAGGCTGGAACTAGTACAAAATTCGACAGTTTGGATCTAGTTCGTTTATTCGTACTATTTCTATAGTTCTGAACCATTTCTAAGCATAGAAACGAATATAAATTAAATACAAAAACTTAAATTCAAATACGAATCCAAAAGCCTTTTAATGACTCTTCAAACACTGGTTTCGAACTAGTGAAAATGTAATCACTAACGTAGTAGTTCTTATTGGCCACTTTATATCTAGTTCTGAACCAGAAATTTGTGTCACTAGTGCCTGAGTTCCCTGCAGGGAAAAAACCCAATTCTAGTTTTGATTAAGTATAAGGTAGTAGTAGTGCTTAACGACTGTGTCCGGCAAGTAGTCAGTCCACTGTTTTTATTTTATTATTAAAATAAAAAAAATATTAACAAAATAAAACAAGTAAGGAAAGCTGTCTTCGGCTGTGCCGAAGGCTAAATACCTTTTCATACCATTTTCACTGTTTGATCCCCAGTACAGCCTGTGTGAATTTAACTTTAGCTCATACCGAAATTATCGGAGCTATCGATTATATGGGGACGATGTGTTATATTGGTCCAATCTCATTAATTTTTAACATCGACATTCCACATTCTAAAATAGCAACATTTACGAAATTTCACGTTCCTACCGATATAATTACAGGAGTTATCTACCAAAATCCGTTAATCGGAACAATCGATTGTATGGGGGCTATGTGAAATATTTATCCCATTTCAATGATTTTCAACATCGACATTTTACTAGTAAAAATAGCGACGCTTCCAAAATTTCACGTTCCTATGTGTTTAATTACAGGACATATAGCTCAAAATCCGCTTATCGGAATAATCGATTGTATGGGAGCTATGTGAAATATGTATGCCATCTCAATGATTTTCAACATCGATGTTTCACATATAAAAATAGCGATACTTCCAAAATTTCAAGTTCCTACCTATATAATTACAGGAGTTATCTACCAAAATCCGTCTATCGGAACAATCGATTGTATGGGGGCTATGTGAAATATTTATCCAATCTCGATGATTTTCAACATCGATATTTCACATATAAAAAAAGCAATACCTCCAAACTTTCACGTTTCTACATGTTTAATTGCAGGAGTTATAGCCCAAAATCCGTTTATCGGAATAATCGATTGTATGGGAGCTATGTGAAATATTTATCCCATCTCTATGAGTTTCAACATCGATATTTCACATATAAAAATAGCAATACTTACAAAATTTCACGTTCCTACGTGTTTAATTACAGGAGTTATAGCCCAAAATCCGTTTATCGGAATAATCGATTGTATGGGAGCTATGTGAAATATTTATCCCATCTCTATGATTTTCAGCATCGATATTTCACATATAAAAATAGCAACACTTATAAAATTTCACGTTCCTTCGTGTTTAATTACAGGAGTTATAGCCCAAAATCCGTTTATCGGAATAATCGGTTGTATGGGAGCTATATGTTATATTGGTCCGATCTTGCTGGTTCCGACAAATGATTCCTATATTGGAAAATGGTGGCCGCATACCAAATTTCAGCCAAATATCTCAAAAACTGAGGGACTAGTTTGCGTTCAAACAGACAGACAGACAGACGGACAGACGGACATGGCTAAATCAACTCATCTCGTCATCCTGATCATTTCGGTATACTTATTGATGGGTCTATCTCTTCTTCTTCTCATATTTACAAACATCGGACCAAAGTTATAATACCATTTCATGTTCATGAAAGGTATAAAAATATTTTTATGATACTGTCAAACGATAAGATAGATTTATCATCGTACTTAAATTTGATTAGGGACTAACATTTCTCTGCATTTCTCGCCTTTGTTCAGACAATTCGCGACTTGATGACTAATACGCATAATCAATACATATTCCACTTAAACTAGCCGAGTATGACATAAAACGATTGTAGCGCCAGTCGTTTGTAATTCGGCAATAAAAAAAAAACTAAAAATAAAAATTGAAAAATGCTTGCTATAGAACTGCGGTCGTATTGTTTGACTGTCACGTGGTCAAATTACGAAAATGGCTAAAATTACACGGCAAGAAAACACAAGGGGTGTAGAACGGGCTGGAAAAAAGGATTTGAGGATGTGAGCTGATGTTCAAAGTCTGACTTAGTCTCATAAAAAAAAGCTAAGCTGTGCTCTGACATGCATACTAATGGATACGCAAAATATCAACAACTTATTTTTTTTTTTTGCAGGAGAATTGAGTCATATCACAAGAAGTAACAATTCCTGCCTGTCTTTGTTACAAACTGATTTTTTCCTCTTTGTACGTAAGATACATTCATGCGTTAGACAACGACAGCTTTGCAACTTTGGATTGCAATCGGTGTCATTACTTTTAGTTGAATACGATACCATCAAATCCTTTTAAGTTCGTCTGACACACAGTGTTGTTGTTGTTGTTGTAGTGTATTTTGTCTCGCTTCACACTTTTCCGTCTAGCTCGCCACAGCCTTGTTGCTCGTTAACTAAATGTTTTTGTTGTTTACTCACGACATGCCCATCAAGTGGTCAACTTTCATTCATTTCTATACATTTTACCGCATTCTACTACAAGTTGGCTTTTTCCTTGCCTATTCATTTGGTACGAGTGCTTTTTCCTTTGTTTGCCGTTGTGTTGTGATGATTTCAATGTCATCGGACAACCAAACGCAAACTAAGTTGCTTTTGGACGTACAGTGTGTTTCCAAATTTTGCGAGTGTTGCTTGTATTTCTAATTATGTTTGATATAACTAACTAATCAAAATTAAATTTTTTGAACCGATGGTCACAATTTTTATTAAAACTTGAATGAATTATGTACTCATTGGAGAATTTTTGCACATGTGGCAACACTTCTAACAAAAACTGTACCTTCCATAGGCTGATCTCTTTTATATGATATATCAACTTTAAAAGCCAAAGCAACTAAACATGAATTGTTATTTCCAAATGAACTAAAAACTACAAAATAATTTTTCCTGTGTCTACATAGATTCTTCCGGGGTCGAAGTGGATTTTAGTCGCCTCTTACGACAGGCATACCTATCTCGGGCATATTCTACACCCCTAACCCGCAAAGTTACCGCGAAGAGCTTGTCCTGGAAATTTGTGATTGTGAATTCTTATACATAAGTATTAAACAGTACTTGGAAGTTGGAAATCTATAAAAATATTTGGCGCTTGCTATATCGTGAAAAGATGATTTTTTAGGAAAGCTTATAACTATCAGTGATAAAGCGGCCCGCGACACCTTTTGGATTTTTTTCGTAACTATAATACATAGTCACGGAAACCTGAACGATGAAAAACAATTTCAAAACCACAGCATGACGGAAAGCTAGTTCCGTCAAAGAGAATATATCAACAAGAGCCACCACTCGTTATGAAAGCAACGAACAAGATGGATGCCGTTTTCTTTCAAGGTTTCGGTAATTTCGATATAAATATGTTATTGTCTAATCAAAACAAAATGTGTAAAAGAAAATAGACGAGAACTGAAATAACACAAGAGTCGAAACAAAAATTTCCCAGCTGTCGAATTGACAAAACCGAGGAAAACAAAATTACCAAAACCCTGAAAGAAAACGGCATCCATCTTTTTCCTTGCATTTATAACGAGTGACGGTTCTTGTTGATATATTCTCTTTGGTTCCGTATCAAAAGCAAAATCTTTGGGAATGAAATTATTCAAAAATCGCTTCGCCACCTATCGGAATTATTTTTTTTATATTACCTTGAGGTAGAAAACTAAACGATGATGAAAATTTGAAGATCCTACCTCAACGGGAAGCTAGTTATGTAGTTAAAAAACGAATTGAACGTCACCGAAAACAGACCTAGCGGGGCAAAATTTTTCTTAAACATTTGAAATTAATTATTAATAGTTACGCACTCTAAATATCAGCCTAATCGGTCCATTATAAGGATTTTCCGTTTTTATTGCCCGATCTCAGCTCCTTCTAGCGGCATTTCTTTTTTGAATCTTCGAAATTCAGCTTTGCCGGACCATAATTGCGATTTTTAAAAATATAACGACTCACGAGCCCTTTCGGACTTTTTCCCATAATATTTTGCATTGTCATCGACACCTGAACTATGGTGAAAATCTCAAGACCCTAGCTCATCAGGCAGTTGGTTTGAAATCAAAATGCAAAAAAGATGAAAGCGACCTAATAACAACATTTAATAAAATATACTTTCCTGCAAATTTACAGGTTGAGCTCTTTCATTGTACCGAGTTGTATAGACCCCCCGCGCAAAGATGTTTACACGTTAAACATTTTTTTCTTTGATGCATTTTCTATTTTGATTTAAGTTTTTTTAGCAACATGCTATTTTCAAACTCACTGTAGGTAATAGAATACGTAAACATGTATGTTCTAATGTATGTGCTTTTGTGATTTTCGACCCTGGCCTCGACTTCATTCAATTATCCACCCTCATATGGCGTTGAGCTTCGTTGACTGAACTTAAGCTTGTGCGATTTCTATTTCAAAAGTACTCTTATCCACTGTTGCGTTTAAATAAAAAAATATGTATCCGTTATCAGAAACGAAATCAGCTATGTGCTTTTTCACGTGAGATTCTCAAGTTTACTTTAAAGAAGTTTACGTCGACAAAGCTAGTATTACCTTTAGCGTACCGATATCCTCGGGTGTCTGAGAAAATAAAAACTAGTCAGCTATCATAGGTGCCAACTGATTTATGGAAAGTGAACTCTAGACCCAGGTTCGGTGAAAATATATTATTTCGTACAATCCTGAAACCATTCATGTTAAAGAATGTGCTTTTAAAGGTTTCAAAAGGAGTACTTAGGTGGGAGACACCGTCTTTGTTATAACTAAGTCATACTAAATTGTTTTCTCTTTATGAAGATTCAATTAAGTTGTCAAATTCAGATTCATGAAATTTGCATTGTTTTAGTATTTCCATTAGTCGGAAGACTAATATATTGTTTTGTTTTAACAATAACTTAATGATGAATATTAAATTTTGAATATCAATTATGTTGTTCATCAATTGCAAAATATAATTGTCTACTTATAGTTATAATAACAAAGTACCTGGGTGGCCGAGCTTGCTCGGTGCTATCAATTTAGTGCTAACTTTACTTACCAACCTTGTGAGGATGTGTTACACTGTCCTTTATATGTGGGCAAATTATTAAAATTTTGTAATTTTCGTAGCCGTAATGGACTTTTTGCGGACAACTCTACTTGAAAATATTTTAGTTGGTATGTCAGCGAAAATACCTCTCATTTGATACTCATATTGGCATATCTAGCTCCATAAATAAAAAAAAATTTAAATAGGTGGCCCCAAGTGACAACCCCAAAGTGTATAGTCTTAGAATCAATCATACTATCTATATGCCAAATTTCACACCAATCGGTCAAGCGGTTCTCGAGATAGTACCGGACCTACAAATATACAAATATACAAGTTTAGCTCGTTTAAAGTTATTAGATTGGTTAGATTAGGCTAGATGGTAGCTGTCCCAGTAGGAGGACAGCTCACTTGGACACTTATAAGGTCCATTGTGATTCTACATTCTACACTTGCTTGACAAATCGCCGCTTAACTGTTGGATTAGATGTTGAACTTCTTGACAGCGAGTGCGCTGGACAGCATCTCTTCCACCGCATCCTTGATGGCGTAAAAAATTGGTAATTTAATAAAGAAATTAATCATTGCCAATAAACAAAAATATTTGAAATTATGTAGTACTTGTCAGAAACAGCTAACAAGCATAGCGTTCCAAGAATTAAGTAATTGGATTGTTTCATTTTTTTATATAACTTACGCGTTGCGAGTATGATAACATTAATTCCCATACCAATTTTCCATGCCAAACATAAATTCGCGCATAAACTTAGATAAGAGAAAAAATAAGTCACCGAAGCCAAATAAAATGTAGACTAGAAAATAAACAATAACTTATCTAATCAAGATAACAAAATTTAGGAAACAGTTTTGGGCGCAAAGTTTGTGGCTGATATGAAAGGCTCGGAGTAAAAAAGAAACGTAAAAACGTGTAAAAAATTGCCCAGTAAAAGGTAGAGAAATCACTTTTCCAAAATAAAGGCAGAACTATCTTTTATTTTAGCCTTTCCTTTCCTTTTCCCCTTTAAGTAATACAGTTTTGTTTTTTTTTATTTTTTCTTCATCTTCTCATTTTTTATTTATCTTTTATTCATTTTCTCTTAACAATTTTTATGATTTAAAATTTTTAAATCAAAGCTTCCGTCATCCTGCGGTCTCTTTGACGTTCCTTTCCTTCATCTTTATTGCCGTATCTTTCCTTGCTGCTTTATATTGCTCTCACACTCGGGCTCTCCCCATTAGCGAAGAATACAATTACAATAACACAAACTCACAATTCATGAAAAAGAGATCCATTCATTATGCATGGAAACTTTTTGGGAACTTCTTTTGGTTCATTAAGGAACTTTTTCGGGATTGCTGTCAAGATAATTTTGGGATTTTCGGGATTGTTTTCGGGTTAGTTTTAGACGTATTTTGGGGTTGTTTTCAGGTCTTTTCGGTCTTTTGAAATCTTCGAGCACATAAATAGCACATAATACCCACATATAAATTTTTTCCCTACAGCTACCATTTATTAGGGTGGGTTTTAGCTGGTACCCAAATTTTAAAATTCGAAAAAAAATATTTAAAATGTGAGCAACAAAAAAAAATTTTGCGGAATCCTCGAGCACATAAATAGCACTTAATTCCCACATTTAAAGTTTTTTCCTAAAGCTACTCCTTCTTAGGGTTGAAGTTTTAAAAAAAGTACTTAAAACTTAAACAACAAATAAAATCTTTTTGAAATCTTCGAGCACATAAATAGCACATAATTCCTGGCTTAATAAAATTCCAGCCCGTCGACCGGCGATATAACCCCCCCACCCCCCTCGCCACCCCCTCTGTTTTTTCTTACACATTATTGTTTTTATTCGAGCACATAAATAGCACTTAATTCCCACATTTAAAGTTTTTCCTAATGCCACTCCTTCTTAGGGGGGGGGGGGTCTAGCTGGACGTCCAGCTGGACCCCCCACTTTTGGGGTTTTAAAAAAAGTACTTAAAAATTGAGCACAAAATTTTTTTTTTGGGGAACAAATTAGCACATAAATAGCACATAATTCCTGGCTATTCAAATTTAAAATCCGTCTGGGGGGGGGGGGGGGTCCAGCTTGACGCACCTGTTAATGCACAGTGTTCTGCTAGCAGAACATCGATTTTTGGGAAAAGTTGACGAGCACCTTTTGTAGGATTAGAGCACCTTTTGAGCACCTAATTTTGCATGTGTTACTTTTATGTTCTGCTAAAACTGTTCTGCTAGCTTTAGGAACCTCTGCTACATACATATACATGTATTTTGCAGGTGTTCATAAGTAAGTTTAAGCTCAATTCATTTGCTGAATCGCTAGTGCTACTTTAGACTTTCCGTTTCCGATTAGAAATGAAAAGAATAATTCATTGGATGACTCTTAAGAAACAAACACAAACGAATTTAACTTGTTTTTCTCTAAATCATCGACGCCAAATGTGTGAAACAAACTTTCAAACAAAGCTGAAGGTGAATATATGTATGAGCGACTGAAAGGAAAACTTCTAACAAAAGAAAGACGTGAGAACCAAGTACTCGTGAAGTTTAATGTGTAAGCATATGGATTCTGCACAATTATACAAACTACACGGCTAAAAATTTGAACCTAAATTTTAAACTTTTTTGGACTACATATATGACCAAACCAAATTTGCATTTAAATTCAATCTAGACCAGTTTTCATGAAAATTGGCTAAATGAATCGGGTTTCAATTATAAACAAGAAATGTTTTAACAATTTTTTTAAAGATAAAATAAAGTTTTGTCCGTTGGCGGGAATTCGAACGCGGGGAGTCATCATGCCCGTCTGGTCTACCACTGAGCTACATCGCACACATAAATGTTGTTGGCAAAATTCAATCTTGAATAAGCTTTCAAAAATAAATTTGAATTTTCAAACCCAAAAGTTTAAATTTTAGATCGAAAAGTTTTAAGAATAAAATAAAACTAAAAAAATGTGGCAGCTGACAGAACTCGAACGAAAACGCTCAGGAGTCAAAGCCGACTGCTCTACCGCTGAGCTATGACGCATATGAAATTTTTGTGGGCAAAATTCAATTACATTCAAACAAACCAAAAATAAAAAATTTAGCCTGCTTTTTCATTTAGATTTTAAATCGAAACCAAAAGAAATTGAAAATCTTTGTAGGTATTTGGACGGTTTGAAATATTGTACAAAAAAGTTTGAGAAATTGATTAATCTTTATACGGGTTTAAAATTTAGGTTGATTTTTTTAGCCGTGTAGTGTTTGCGAAGTCGTTGAACTTTAACCATAAAACTTAATTTTATTATAATAGATGAGTAATAAATGATTCGGATACGAGCCCTAAATGACTCATAGACGAGTCATAAATGAGTTATGGGTGAGTCATAAGTAACGCAGAGACGAGTCCTTTATTTTCCTTTCCTTTTCTTTCCTTGCCTTACCTTTCCTTTTCTTTCCTTTTCTTCCCTTTCCTTTTCTTCCCTTTCCTTTTCTTTCCTTTCCTTTTCTTTCCTTTCCTTTCCTTTCGTTTCGATCCGTTCCCCTTCCCTTCCAACCGTTTCCTTTAATATAATTTCCTTAACTTCCAATAATATTAACATCCATTATCACGAGTGCTCACTCAACTGATCTGTACCACGACATACACCTCTCTTACACTTACATCTTACACCTTACATCTTACGCGTAAATTTTTCTGGATGACCCCCGGCGCAAAAACACGAGAAATTAAACTAAAATTGCTTAAGGTGATGCTGGTGTTGGTGGGTGTCAGAAGAGCCCAAGAGTTTCTGATCGTAATAAAAATGAAATTAAATGAAACGAAATTAAATTATATTAAACTTAACTTCAACAAAACGTTAGCTAACAATTACAAAAGTTAAATTAATGGAAGCGCAGCGGTGCGGGTGGCAAATAGTAGAAAAAACCCCAAACTTTTCTGAACTGATTTTTTTTTTGCCAGCAAACGAATCAAACTAAGTTGAGCAACATCTAACTATGAAGGTCACACAGAATTGAGTGGGTTTGTAGCTTGGCATTTTCTGAAAGCAGAAAAATGATAAATACATTTTGTGGCGTAAAATTTTAGTTTGTTCTACTTCACAAAATTTTTAACGCGCGCTAAAAGCATATAATTCGAAATAGTTAAACTGCGCTTGACTGTTTTATGCGCTGCTGATGGCAAATTTTGCTCAGACTATAATTTTGTAATTGTGTGTACGTAGTTATTTGTAAATAAATATGTTCTCCCACATAGTTATCCTTGTAAATAAGAATATTTACATGAGAGTATATCGTCACTTCCTTGCCAGAAGCATGAATGTGCCAAAATTAATATTTTGAGAAATCGTATTTGAAAGTTTATTGCTTTCGCAAAATTTGAAATTATAGCTTTTGACATAACTAGATATATTTTTCCATTCATTATACTCTTTCCACTGATATAGGTTTTAGGTTAATATTCCTTAAATTCCTCGACATTCGGCACATTCATCATTTCCAAAGTAAATGAATGTGTAGCACATTCATGTTTTTAGCTCAACGAAAATGTTCAAAAGTGAATTTCAAAATTTTTTAAAATTTTCGTTGAACCAGAAACACGAATGTGTAGCAAAATTGTTTCGTATACGCCATGGTGTCTGTGGTTCAGTACAACACATTAATTTTTCTGGGTCAATGAAAATTTTCAAAATTTTGAAATTCATTTTTTATACATTTTCAGAAATTCAAATCATAGGCCGGCAATTAGTTTCCTGGGAGGAAAACTCCAATGTTTTAACAAAGCAAGCGCTCTCTCCGTGCCGACTACTGATTCAAATACATATTCATGAAAATGGCATTGCAGATTTCCGGGGGTTCCTTGTACTTTGGAAACCCAGGATTTTCGTGAATCGTAGAGAAACGAGAGATTAGTCACATGAGCCTATTAACTCAAATCTGGAAAATTTTCGACGATATTAGCCCCCCAAAACCCGATTAACTTTTTCTCAAACCTTTGAAAAAAATGTATAGCTTTCAAGTTGAAATCCAACATCATTCTCAATTATACTCCAACCATCTCAACTTGAGAACGCTATGATTCTCAAGTTTATTCGGTGTGGAAAAAAACCTGAAGACATTGCAGATCAAACTTCGAGCAACTTATGCTCTCCATTGGTTGTTGTTGTTGTTGTTGCAAAATACTCCCCGAAGGTTTTGGGGAGTGATGCCGAAGTTGACAGTCCTTGGCCGGATATGACCCCGGTACGCTGCGGTACTCCCTTGCGGTACTGCCCGACTGTCGTGGTAGCGATTTGGTATGACCAGTGGAAGCTTCTAGGTCATGTCATCCCTCCATCCGTGAGGAAGGAGAAGATGGGTAATGAGAGGTGAGAGGCATCATATCCGTAGATCAACCATCGAGTAGCACGTTAATTACCTATGTGCATATTAGTCGCCTCTTACGACCGGTATGCCTACCTCGGGCATATTCTAAACCCCTAACCCGCTGGGGGCCTCTCCATTGGTTAATTCTATTTAGTGTAGAAACTAGAACGTCTTGAAAATAAAGTGCAACCAAATGCCACAACCTTATACGTAAAGTTTACGAAAGTTCACATATGAGTTTTATGTGGTTGACTCATTTACTCTCCAACCACTTGTCGCAAAAAGTTTCCAAAATAGTTATGGCATTGAGCTTGCAGATTTGTAGCAACCAAAACTAATAACAAGAATGCTGCGCAAAAGTTTCATAAACCAATCAGCAGGGAAATGTGCATAAGCATTTTCTTATGTAACTAAATATTTCCGATTTAATGCATATTTCTGAGATAAGTAGGGGAGACTGGGGATCCTTCGGCACTTTTCTTGAGCCTGCATATCCCCGAAGATATCCAACGGATCGAAATTTTCATGAGCTTGAACAAATCTCACGTTATTCAAGAATAAAATGTAGAATAAACATTTCATGGAATTGGACTCGAGAAATATATACACTGACTCAAAAAAATTTAGGTACTCTCAAATTTTTTGGACTTTCGTTAGAAAGTGTAACTATGTCTAAATTTTTTAAATTAAAATATGGCCAATTATACACCAGAAACCAAAAAAAAAATTCCTTAAAAATTTGCACAAAGCCCAGGGGAATTTCCCAAAATTAGCAAAATTTGCCATCAAAATTTTTTGAGTGTGGAAGAAATTACGAAAAAAATTCTAAAAAATTTGGGATATTTTTGCGCCACTTCCTCTAGCTTGCACATTATTATAGTGAGATTGACTGGCCTACAAAACTGCATACTCAGAAAGACACAAACAATTATAACGTTTTTTAACAGTGAAATGGAGATGTGAAACTTCGAATCGATATTTCTTATTAGTGATGGGTAAGTTTTTGCTCCTTCATACCGAAAACGCGATTGCCGAATGTATGCATGCACAAAATATTTATACATTTTTTCAGGATTCGGCATTATTCATTTATTAATATTCAAGAAGGTTCTTTTGTGAGACCATTTCCGCAATTTAAGAGATCATTTTTGGACTTTCTTTTTTGTGGGTGGAGTTTTGGATCATTTCAGGACTTTTTCGAATCGTTTCAGGATTGTGTTCGGGATGATTTCTGAGCTTTTTTGTTTTGGAACAATTTCGGCAATTTTTAGGGATCATCTTGGGTTTTTCGGAATTGTTTTGGGATTGTTTTCGGACCATTTTGAAACTTTTTCGGCATCATTTTGGAACTTTTTTGGAGTTGTTTTTGGATAATTTCGATTTTTCGACACTGTTTGTAGATGATTTCGGGATTGTTTTCGGACCATTTGGGGACTTTTTCGAAATTGTTTTTGGGTTCTTTTTAGGACTTTCTCGGAATTGCTTTTGGGGGGTTTCGGGATCAATTTGGTACTTTTTTGGGGCCATTTTTGGACTTTTGCGGGACTGTTTCCAGATTTAATTGGGGACTTTTTCGGGATTGTTTTCGGATGATTTCGGGATTGTTTTAAGAATATTTTTTGGAGATTTTCTGGATACTTTTGGGACTTTTTCGGAGTTCGTTTCAGAATAGTTTTGGGTATACTACTCCAAAATATATAAATTACAGTTCGCGAAAGTATACCTATGTATAAAAAAAGAGAAATACGTGTCATTGCACATTTCATCGTCCCTTCATTTTCTCTATAACTAATTACCTTAGCTATCGTGACATCAGGTTTTGGCTGCATTCAAGGTGTTTGTAAGTAGTTTGCAATGGTTTTAGCAGCTGTTGAAGTTGCAGTTGTCGTCATGGTGGATTGTGTGGTGATCAGAATGTCGCCATATTCAACGCCAAACATTTTACATTGCGATGAGCTGAATGTAAATGAATTCATTAGATTTTAGAGTGCGTTGGAATGAATAACAAAATTACTAAAAGAAAAAAATTACAAAATAAATATAGTTATTCATAGCTATTTTTGTAGCGTGTCACGTGCGTAAACATTCGCATCTAAGCTCACTTCCAGATTGCCTAAACCTCAAGCAAATATAAATTCATTTTTGGTTTTGTTATAATATTGAGCGTGACTCCTAATTAAAAAGATGAAGCGAAACAACTTTTTATACCTCAGCATAGTTCGTTAGTTTCTGCTCATTTCACGTTGCGTAGCTTCCTCAATTGAAGTATGTAAAAATAAAATTTATAATTACGCAAAAAAAAGTAGACACGCGTCTCCGGTTGAATAGTTTTTTTTAGCTGCTTTTGCTATTCACCTGCGTGTCTCTTGTATGTGGCTTACCACGTAATGAAAAATTTCGTTACCAACACTCGGTTAATGGCTAAGCACACTAGGCCAGCTTGTAATTTCTCAAAAGCATGGCTGGGAATTTTTTGTTTCATTTGTGGACTTTTTCGGGATAATTTCTGGACTTTTTTTGTATAATTTTTGGAGTTTTTCGATAAAATTTCGGCATATGTTTCTGGGATCATTTTGGAACTTTTTCGTCACTATTTCGGGATGGTTCTTGGGGCTGTTTGCGACCACTTCGGGACTTTTTTGGGATCATTTCGGGAGGGTTTTCGCAACTATCTTGGGCCCATTTCGGGACTTTTTTTTTTTTGATAATTTCAGTACTTTTTCGAGATCATTTTCTAACTTTTTTTTTTAGATCATGTATGGAATTTTCAGGGACCATTACCGTCTTACTATTTTCGGGACCACTTTTCCCAAAACGGTCCCACATTGGTTGTAGTATATGGTTAATTCCAAGAAACCTAGCGAGAGTGGACAATCGAGCTACGGACCTCCATGTTTTATTTAAGCCGCGTATTACCTGAGAGTGATTAAAAAGTGTAAGGTTTGTTGGATTGGCCCGTTTACACTTGCCAACTAATAGCGAGTTTCTCTAGTGGCATAAAATATGAACTTGCTGCCATTGAATAGCGCTCTTTTCCTCCATCATCGCCCACTCCCACGCTCACCCACATGTTCGCGTTTTTCTTTTTTCAATGGTCAGTGAGGCATACATACAAACTGCTGCTGGTCTGTTGAAATTAAAAATTTCAATTTCTGGAAATATTCCAAAATCAAGAGAACCATTAAATTGCAAAAAAAAAAAACTAAAAATAAAAAAGCATAAATCGTAAGCGTGAAAATAGAACGCTAGTGAAATCAAAAGCAAAGGTATGTGTGTATACGAACATAAAAGCGTGAGGTAGCTTTTTTTTTTTATTTATTTATAGTACACCATGGAGTCAACCGAATAAAAGCCAAATGACGACACCTCAACATCAGAAAAGTTGCTACAGTGCTCTAATAACGACCAAAAACCTAACTGACCGAAAACATGAGAGGCGTGTAGCATCGTCTATACCTACGTCCACTCTATCAGCAGCTCAAATTAATCTACTCGACGGCATGACTTCTCGGTTGCATTATTTTCCTTTTTACATTGCTTTTGCTTTCATCTCAACCCTGCAGCGAGAGACACCAATGTAGTAAGAAAAAAAACTAGTATACACCTAGAATTTCCTTTTTGAAATCATACCAGTAAGAAAAATCCAAAAATCATTTGAAATGTTTCCTTTTTTATAAATAACAGATGCTTTTTCGTGTTTGGGTAAATACAAACATTCGCTGCTTTCTAAGTAAATAAATAAAATAAAATAAAGTGTAACAAATGCACTGTAATAAGCGACTATTAATTTCTGTCCGAAACCATACTAGTCCAGGTTCAATGCTTTTTGAACTATGTAGTATGGTTTTTTTTTTTTAATTAACTGAGACCTGGAAATCGTCACTCCCAACGAAGACTAATACGGTTCAGTTAGCGTGGAAGACTAACACACTTCAGTTTTCTGCGTGGAAGACTAACACACTTCGTTCTCTGCGTGGAAGACTAACACACTTCAGTTTTCTGCGTCGAAGACTAACACACTTCGACGCAGAGAACGAAGTGTGTTAGTCTTCGACTCAGAAAACTCAACCGTGTTAGTCTTCGCTGGGAGCGACGAAATATGCTCCTTGCATTTTGTATCCAAGATAGGCTCACGTGACTAATCTCTCGTTTCTCTACGATTCACGAAAGTCCTGGGTTTCCAAAGTATAAGGAAACCCCGGAATTTTGCAATGCCATCTGAAAATTGTGCCAGAAAAACGAATGTGCCACATATGCATGTTTCCGTCGCAACAAAAATGTTTAAAAATGAATTTGTAGCAAAATCAATGAATGTGTAGCATAATTGTTACGTATACGCCATGGTGTCTGCCATTGAGTGCAGCACATTCATGTTTCTGGCCCAACGAAAATTAAAAAAAATATTACTTTGGAAATTTTTAAAAGATGAATATGCCGAATCTCGAGGAATTGAAGGAATATTAACGTAAAAACTATATCTGTGGAAAGAGTATAACTTGCAAAAACATATGTATTTATGTCGAAAACTAAAATTTCACACTTTGCGAGAGGAATAAACTTTCAAATACGATTTCCCAAAATTTTAATTTTGGCACATTCGTGCTTCTGGCAAGTGAGCGACGATGTACTTTCAGGATTTTTTCTCGAAAACTGTAGTATGCATAGATAAATTTTCTTTCGCCGTTAATATGTTACGAAGTTCCGATTGACAATGAAAATAGTTTTTTTTTTTTGCAAAGCCTTTTGCTCTCGAGCTAGAGCCACCTAGCCACCTTGTATTAAAAAATTCCCATAGATCAAATTTTTGTGGAGAGCTAAGAAAGTTATTCGGGTCAAAAGTCGAGAAAAATCTTGAACAACCCTCAAATATGGTGTGGGACTATAGACCAGCTTGGTCTCAGGTAGTTTTTCAAAAGTCACCGTTTTCTAGAAAAGATCGCAGAACTTAAAATCTTGACCTTTGACCTCGAATAACTTTTTTAGCACACATAGGATTGATGAGCACTTTTGAGGTTTTCTATCTGTAGGTAAACCTAAGCTGTATGCAAAAATTTACCTCTGTGCGAATTATTGTTGTTTCAAAGTCTATATTGACCGGACTAAATGTGTTTACTAATTATTTCGAATTTGAAAGGAAAAACCTGAAAACCCTATAAAGACAAAAACAAATGCATCCCTAACAACAACAACACAAAAGGCTTTGTGCAAACCGCAAAACTAAACCACAAAATTATTCTTCATTATTTGCTTTGTTTCCTATTATCTGTAAGTACTTCTTTATTTGTAGTATTCACATGTGATTATCACATTTTGAGTGCTTTTTATTTGAACGCGAAATGCACGGCGATCCCGCCCTACTTACATGAAAGCGAATTTAGATAAGCTGCTACCAACAATGCGTTCCAGCCAACCGTCAGATGTCAAAGCATTTTGCAACATTTGTTTTTGCAGTTTATTTATTTTTTAGTTTTTTTATTTCTTCTTTATTTCATTTCGCATACGTTTGGCACGAACGCCACTGGCGAAGAAGACACCTTGCATTGGTGAATATGCTCTTGGCAGATTTATTACAAAAACCCCTCTTAGTGGAAATGCGGTAACCAACTAAATCTACAAACAAAAACAACAGCAAACTAAACAAACCGCCAATGACAAGAAATATGGCAAGAAAGGGGGTGGGGGCCGGTGTCCCATCTTTTTACACCCTACGGTATTTGTTGTTGCAGCTACCAAGAGCAATATTTATTTGATTTTATGTACATACATATTGTGGACGGTCCATATGTGGGGGAATAACAAAGAAATTTGTCTGGGAGATACGTTAAGTAATGAGTCCGCAAAGCTTAGGAAAGTGGGAATACTTCTCCCTTGAGCTACTTGAGTTACTCGTAATGTCCCAGTTGCGCAGTAGTCAGCTGTCTGATTGCAGGCGGTTTTTGAGACATTTTTGAAAATTTTGGTTGTTTGGGGATCATTTTTTTTGGCATCATTTTAGCATTTTTTGACGCCATTTCGGGATTGTTTTCGGTTTCAGCATGTTCCACGAATGATGCGAAAACAATCCTGAAATTATGCAAAAGAGTCCCGGAAATACAGGAAGTGATCTCTAAAACTATTCCGAAAAGGTGACGAAATGCTCCCGAAAACAATCCAAAATGGTGCTAAAAAATTCCTAAAATGATTTCAAAAACAATATCGAAATGGCTCCGTAAACAACTCCGACATGGTATCGAAGAAGCATCCCAATGATTTCCAAAGCAATCCCGAAATTATCCCGAAAACAATCTTCAAACGAGTCTCAATTTCGAAAAAGCCCCAAAATGACTCTGCAAACTCCGGAAATGGTCGCGAAAGAGGTACCAAAATTAACCCAAAAAATTCCCGAAGTGATCGCCAGAAGAGTCCCTACATGTTCCCGAATAGAACCAAGAAGTCCCGGCAAAAGATTTTTTTGATTCAGATTTTGGTTGGTAGTTATGCCGATTTTAAGTTTAAACGACAAGAAGAACGTTACACCTTCCAAACATTCATTTTTGAAGATGAACGACAAGAAGAACATTCCTACATTGCTTCGCGAATGATGATGATAAACGACAAGAAGGACGTTCATACATTGATTCGAGAATGATTCGCGAATGTAAGGGATGTTGTTTTTTATGCGTTTTTCTTCGCGTATGCGAATGATAATTCTGAACTCTGTCTACAAGTAACTATCTGGAACGTGATATTGGAAACTTCCTGTTTGATGTTATTTCCGAATCTTGGTATACGGTCAAAGTTACCTTTATTCAAAAGGCGGGGAAAATCACCAACATACAAATATACTTTTCATGAGCAGTTGTTAAACTGAATGTCCTAAACAAGTCGTCGATTAAACAAATTCTGAGATAGGACGTTTTGGAAAAATATTTTGAAATAGATAAACCCTTCCCTCCGACTTCAAAGCATGTGCTGCTATTTTGCAGAGCATAACTGTATGCACATGTTTACGTATGTGTAATTCGTAAATCGTTTTGCTAGATTTGTTTTCGTAAATTGGCGCCACTTTGACGGCATAATTCAATGGTGCGTACTATTTATTGTGCGAATGTCTAAGGAAAATGTCTGCGCTGTCTGGTTGCTCATAGAAATTACTTGGCAACTGCTATTTTTTATTAAAGCGAAATTTAATAATAATCTCCTTAGAATTATGTCAATATTCAAAAGTGAGTAGTTAATCGCAATGGAAATTCCATGTTATAATTTTTTTTATTTTTTTCATTTTGCAATCAGTGCTGGGTGTAAGTTTCGTGCTTTGAAATTTTGCTCAAAATAAATTGTTTGTTTTATTAATTTCAATTGAATTTTTTTATCCAAGCACCGCTTTTGCGTGCCAACTATATTTACTTAAGTAGTGGGTTGGTACTCACATTATGACACGCACGCTTTTTACCGCTAAAATAGATACTTATAAGTAAAAGTGGCAGTAAATGCCTAAAAGTGGTATCTCGTGTACAAACATATTTGTTCTAAACAACCGCCCACCACTTATGCATATGCGGTGTTTCACTCTTACTACACTATCGATATAGTATGTATATTAGGGCGGCTCGATTTTTATCAGCCCACAGAGGCACATCGCGATTATGAGAACCTAGGTAATTTGCAGCATTTTTGCCCGAGAAACCAAGCTCTAAAATGAATTTCGAGACAGCGATTTTTTCTATATAACTTTTTTCAAAAAGTGACTCACCTGTTATAACTAGTAGCTGTATTGAACACTAGGCCAAATGTGTATTTGGAGGTTTTCGGAGGCGAGGCGCCTATTTCTGCCAGTATTTTTTATCTTTTGAGGTTGATTTTTTAAGGTAATATGAAAGTTTTTTTTTCGAAAATCCGCCATATTTGGATTACTTCAAATGCAATTTCAGTTTTTAAATAGCCTATTACATTTACACCGCACCAAATTTGGCGCTTTTTTCCATACAAATCTCATTTTCCAAATTTGGAATTCCATCACATTTGCCAAACAATACAATCCATAGTTCCTCAAAATAGCAACCCTGCGGGTGTTCCACATTAAGGATTGCCCAGCAAAAACCTTAATGAGTAATTGACGTGTGATAACTTTTGCACTATGCACAGCTGTAAATAACAATTTCAAATAGTTTTTTTAAGAAAATTCTTGACTCTTCTCTTTTTATTACCCTTCAGGTGTTTAAATCATCACGGTTATGCATTTTCTTTCGGTGGCTTTTTGTCCTGGTAGAAGATTCTTGTAGGGAAGGTGAAGCCAAATGCAAATTTGCCAGTGTAAGCGGTGCGAACTGTCATTTGAATTCGCCAAATTTGGTGCGGTGTCAATTTTGAGGATATCATTTGAGGGCCACCACGCTGCCGAATTTTTTATATATGTAAGACTTTTTACCGAAAATCCACTAAATTTGGATTTCTTATAATGTAATTTTAGTTTTCAAATATGACAAAAAGGTGGAACGTTGTGAGAAAGTCAAATTTTGAGGACAATATTTGAGGGCCACTCCGCCTCCGATTTTTTTTATTTTGTGAGGCTTTTTTATGAAAATCCATCAAATTTGGATTTCTTATAATACAATTTTAAATATGACAAAACAAATTTGGAACATTTTTCTTTGCTTAAGGCTTGGTTTCCTCGAAAAGCGGTGCCGCTATGTAACGTTCGCTATTTAGCGGTAGCTATGCTCACCGTCATTAACAGCACCGCTTTTCTGTAAACTTACATGCAAGTAGCGGTGACTTCAATCCATTCGAAATTGTAAAATTGCGGCCACTTTTCTTGTTTTTCTCTTTTATATTTTTAAAATATTTGTTTTGAAAACAATTAATTGTTGTTTTTGTAAACGAATTTGAAGAATTTTATTGAATTGACACCGCTATGACAATGACGGTGAGAAAAAACTTTGACGAAAAATTGCCACCGTCATGACGGACGCTATATTACATTACGGTAAACTTCACCGTCTTCTTACTTTACACTCAATTACTTTTACATGGCAGTATTTTTGACAACGTACTTCACCGCTATGTAACGGACGCTATATAGCGTCACCGCTTTCGAGGAAACCAGCCCTTTATATATATATTCTCCAGGCATAGTTTATGTTTGCAAATGAGCCTCTATGCTCCAACTGACGCCAAAATAACTTAAAATAAATATTTACTATCTGTAAGAAATTAGATTTGCAGATAGAACAAAGAAAACAAAAATTCAGTTGAAAGGAAACACCCTAATGTGCATACATTTAAAAATCTATATTAGTTATATGTAAATTTGCACAGCGTGTGTGAACATGCCTATTCGGTAGTTTTTCCATATGATTTTCAAAAGTTTTGACATGAAAGGACGTACAGTAGGACATTTTAAAGAAACTTGGCTCAAAATCAAATAAATCGTGCAAATAAAGGTGCATATATTCTAATCGAAAGTTAAAATTCACCATGAAGAAACTTACTAAAATAAAATTTTGAAGCGTTTATAAGAAAAAGATTATTAAAATTTAATTAAGGAAACAAAACTAAATAAAAAAAAAAAACAAAATTGATTAAAAAAGTGTATTACTAAAAATTAAATTAAATTAAATGAAATCAAATAACAGAAAAAAATAAATAAATAAAAGGAATTAAAATAAAATAACATAAAATGAATGCGCGCCTCAAATAACGTTGTAACAGACATTTTTTTCAAAATGCATTTTTTTATGGATTCTTATTCTAACCGCAGTTTTCCAAATAAAAAAAAATAAATTATTAAAATAAAAAAAATAAAAAAAAAAATAAAACAAAACAAAATACAGAAAAAAAAATGAAAAAAAAAATAAAACAAAAAACAGAATAAACAAAAACACTGCGGGCTTAGAAATTCCTTGGTTCTTGGTTCGATGGCCAACAATAGGTGATGAAAAATTTCTAAACACAAAGCCATTTTATAAGTGCCCTTGAGCAAGGCCGAAATTACGTAATCATGGTAGCTTGCAATTGTTGTTGCTTTTCCATCTTGTTCACTAATAAGAAAAAAAAAACACAGAATAACTAATTTAAGAAAAACTATTCACAAACGGTCAAAAGTCCACCAAATTTAAAAAAAAAAAAACAAAAAATAAATAAAAAAAATTAGAAAAAAAAACAAAAAAAAAAATAAAAAAAATTAAAAAAGATAAAAAAATAGAAAAGGATAAAAAATAAAAAAAAAATTAACAATAAAAAAATAAAAAAAAAAATAAAAATAAACAAATTAAAAACAAAAAAAAAATTAAAAAAAAAATAAATTAAAAAATAATATAAAATACAGCAATCAATAAGATGAAATAAAATGAAGAAAGACTTTTTTAGTCAAAACTTTTGTGGTGGTTATAATTTAGATGCACAATTTTATTAAAAAGGGGAAAAAATAAACTAGAATAAAAAGAAGGAAAAATAAAAAAATAAATAAAATCAAAATAAAAAAATAAAATAAAATCAAAATAAAAAATTCAATAAAATAAAAAATATAGAATAAAAAAAAAAAATAGAATAAAAATAAAAAAATAAAAAAATAATAAAAAATTAAATTAAATTTAAAAAAAATATATATATAAAATAAAAGAAGGTTTTTTAGTCAAAACGTTTAAGGTGCTTATGAATTATATGCAAAATTAGCTTTACTTGCTGTTGATTTTTTCTCTGCTACTAATTCCTTTACAATACACCACTGTTGGTAGCATCAGGTCAGGTGTATTGGGTTCATATTATAATTTTTTGGTTGATTTTTTTTTTGTGTACATTAGCAACGTATCGTAATCTACTTAAGCACTTATTGAATTATTTACATTGGCTTTGTTGTTGTTTACTGTTTGCCATACATATATCAGGTTAGTTTGTTTGTTCTAGTCTTTGTCGCATTATGTCATATAGACACTTATGAGCATGTTCTCAGTATCTTTGTGTTGTAGGTACAGATGTACTCGCTTGTTTTACATATTTATAAACTTGATGTTCATCACATTATTTCATTATGACCTTGTTCACCGGTAAGCGACCTGTAGTCAACCACTTTCCATACCCATACACAACAAACCTATTATAACCGATAACATCAACAGACAGCTAAATTTGTATAGATTGGCATAAATTTGCTCATGCATACATATGTATGTATGGTTTTTGCTGAAAATGTAAACAAAAGAACAAATTGTATACTTTTTGAATTAATATTATGTTTGTTTTAGCTTTTATTTAGAAAAAAGTAAACAAACTTTATAGAGAGACATGCTTTGCTTTATATAAATTATGTCAAGGGAAATGTATCATACATGTAGCCCACTACAAATCAGTATTTTAATAAAACAAAGTTGTGGTCGGTTCCTAAGCTTCGAGCTGTCCAGAAATTAAAGTCTTATACAACTCCATTTCCTAGTTCCCGAGATCTTTGCGTTCAAACAGACAAAAAGAGATATGGGCTCCATAACATTATCCAAGTCACCACCAGTAATTTTTTTTTTTTTTTTTCAAAGAAATATTCAATTTACACGACTTTTCTTTTCATAGTTACGCATACGCCATGTTGTACCTTTTACGGGAAAGACTTCCTTAAATTTAAAAGGCGTTTTCAAAGACGGCTTAATTTCAATTCCTAATGTAAGTCCATATGACTACGTAGAGATTTATCTTCGGTAATACATCAAGAATGCTGAGGCCTATTCTTCCACTATATGTATATTAGGGTGATTGACAGCGCTTTATTTGTATGCTCATTTTCATCAGATTTTTAGGAACCTTTTTAGGTAACATAGTTCCGAATCCGGTGACAAAGCAAGTCAAGTGAAAATAATCCCGTAGGTGGTGTTCGGATCGAGATAACTGGAAGTTTCTGAAAAATATGAAAATCTCGCGATGGATTTTTACTCGGTCGCAATGCAATACTTGATGGAAAAAATCTCGGTGGGTGGCGCACGGATCGAGTTAGAAAATACTTTTGAAATTGGGAATGCTGCGAGTTTTGTTGTTGGCCTAGGACAACTTTAAAAAAGCCAGACTCCGCTAGGTGGCGCGCTGATCGAGATCGCTAAAAATTGCTGAAAAACCCGGTAAGCTTGAAATCGATTTTTGAGCAACTTCCTGGACAGCTTGAGTGAAAATTCGCTTAAAATCGAAAATATTGAATTTCTTCCTACAATTGGCTGGACGTACAATGATGAATTTTTGCTGAGAAGCCTTCCACAATAGAAACATACTCGAATATTTTGGGGATAAAAAACCGGTTTCTTCGAATTGGAAAATATCGGATAGTTCGAGGACAGTATTTTAAAATTAAACTGTCGAGCTAACACCCTAATATACATACATAAATTCATTTATATATTTGGTATATATGACCCTTTACATACATGTATTTTTCTACTTAATTGTTCGAAATCCTACTTTGACAAGCAAGCAAAAAATTATTTATTCGCCTGAGCTCGTAAAAATGTGAAAACGTAAATTTTTGTGCTTAAAAATGTTATGGAAGCATCGATATGTACATATGTAAAACGTACATAAATACGTCAATGAAATTCAATATTAAGACCATTGATGTTGAGCGAAATATCTTTAAATCAACTTTTATGCATGTACAGTGGTGGGTGAAAAAGTGGCAAAAAAATTAAAAAAAAAACACATTTTTTTCCAAGTTATAAAAATTAATTTGTTTATTCATCTGCATAAATAAAATAATAAAACAATTGAGGGATGGATTACGCTAACTACTGACATTGAATTTTAAGAATTTTTTTGCAAAGGATATATCACATTTTCTTCAATGTAAGGCATGAATTAATTTTTCTCTCATTTGGCAAAAAAAATGTTTTGCGACCTGCGATAATACTTAAAAAAATATATGGACTTTTTTTTTAAAGAAATACAGGTGTGCTGTTTGTGTGAGTGCCACTGTATGCTATGCGCGCTAATCTTATTACATATGTAAATGCCTTCAAAGATGTTGAAATGACACTTAAATGCCTTTAATTCGAATGCTAACAACAAATCAATGAAAAATGTTGTCAACAGCAACAATCCATCAAATTAATTTTTTTATGCTACCTAAGTAGGAGTATGTATGACATATATATGTATGTATTTATGTATGTATAAATACCATTTCTTGTCGTTTTCCGATTACTTTTTTTTTTACAATTCGTTTTTCTTTGCTTGTTCTTGAGAAAAAGACATGGCAACCTATGTATATTTACGCTAAAAATAACTGCAACGTTAGTCATCGATAGCGCCACCAATGCCCACAGTTTTTGGGTAAAGTTAGAGATGAAAATAACTTAAAGTAAACAATGGTTGTTCGATGTATCGATGTTTTCCAAAAAGTTGTTTACTCGCGACTAGAACATAGAGAAACTATGTTATTTTGTAGTGTAGATCAAATCTCGAAAAATTATAAGTATGGGAGCCCGGGATTGGCATCCCTAGTAGGTTTATGTGCATATTAATGTATGGCCTTTCGAACTCTTGCCCACATTATTAATTTATAACTGATTTGTTGAGGCTAAATAAAATATGTAAGGCTAAAATATATAAAACTAAATTAAATGTATCGATGAAGAAACTACAAAAAGTTTCCCAGCTGTCTTGGCACCCGAAAAAAAATTCCAAAATATTTAAATACAGTATTAATAAAGACCCCACTACATTTAAGCAGCAAAAACAAAATAAATAAATAAAATAAAAAAATTAAAAAAATAAAACTAAAAAAATATAACAAAAAAATTTAAAAAAAAAAAAAATTTAAATAAAAAAATAAAAAAAAAATTAAAAAAAAAAAATAAAAAAAAATAAAAAAAATAAAAAAAATTTAAAAAAGCTTTAAAATAAATTTCAAAGGAAAAAAAATAAAAACAAACTTTTAAAAACTAAAGGTAAAAAATCAAAGTTAAAGAAAATTAAAAAAAAAATCATAATTAAAAAAATCATAATTAAAAAAATCATAATTAAAAAAATAAATTTAAAAAAAAAATGGGTTTTGTTTTAGAGGTCTTGCATTTTTACATATAAGTAAGAAAATGGGCAAAGAACACCACACGGAGGGAAATCTATGGATGGAACATCCATAATTACTGATGTCACATTAAATAAAAATTGATAATTCCGTCCCATCAATGAATATGGATGCTTCATCAATGCTTTTTTGATAAATCACTATTGAAATGGTATCCATATAAACTATTGATAAATTCTAAATATGTAGTTTAAAAAAAACAAAATTTTATATAATTTGACATCTGGTTTCAGTGAGATTCGAACCCTGCTCCTCTGGCACGTTAGCACAGTATTCTACCATTCGGCTACGGCATATTATACAATTTTTAAATTTAAATTAAAAAATTTTGAATTAGAAAAAAAAAGCTCCAACAAGTTGTAATATTGTTAGAAAATCCATAGTAAAAATTGTTGAACTATTATGATTATGCGTCCCAGAAAAATTTACATTTCGCCAATATATATTAATGCGCTTTCTCTACCATTATTACTATGCAGTAAATATGGATATGGATATACCGACAATAGAAATTCATATCACGACCATAGATATTGACATGCCGTTCAAACATATTAGTATTCTATCCATAAATATAAAAAATAGTACATCATATCGAAATGGTTGACATGTCATTTTACTTTTTATTGGGAGCAAACAATATTTGATAACTCGCTCATTCTGAATGAATATTGCATCAAACTCGTCGCTATCAATAGCGATATTGTCACAACATTCAATGCATTTCTCTCAGTGCAACAAACAAATTGATGGAAAACTCTAGTTAAGCATACACGGTACAGCCTAGTGGTTAGACTGCCGTCACTAGAAGTTGAAGCAACAGAGATCAAAGCCCGCTCGGAGGCAAAACACTTCTAGTAAAATCATTACGAATTAGTCCGTAGATCGCTTTCGACAGCGTGAAATAGTACTATAACTAAAGCGTGTAATGTTGTTTGTAGCTTTCTTTGAGTTTTTCTTCAAAACAAAAACATAATAATTCAACATGAAGTTGTTGTTGTTGTAACGAGGTGTAGCCCTGCCTAAATATCAGACAGGGTCACCCCGAGTGTATTGCTCTTGGCCGGGTCGATATAAGAAAACGACCGCCCGGGTCGTTTCGGCACGATGGGTACAGCACAAGTACTGGTACCGTTCTCGTAGAACCGGCAATACAAGTAACTAGCCGTGTAGGCCATGTAGGTCATTTAGCGTTACCCAGGGTGCACCAACGGGGAGGCGACCTACTCTTACACTCCAATTATTATCCCGGTCTATAGCTCACAAAATTCTTACTTATATGTTAAAAAAAGTGAAAAAAAAATAAAATAAAAATGAAAAAATAAAAATTATATAAAAAATAAATAAAACAAAAAATAAACAAAAAAATAAAAAAATTTAATAAAAAGGAATAAAAAAAATAAAAAAGATGAATAAAAAGAGAATAAAAAATTCAAAAAGTATATAGATTTAAAAAATTTAAATAAAAATATACATAAAATGGAAAAATTAAAATTAAAAAAAAAAAAAGGAAAAAATTAAAAAATTAAAAAAAAAAAAAATATGGAATAAGAAACAATAAGAAAATATGCAATAAGAAAAAAAAATTGAATAAAAAGGAATAATAAAAAATTTTAATAAAAATGAAAAATAAAAAAGATGAATAAAAAAAATATAAAAGATGAATAAAAAGAAATAAAAAAGATGAATAAAAAAAATATAAAAGATGAATAAAAAGAAATAAAAAAATGAATAAAAAAAACAAAAAATTCAAAAAAGAGAATAAAAACAGAATAAATAAAAAATAAAATAAAAAATAAAAAAAAATAAAAAATAAAATAAAAAATAAAAAAAAAATAAAAAATAAAATAAAAAATAAAAAAAAAAATAAAATAAAAAATAAAAAAATATATAATAATAAAAAAAAAATTAAATAATAATAAACAACAAAAAAATATGACATTAAAAAAATAAAAATAAAAATAATAAAAATTGTGTATTCATACATACTTGTATTGAATTACACATGTATCGCGTTTAAAAAAAAAAAAAAAAAAAAAAACTAATGGCGGCGATATACCAACAGGTTATCATAACCTCTAACGAGATTTTTAGCCGAGCTTCTCTTTCCAACTTGTGGTGTGTTGCTTTTGAGTTTTCCCTACAAGTTAGGGGGACCTACAGTTTTTTGCCGACTCCGAACGGCACTTGCAAAGCAAATGAATTTTTTGCTGAGAAGCTTCTCATGGCAGAAATACACCCGGAGATTTTGCCAAACTACTGCCGAGGGGCGACCCCGTTTAGAAAAATTATTTTTCTAAATCATTTTGGATGTTACTTTTGCCGGGCATCGAACCGCCACGACTTGGTGTAGAAGGCCGAACACTTAACCGCTACACCACGGCGGCCGCCAATCGCGTTTAAGCCATAGGCATAAGCCAGCACAAGCCAATCCGCAAGTTAATAGTAAGCAGTCATAAAAAAATTATTAAGCCTAATTTAACGTGCAACCAAATAAACGCTATCCACACCCAAACGTGGCGATTATCAAATTTATAATAGGTTGTGAAATGGTTTTTTTTGCTATCGTGTATTCAATATGAATGGGCATTAACATTTTCATTTTCCACTTATCGCACTTTTAATTATTTCAATTTGAGAAAAATTTGAATTAATAAACTGCGGCATTTTCACGTTATGCAGTGGGTTGGAGGTGTCAAAAATCACAAAAACTTTTCGCTGAGAGCTGATTGGGGGGTCCTACACTGTACCTCTATGGTCTTATAAGAAACATCTTAAGAGTAAAATCTTTGGTAGAGTGACAATCAGATCGCTTGACTTCAATTTGGTTAGCCCTTGGGTCGTTCTGAGCTTTCGTCGGTTTATTAAGGACACATATCACCAGGGCTTTCTTGAGCCAAGGTTCGGACTCAACCAGTTTAATTTTTCCCAATATAACCCTCTTATTAGTAAATGGATTGGTCTTTTTATTTTGACTCACCCTGTGTGCTATTTTGCATTCTCTTATTTCCTTTTTGCAATGATTTCCCATGTTTAGACGGCTTTGTTGCTTTAGCATGGATCCCGCAAAATCATTAAACCACTCAACATCATGGCATATCCACCCGTTCATCCAGTCCTGCATAGAGATTTTTTTTTATTTTTCACTGAAAAATCTAATTGTTCTCTGGCGCTTTCATTGACTGCAGCATGAGTTATCCTCCGTTGCAGTTCTGTGTTGGTTCTGCGAGTTGTTGGTTGAATTGATTTCTTTTCAATGTTGTCGGTAGGTATTGTTTTTATATTTTCATACATACATACATACATACATGATTTATGACGTGCGATTGGGTGTTAACGTGTTAATTAGTCAGCATTCCCTGACGCATAACGCGTGTACTACAGGCGTGTGGATGTAAAGTGTAAACGACCCGTGCTAATTGCCTGCTAGACAATTTTAGGTACAATCTTTATGTACTTCGGTTAAACTAATTATTCTTATTTTTTTGGAAGTAAGCCTAAAGGAAGATCACCTTATTTAAAAATATTCGCTCAATAGGTAATCTTCCACTCAGCCATATATTTACTCACTCTCAGAGAGTTTTATCTATGTTGAAACAACTACAATTCTCTGTTATCGCCGACTAATAGTATAAGTCAGATAAATTCGGTTACCGACGTCGTTTAAGTTGAGGACTGGCTTGAAATCATAATCATCATAATTTGATTAATCATTTCCTGCAGGGTTCTATGATTTATCTAAATACTCTACAATGTGCATTGCTCTATGACACATTTTATGGGATATTGCTCTTGAAAGCTTTACGCTCTATATCGCTCGAGAACGTGATGATGTTCAAAGAGGCAGTGACATTTTATTTAGCTTCCAATAAGTACGGAAATGGTGCTCAAAGGCTACTTTGTAGTTTAGAAAGTTAACAAAGAAAAAATAGGCAACTTTTGGCTTAAGTTAAGTAGATATCGTCGCTCCCAACGAAGACTAACACAGTTCGTTGATTGTGCGGAAGACTAGCACGGTTCGTTGTTTGCGTGGAAAACTAGAGAACGAAGTGTGCTAGTTTTCCACGCAAACAACGAAACGTGCAAGTCTTCCAAGCTAACTGGACCGTGTTAGTCTTCGTTGGGAGCGACGATATACGTTAATGCGGTCCTTAAAAACCGGACACAGGAAGTTCTTTATCAAGCCGGGTCGAGAAATGTTAAGATTAACCATCCGTAGCTCAAAATTATGTGGGGTTTTCATACTGAATATCTCTGGAAGTATTCATGGTAGAATAGCGATGAGAATTGGGATAATGATAGGGATATTGAAAGGGAATTGGAAATGGACCTGGAGAGGGAAAGGGAAAAGTGTAAGGACAGGAATAGGGATAGTGGTAGGGCTAAAAATAGAGCTTGGAAAAGGGAAAAAATGAAAAGAGCACATAAAACAGGAAAGGATGAAATTGAGCATAGAATAGGAAAAGAGAAAGGACAAGGGAACCCGTCAATTATTTTAAGTGCACTAATGGATCTTTATTCTTCGTTGCTTCGACCCCTAATTTAGTTTCCGATTCCAACCAAGCAACTCGAAAAATCCGATTCGAGTAACCTCATGTCCATGACATCTCTAGATATGTACGTTTAAACGCACTATACTCATCGTTTATTTGCTATAGTTCCCAAACTTGGCTATAAGTAAAAAATACTAACCATTTCAAAATTACTAATAAATTTGTGTTATTAAAAAACTGCTGAGCAAAGCTGATTATTAGGTTATGAAAATATTTCTACTCACCAACCAGACTCAACATAAAAGTTTTAGTACCACCATCCAGCTGTTTTATTGCTAAGAATGCTTATAAAGGCGGCCGCCGTGGTGTAGCGGTTAAGTGTTCGGCCTTCTACACCAAGTCGTGGCGGTTCGATGCCCGGCAAAAGTAACATCAAAAATTATTTAGAAAAAAAAGAATTTTTCTAAAACGGGGTTGCCCCTCGGCAGTAGTTTGGCAAACTCTCCGGGTGTATTTCTGCCATGAGAAGCTTCTCAGCAAAAAATTCATTTGCTTTGCAAGTGCCGTTCGGAGTCGGCAAAAAAACTGTAGGTCCCGCCAACTTGTAGGAAAAAACTCAAAAAGCAACACACCACAAGTTGGAAAGAGAAGCTCGGCTAAAAATCTCGTTAGAGGTTATGATGATAACCTGTAGGTATATCGCCGCCATTAGTAGTTATAAAGTTAAAGGCCAATCGAATCACTTTGCTTGAAAACACATATACGAGTAGTATGGAAGGCAGCAACGATGTCTAAATTTAGTTTATTGTTCAATATACCATCATAATATGATATTATAGCTGAAACTATAACCAAATAATTCTTTCAATTGCATACTTTCGTTGCTCATCATAAAAGTGTCGAAATGTTTAGTGAGCGCGCGACACATAGCTCAACGGATTTTCGTTGATAATAGCCTTGGTTGAGGGATGAACATTTTAGCATGGGCATTAGTTTGTAGTCGCTAGTGTGGGTGGGAAAGCATCATTATGCTAAAGAGATGACAAAATCTTGCATACAAAAAAAAAAAAAATAAAAGTCTGTTTTTGTTTGGACCAAAATGTGTGAATTTACATTTACCAATGTGGAAAATTTCTAATACGCATACATATTGTCATTAGAAGTGTCAAACTGCGTAAACAAAAGGTTTAAAACAGCGAAGTCGTAGTTTTGTTTTCAGATATAAAAGGGACTCGAGTACAGCATGTGAATAGAGTTTGTTGAAAGCTCCCTCTACATACATCGAGAAGAATACCAAGAGTGAAGTCCCTTAAAGCAATCGATATTTTTATACTTGTGGTTATATTATGGAGAGCTGTATCTGAGGTACGCGTGTTTAGAGGCGAGAAGCAGTCTAACTAAAGTTTTGAAAAGGAAAGATGTCAGACTCATGTGCCTGAAATCATTTGGCTTAGAGTGTGAAACCCTTTTCGCTTTGGTTATGAAGACTGTTTTTGCTTCAGTCAGTGTATGTGGTTTTATGTTTATGTGGTCTTACAAAGGCTATATCAGATTATTGACAGCATGTGACATAAAATGTCACTCGTCATCTGCAGCTCAGCCGGGAAGATGTTATCAGGTCCCGGAGATTTAAAGGGGTTAAATGATTTGGTGGTCCATTCGACCTTATGAGCGTTGATAAGGTGTCCTAGGGATTTATAGTTCTCCGAGGGGAGCCGCTATATGCAGTCGGGTGGTTGGGCTTTTCGAGAGGACCCTGGTTAGTCTATTGATCTCTTGAGTTTCTTTATAAACTGTCACTGAGGTTTCTCCAAGAGTTCCTTTGGGCAGTCCTGACTGTCTTTTTGGAGATCCGGTCTATTTTGCTTGATTAAAAGGCTTCCCGAGCAGGGAAATCACAGTGGTCTCTGCTTGTTCTATGCTCCTGTCTCAGAGTAGGAGGCGTTAAAAGTAGCGTTACACGACTCTGTGATTAAGTCTACGCCTTAATTTCAATTTAAATGCATCATTAGTTTACTTCACCGAGAAGCAAGCTCTGTTTTAAAAGTTGTGGTTTGTTCGTCTCGCTTAAACTTTAAAACGACCGAACCAAATTAAATACTTCTTTTTTTGTGGGTTGTTTGTAATAAGTACGCGCAAGTTTAAGGGAAAAAAATGTTAAGGGGCGTGGCATCTCTGATACTATCTTCTTTTTACTGGCTTAATAACTCCAAAGCGGTTCTTGGTAGGGATCTGAAACTTGTGTGATGAAGATATACGATATCAATAACACACTTAAGGAAAAAAGTGGAAGTTATCGTAAAAGGGGGCTTGACACCCTCCATTCAACATAATGATACAAGCTGAATATTTCTAAAAAGCCCCAAGAAAGCGACCTACAAATTTCTATATAGTTGAACGATATCAATACTGTTCTCAAGGAAAAAAAACTGGAAGTTTCCGGGAAAATTTCCACTGCCAAGGACGACCCCGTTTAGATGTTTGAGCGTGCATACAAACATAAAAAGCATTTTTTTCTTGGCTGCCATACCGTCAAATGAAAGTTTTGTAAGGTAAAAAGCAAATGCATTATTCATAAAAACTTTGCAACAGATGCTCGTTTATCTACAAGCTAACTAACGTTAATACAGATAAATTAGGATCAATGACATGGCAAGTTATTCGTTTTGCAACTTTTTTTGAGCTAGTGAAAATGGAAAGGACTTGATCGATGTTAGTCGAGGCAGACTATAATCCCATTTAATGATTGTTTGAATTAGAAAAGGAAGCACAAATATCGAATGCGGCTTGAGCCCCATTCGGAGTAGGCAACAAAGAGAAGGGGAAGGCTTTAGGGAGAGTTTTCATTCAAGGATGTAGATTACCTTGGATTTTAAAGTAAAGAAACACTTCAACTTGTAAACTCACTACTTAAATTCATACAAATTTGAAATATCTTCAGACTATTTAACGTAGAATCCACACACTTCCATACTGGTATCATATTATTGTTGCACTCCTGCTGGCATTCTAAATTGCAAATTGTATTATCTGCTGGTGGCATAACCGCTAATACAATGAAGTTTAGGTGGAAACTTGTTGCTATCTAATTATTACATGCTGGGCGCAGAAACGTTGACAAAGTTGATACCGTAGTTGTAAATACATTCCAAGAAGTAATATTTGTGGCTTACATACTTATCTTCTCATGTAGAGTTTTACCTGCCTTTATCATATACAGGCTAGGACACAAACTACCGTCAAAAGCTGTGTAACAATGACGACGGTGAGAGCGATCAAAAGGAACTGTAAACGACTAGCAATATAATCTAAAATAAACATTGTCTTTGAATTCCCATTAGGAAAGTTGGTGTTTACAACGCCAGTAGGCATCTGTATCAAACCAAAATTAAAAGTAATAAAAAGAAGACCAATTAAAAAACAGAAGTTAAACAAATTAAAAATAATAATAAAAAGAATAATAAAATGTTAATCATTTATTGAATGAAATGAAAAAAAAAAAAAAATTAAAAAAAAAAATAAATTAAAAAAACTCCAGACAACGTGAAAAATATAAAAAAACAAAATTAATTTAAAAAAATCAATAAAACAAAAATGAAAAATAACAAAAAATTTGAATGAGAATTAAAGAAACAAACAAAATAAAAACAAAAAAATTAAATTGAAACTAAAACAAAATCTAAAAAAAGAATATAAAAAAAAATAATAATGAAAAAAAGAATATAAAAAGACATAATAAAAAAACTAAGAACCGAAACTAAAAAAATTACTGAAAAATTAAAATTAAAAAAAAATAATAATAATAAAATAAACTAAGAAATAAAAGAATTAAATTAAAATAAAAAATAAAACAAAATTAAAAAAATAACGAAAATTAAAAAAATAACTAAAATGAAAAAATTCAAAAATTAAAAAAATTATAATAAAAATAAAAAAATAATTGTAATAAAAATAAAAAATATGATGAAAAAAGTATGTATTAAAAAATAAAATAAAAAAGGAAAAAAAAAAATTCAAAAAGAAAAAGAAATTTAAAAAGGAGAAAAAAATTAAAAAAGGGGAAAAAATTAAAAAGTAAAAAAAAAATTTTAAAAATTAAGTAAAAAAGTAATAAGTATAGTAAAAAGTATAAAAAGTAAAAAAAAAATAAAAAAATAAAAAAGTAAAAAAAAAAATATAAAAATAAAAAAGTTAAAAAAAAACATACAGAAGTATAAAAAGTAAAAAAAAAAATAAAAAAGTATAAAAAGTTAAAAAGATAAAAAAGTAAACATAATTAAAAAAATTTAACAAAAAAAAATATAACAATTAAATAAATAAAAAATAAGCCAAGATAAAATAAAATTACATAAATAAATAAAAGTTTAAAAAATAATAACAACAAAAAAAAAATATAAAAAAAAATAAAAAAAATAATACAAAATTTGCATAGAAAATCTTAAAGATTAGTAGCCAAGAAATTTTTTCACAGGATCCTGAGGTTTTTAAATCAACAAGCAGTTTTTTCAGCATACATCTACACATAAAAAGTGAAGCAATCGAGTTATAACCACGCCCCTTTTCATGCTCCGAAAACTATTGAATTTCATCTCCGCTCTTACAATTTTACTCATTAGCTCATGCTGCTATTGTACTACACAACACTGTAGAAAGAAATAATTTAAAAAGTGCACCAAATTTAGCGAAAAAAAAACAAAAACCGATTTAAGTTAGAGTGAACAGTTTTATTTTCTGATCATTTTTGCTTTTCTAACTATTTCACAAATCTGGCGAAATTTTCAATATCTACACTAAAAGTATTAAGTATAACTACCGCGCACCTATGCAACGATATCGCATTGCATGAAATGATTTTCCCTAGCTGCCGTTCCGACTAAACGTTATTGTGCAGTAAAAGTAGGTCGCCATGAAATAGGATAACAACATAAAGCAGCTGAGTACCAAAGTAAACTCGTTGAATCAGTGAGCACCATAAAAGCAGTTGAGCTTGCAGCTTCAATATATTGTCTTTTTTTGTATGTAGCGCACTGGCAGTTTCCCCATTTGGTACTGAAGAATCTTAAAGCAGTTTGCAAAAGCAGCAGCGGCAGCACCACCCGGAGCTATCTGTCTTCGCATGCATTTGCAGGCGCATAACTTTGTTGCTTCATACTGTAAAACGCTTAGCAGATGATAGCAACTGTCTGTGTGTTTGTGTGTAAATTTATTTGATCACAAGCACTTATTTGCAGACATTCCATGAGTGGTACTTGATTTCTTCTCCCTCCTCTCCCTCGGGGCTAAACAACGAGTTACTTATTCGCAATTCCCGGGTTAATATATTTACAACATTATTTTTCTGTACGGATATGTGTCCTTGTTCTTTGAGACTACTCCACCTACGAAGATTGGCAACAGACGACCTACATGCTCAATGTTCGAGTGTTTTAAAAGCTCAACATGAAATTTTAGCGGCATTGTTTTGTACTAATTTATAATCTTTTGGTAGAATGGAATGTGTTGTTTTCTTAGCTAACAAAACTAAAATTCTGAGCTGGGAGATGTAAATTGTCTGGAGAAAAATGAGCTGGTCATATCAACCAAAATCACGGTCAATCTTATAACTTTAAACGAGCTAAACTTGTATATTTGTATATCCGGATTATCTCGGGAACCGCTTGACCGCTTTGGCTAAAATTTTGAATATAGTATGATTGATTCTAAGACTATCCACTTGGGGTTGCCACCTGGGGCGGTTTACAGGGCTGTCACCTATCACAATTTTTTTTTAAATTTATTAAATGAAAGGTATTTTCGCCCACTTACCAACTAAAATATTTTCAAGTAGGGCTGCCGCACAGGGTTACAATTTTACCGTATTGTATTTGTATTGTATATTTTTGGGATCATATTTGGATTATTTTAGGATCATTTTTGGGTCATTTAGGGGTCACTTTGGGATAATTTTGGGGCTATTTTGAGATCATTTTGGGTTAAATTTTGGATTAATTTGTGACAATTTCGGGGCCATTTTCGGATCATTTTGGAGTCGTTTAGGGATCATTTTGGCATCATTTGGGGATTATTTTAGGGTAATTTTGGGATCATCTTTGGATAATTTTGGGGTCATTTTGGGAAACATTTCGGGGTCGTTTTGGAATCATTTTAGGGTCTTTTGGGAAAATTTGTTGTTTTAACAGAAACTTTGGTGTTTAAGGTGTTCCTGAGTTCGATTATCGGTGAAGTCAAAGACAAATATTTTTCATAGTTATTATATTGACTTTACCGAGAATCGAACTCGGGTGTCTTGAATGCTCAATCCGGGTGTCTACCATTTTGCCAACATATACTTATGCTTGCCGGCGTCTAATTACAGCTTTGTTCTTTGGCAGTAATGGACGTACTTTCGCTGTAGGATTAACTGCCAATTCTGTCAGTTTTTCCAAATTTTGTTAATTAAAATTGACAAATCTATGACCGTTCAATCAACAGTTGAATGTAGTTACTTCAACAAAAAATTTCGTCAATTCATCAGAATTCGGTCAACTTCAGGATAACAGTACGAGATTGTTGATTTTACCAGTGCCATTTTTTCTCTGTGTACAAATGAGAAGTACAAAATTATTACTTATTAAATTATAGTGTAACTGCCTATAGGGAACCGGTTTCTTTTGGGGGCTATTCTGTATATCTTTGGTAACAATTCGTTTAATTTTTACCGGGTAGTCCTGCATTAAAAACATTTTTCCATCTTCGCAAGAGAATAGTCTGCCATCTAGCCTTACTGCTAAAGAAATAACGTAGTTGATGTCCCACTTTAAATTTTAGGGCACTATGGAGAAACAGTGCAAACTTCTCATGTAGTCAGTTTTTCAGCACATCAATTGACTCTTTTGAGTCACTTATCATCGGGAGAAAAAAAATTAGATTCGTGTGTGTGTAAAGACAGTGCTGAACAAAATATTTGCGCCACATCATCATAATGATTTATTAACGCTTAACCACTACGGCATCAAATAGGTTCTTGACAAATCCGAGATTTCGGGATTTTTAAATTATTATGTCAGATACCGCCCAGAAAGCTCTGTAGAGGTATCAAAATACGCTTTTGACATCGTTTACTAATAGCACTGAAGTAAAACAAAATTGTCTGTTCAAACCACGGGATACCCAAGCCAAGGGAGTATTTGCTGCCGCACTTGGGTCAGAGAGGAAACCCTTTTATGCTGGAGCTTTTTTGTACATTCGAACAACATAGCCCAGCCAGCGGAGCCTTTGGGCTTTATCTCTTTACACTATGTGTCATGTCTGAGTAAAGCTCTTACAGCTCATCGTTTTATTTCCTTCCTTACTCACCGTTGGTCTCAAAAGAAGATTCACACATCTTCCGGAGAACTTTTCTCTCGAATACTCCCAGGGCCATCTCTTCATCTTCTCTCAAAACTGTCCATGGTTTCGAGCCGTACCTCAGGACAGATATGATGAGCGAATTATAGAGCGTGATCTTTGTAGCGCACAACCCGTTACGGAGTTTTGAAAAAATATGCCAGAGTGGCTACCTCTCTTTCTGCCGCGAACATATATAGTTTACGTTTCCCAGAGAGAGCACAGCTGGAACTGCTTGCCCAAGTATACTTACTTAAAATAGCCTTTAACCGCCTTGGCGTTTGCTGTGGTTATCATATCCGAGGCTCGGTTGTTGAATCTCATTGGAATTTTGTTTTATGGGGTGGGTCCCAAACCCTACGTACAAACCGTTTCTCGGGGAGTTGGATTTAAATTGCACATTTATGTAGCGAGCCGCTTCCAAGACAGATGCCCGCTTGCAGCCGCACCTCATGATGACAGACGCTGCTGATGAAATCCCCTGGCAAGCCCTTAGACCGATTGTGTCGGAGTGGCCCTGTCAGGTTGTCGCCTCCTCACATCAGTTCACCACCGAACAGATGTTCTGCTTGGACCGCATATAGAAGAATCGCTCTGGCCATTCCCAGTTGAATGACGGTCAGAAACTTTCCCCACTTGCGTGGACTTCTACACACGGCCCCACCCTCCGACTACACAGTCCACACCAAATTATAGTCGTCCAAACTAATTTCACTACTTTTATTTTGACCGCAGCTGTGCATACATATGTACTTATGTTGTGGTTATACCACTCACAGCATACATATATTTTGCGGCATCTTTCTTCTGTGTCTGATGTCAGTAACTTTTTAATGCTATTGTTTTTGCTATGGTAACGGCGAGGACGACGTGGAATGGTGGGTAGGGTGGTATTTTCTCTAACCTGGGCCTGGATTCTTTAACAATGAGTTTTGAAATTTTCACTTTTTCACCGTTTAAAATATATAGGAAAAAAGTTTACATTTCAAAACTCACAGTTACAGAATCCAGGGCCTGAAGGTTATAAGATCGATTGCTGAGGCAAGTGACGTCAAAAAAATGAAAAAAATCAGAGCAAGTTTTTTAAATAGGGAGTTGTCCATGCCGGGTCGTCGGTAAACCCTCCAAAGTTTCTCAGATATTGGAAAAAGTTTGGCGCTTGACTTTCTCGGCGATATTTGTAGGTATTTACTCTGAAAAAAAAAAAAAAACAAATTACTTGCTGTTACCACCTACCACTGCTCCTGCTACTGCCACAATTTCTATAGTCTTTTGTTTTTAATTGACGTTGTTATCGCCAACAAAATGAAATTGTTTGGCCGAACAAACTGCTAGACATGGTGTCAACAATCTTTAAAGCGCATGCAACACACACACACCCAGTAATGAGGCAAACTCGCAAACAAGTGAGGCAAGAAGAAAGTGATGTAGTTTGTGCTTGTGCCACTTCTCAGCTTCAACATAAAACAGCATACAAACATACATACATATGTACATACGCATAGTGCCAACGGCATTGTTTAGGCAAACTTTCTCGAGTATTTCAATAAAAAAAAAAAAAATCGCTGCCACTTGGTTTCGAATTGCAGTGAGTGAGGTCGATGGTGGTGCGTCGGAATCGAATTACTTTACTCGATGTGCGATATAAGGAAAATTACGAATTGCCAAGTTTGATTCTTCCTTTAATAAAGCAATATTTTTCCAAAACTACTTATTTAAAAATATTTTCAAACACGCCCTATTCCAAAATTTCTTTAAAGAATTTTTTTTCAATAACGCCTTATTTATTTAATCTAATTTTGAGATGAGGGTTGAATCAAATTTTGATATAGGCCGTTCTTGAAAAAAATGTGAGCTGTTGAATTTTCCAATTTATTACCCAACATTTAACCGATAATGCTTCTAATTTTTGATCCAAACAATTTCCCGTTGTTATAAATAGCAAAACTCGCACATTGTGCAACCGTAACAAATTTCATATTAACTTTTACACCTTCTTCCATGCATATCTCATAACTTAACAAATCTCAATGTAAAACTTTCATTAGACTTCGCAGAACTTTTAAAATTTTAATTAATTGACTCAAGTTGTAAGATTATCTTGTCACTAGCACTCTTCACCGAAAACCTGATATAAGCGAACGCATACATATGTCAGTATCTACAGCTACGCTCAAAATAATAGCAGTGAAATCTTAAACGAGATAGTATGATTGATTCTAAGACTATCTACTTGGGGGTTGCCACCTGGGGTTGTTTACAGAGCTGCCACCTATCTAAATTTTTTTTAATTTTGTAGAAAAATATGCCTATATGGGTATCAAATGAAAGGTATTTTCAGCGACATGCCAAATAAAATATTTTCAAGTAGGGTTGCCACCTTCCACAGTATATTTGTATATCCGGACTATCTCGGGAACCGCATAACCGATTTGGATGAAATTTGGCATATACATAGATGGTATGATTGATTCTAAGACTATTCACTTGGCGGGTTGCCGCCTGGGGAGGTGTATAGGGGTGCCCCTATTTAAATTTTTTTTTATTATAGAGCTAGATATGTCAATATGGGTATCAAATGAAAGGTGTTTTCGCCGAACTACCAACTAAAATATTTTCAAGTAGGGTTTCCGCCCAGGGTTACAATTTTACCGTATTGTATTTGTATTGTATATTTTTGGGATAATATTTGGGTTTTAAAGGCTCACTCCTAGAATCTATAGTATGCAAAGATGTCACATACGAATTCTGGTCCCGATTGAAGACATTTTCTAATTTTTTACACACGATTATCTGAATCTTGATCGCTTACACAATTTTTTGTTGGCTATTGTCATATGCACTTAGCATAGGTAATTATTATTCTAATTGTATTGTCACCTTTTCAATTAAGTATCAACTGTGAATGAAATTTATTAACATATCTAACTAGTGAGCTTTTGAAAAGTTGAGGAAAAATAAATACTTACTTCATTACTAAATTAATTAGCATGAATTTAAGTTAATTTCCATTTCAGTAGGGTTGCTTTACACAATTTTAACGGCTCATCAATAGTGATACCACTAAACACGAATTCAAACGCGCCTTCCTTCCGTTTCATGATTTTCCACTACAAACAAACAAATATACTTTTGTTTGACTGTTTAAAATTCCAAAAGCATTCAAATCAGATTCAGGAATATTTTTGTTATTATTCAATATTCTTAAGTTGTGACTGCACTAAAAAATAAGTGGACAACGCATTTGTAAAGCTCTTCAAATTTTCTTCGCAAACTAACTTTTGCTACAAAACCTTTAAATTGACAGCTGCGTTACTCAAATGTGAAGTATGAACACGTCGCTGATGAGAAACGAACATTTCTATATTCAAATGCACAATAACGAGGTTATAATAAATCAACTTAGCACTTATTTAACAGAAAATATACAAAGACTTAAACGTTAAAAATTTACATTCTGTATCACGATAAACGTTGATCGAACGAACTCTGGTAAAAATCGTTTCAAATTCAACTTTTGTTTTGCATGCGCATTTTTTTCACAACTACTGAGTACGATATTGTCAAAAAGTTCCAAACATAATTTAGAGATGTTCAGAGAATAGGTGCTTATCGTTGAGCGATGACAACTACTCCGTCAGGACCGCGAAAAAACTCTCCAAATAAAACTCTTCGAAATAAAGCCTCGAACTCGGACAAAGCGATTTGATTCTTTAAGGGCGAATTTCTCGACTGCCTGTTAACGTCAAAGTTAACTGTCAATTCACTGTCAGTTTAACAGGCAGTTCATTTGCACTTTATTTAACAGGTGGATGAACTGCCCGATAAAATTTAAAGTGAGCGTTAAGTTGACGGCTAGTTGAGAAATCCGCCCTAAATTACATATGATGAATTTCATATCAAAGGCTGAAAAAAACGAACATTTTGAACCCGACCCCCTCAGAATTTGATGAAATTTTGCATAGAGGTACATCTTACCTACCCAAACACAACCTCATTTTTAGAAATTGCATTTTCGAGAAATTGTGGGCGTGGCAAGGTATCGAAATATTCGAAAGTGACGATAATAGGTACTTTTAAAATGTGATTACTACGCAATCGCTTTGCCGATTTCAAAGATCTTTATACGATCAGAAAGGCATTGAAATTAGCTTTCAAAAATTCAATACCTTTCTAATGGTATGAAGATCTTTGAAATCGGTAAAGCCATTCCGTAGTAATCGCACTTTAAAAGTACCTGTTATCTTAATTTTTCGAATATCTTCGAATATTTCGATACCTTGCCACGCCCACAATTTTTCGAAAATGTTATTTCTAAAAATGAGGTTGTGTTTGGGTAGGTAAGATGTACCTCTATGCAAAATTTCATCAAATTCTGAGGGGGTCGGGTTCAATGCATATTGGGTTTGATATGAAATTCATTATGTTAGCATTTAGGTAGTTATACAAATGATAGACTTAACTCCAGCCGTTTCTTTCACAACTTCAGTCTAAACAAGAATTGCTATGATATGTATTGATTTAAAAATTGTATCAAAATAAACATATGTATGTTATTCACTCGTACATAGTACATACATATGTCTTTATAGGGAATAATGACCCTTATGCCTATATATGTACTATGAAGCTAACCTACTCTCACATATATCATACAGACGTAGAGATACCTTCGGCCGGCACTTTTCACCCTTTGCTACAACTGAACTTGTATGCGACAATTTTCCCTTTATATCGTCGCTCGTTTGCCAGAAGCTTGACTGTGCGAAAATTAAAATTTTGAGAAATCATATTAGAAAGTTTATTCCTCTTAAAAATTTTAAATTTTAGTTTTTGATATAAATATGTCTGTGCAGGTTAAATACTCATCATACTCTTTCCACTGATATAGTTTTTACGTTAATATTCCTTCAATTCCTCGCGATTCGTCACATTCATCTTTTAAAAATTTCCAAAGAAATTTTTTTTAAATTTTCGTTGTGCCAGAAACATGAATGTGCTGCACTCAACGCCAGCCACCATGGCGTATACGTAACAATTTTGCTTCACATTTATGTTTCTGGCAAACGAAAATTTTAAAAAATTTAAAAACTCAGAAACATGAATGTATAGCACAATCGTTTTTCTGGCACATTTTTCCGAAATTGAACTACACATTCATGAAAATGGCATTGCAAATTTTCGGGGGTTCCTTGTACTTTGCAAACCCAGGGTTTTCGTGAATCGTAGAGAAACTAAAGGTTAATCACGTGAGCCTATTAACTCAAATCTGGAAAATTGGCACATTCATGCCTCTGGCAAGCGACCGACGATATGTATTCAGTATTATGTATTTCTAAGAGAAAATGAACAAAACGGAAATAGCTGGAAATGGAAAGGAATCAAAAGCATCGCACTAACCAACTTAGCTCCACCGCTTGCTCTTTTTTCCTCCACGTGTGTTATGCATAGGTACGCCTGAGCTCATATTAATTTAAAATAATGTACAACTAAGTCTCTGCTTGCTTATTTAGCTACACAGTGCAGGAAGCGAATTCACTTGTCCAGCAGCCCTTCCGATTTGGCGAGCAGACTAACATATTCGTGGTTATCTAGCAAAGTTCAAACGACAAAAATGAAAATATGTCGAAGCATTAAAATATGTAGAAGCCTTCTACCTCTCTAATCGTCCTTTAACCTAAGATTTTGCTCTCTTTTGAAAATCGGTTCAAGAAAGTTCTATTTCAGAATACTTTTCAATTACGCCCTTTTTTTAATTTGGTTCAAGAATGTCCTATCAATCAACAATTTCTGATTTATAGGGGTTTTAAATTTTTTTCTTTTAAATCCCTCACAACATAGTTTCTAATACACAAAAAGCGTTAAAACTTGTAGTGTTTTTGTGTTCTGTGGGAATCATGCTCAGAATTCTTTTAAGAGCAAAAACAGGACTCCAAAAATATGACCCGCAATTTTATTTTAAAAGAAGATTTTAAAGTTGGCTTTTTAAACTTCTATAACTAATCAACCGTATTCAAAAATGCAAAACCCTTTGACATCTTTGTAGAAAATTCAATGCTCTACAAAAAAGGTCTAAGGAAACTTTTCGATTAATAAACTCAGTCAAAAGATATTGAAATCCAAAAATAAATTCGTTAGTAGTCTTTCATTTCACAATACTTTTAAAACACTTTAAAGTTACTTTTTAACTCTTCCCTGATGCTTTAAGTCGAAAAAATCCCTAAAAAGGGATAAATCCCTGAAACTGGCAACACTGCATGTTGTTGAATAGATGAAAATTGACACCATCGTTGGCTCGTGTTGTTGCCTATCGAGTTGCCCAACTCGTGCCACGTGTGCTTATTTATACCTGCACGTACAACCATATGTCATACGCATACTCGTGCATACTACTAACTTGAAAAATAAATTTTAGTTAAGTATAAGAAAGCATTAGCTATACCTTTAACAGAATTTATGATACACATAAAGTGTATATCAATATCCTGCTTTTTCTATTTACAGCTTCATATGTCTTTTTCCTTTTATATATTGATGATAATTTGATAAGATGGCATTTATTGGCAAACTTAAACTTATGTCTGTTTTTTTTTTCTTTATTCATTTCATTTCAGCTGCCAATACTATTTGAAAAGTCATCCATGGGTACCGGCATATCAGAGTGTTATCACATTTTTCGTTTTGGCCAATTTCTCGTTAGCGACATTTATGGATCCCGGTGTCATACCAAAAGGTTTTTTCTTTTATTTTTTTACTAATAACATTAAAATTCCATTTACTTGTATGTTTCTTGTTCGATTATTTTTCTTACTTATCTTTTTATTATTAAACAGCGTCACCAGATGAAGACCGGGAGGAAGAGTTTCGTGCGCCACTTTATAAAAATGCCGAAATCAATGGCATTACCGTTAAAATGAAATGGTGTGTAACTTGTAAATTTTATCGACCGCCACGTTGTTCACATTGTTCTGTATGCAACCATTGCATAGAAGTGAGTACAAGGTTTTTTTTTGGTTCATCGAGCAAACAAATCTATACCAAATTTTTACAACGCACAGTGGGATAGGTCACAGTATTAGGGGGACAGAAGTAATCGCAGCTAGTTACCCTCAGAAATATTTTTGCTGAAATACGTTGTAAAATATCTTTCGTTTGGTACCTACACATATTAATATATCTCATCTGATTTTTTTAAATTTCACATAGGTGATGACTCCGCAAAAACCATATAAGTGGCAACATTAAATTAAGAAAGCTTAGATTATAGCAAAATATCATAAAATTTTGTGGAGTCGTTTTCGAGATACCTACAATCCGATATGTGTTTATAAGAGTAAATATACATAATAAGATTAGGTGGTTTCCCTTTTCAAGAAATAACTTTGAATTAAAATTAAAATTTATTTTTTACCAGGTGGTAAACTTTTAAAAAAACAGTCCTCTCACATGACACCTTAAAAAATAACCTACTTAATAAAAACAAATATTTTAAAACAGGCGGCAACCCTTTTTTTTAAATGTACCTTCCTGAACATCTATAGGATGAGCCCTTTCATTTGAAAAATGATATTTACCAGGTGGCAACCCTTTTCACAAAAACTTAACCGCCCTGCTCATCTACAAACTGAGCCCCTTTTTGGAAACCCAAACTGTAAAAACCAAAAAAACTTTACAGGAAAAAATATTTTTTAAACACATGGCAACCCTTTTAAGTACAATGTATAATTTTTGCCGACCTATTAAACAAACCCATCCTACTGTGCATTGTTCAATTTGTTTGCAGACACTTTTTTTTTGCTATTTTCCATTGTGCCCTCAATAGCAAATTGTAGAATTAGACAATAAAATTAAATTTATATTTGAAATGTTAAAAACTTTGCAGAACTTGTAATTTAATTTTGATTTCATTTATTTTCTTCTTCCAGACATTCGATCATCATTGTCCGTGGGTGAACAATTGTATTGGTCGTCGAAATTATCGTTTCTTTTTCTTCTTCTTGGTTTCATTGTCCATACACATGTTGAGCATATTTACATTATGCTTATTTTATATACTGAAGATAACACCACACATCAGGCAGACATCGCCTATCGTAGCGTATCCTTTTTTAATTTAAAAATGAAACTATTTTTTTTTTTCAGTGTAATGCATATTTCAAAAGTAATAGTAAGTACCTAGGTTCATTGTAGGGACCTGGAAATTGGTATGCAGATAATATCAATACTATTCTCGTAGAAGTGGGAGTTATTGGAGAAATGGGCGTGGCACCTCCCATACAAATTTAAAACATTTCTGGTTTAAAATTGAAACCCGTTCTTACCAATTTTCTTGAAAACTGGTCTAGTTTAAATTTGAAACCAAATTTAGTTTGGTCATATATTGACCGGGTTTTCACGTGGCAAATATCTCTATAGGAGTTAAGGTATGGACCTATAAATTGATATTGAGATATACGATATCAAAACTATACTGACGGAAGAAATGGAAAGAAAGAGTAATGGAAAAGGGGGAGTGGCAACTCCTACACATACTAAATTTTTAAGGCTGAATATCTCTAAAACACTTCATGACAGGAACCTGGAAATTGGTATACGAAATCAATACCATTCTCACAAGAAACGTTGTCGGAATAAGGGACGTGGCACCTCCTACCTATACAAACTTAATTTTTCAGGCTGAATATCTCTAAAAATGTTCGTGCCTAGAATTGGTAGGGGGATATACTATATCAATACCACTCTGGCAACTTCCATGCAAACTTTATTTTTTCCATGAAACGAAATGCGGGTGTATTGACAATTTTGGAAATTAACACATCAAAAAAAAAAAATATTTTGAGCAGAAAGAAGTTTTCCGGGTCGGCTAGTAGGTATTTTAAAAAGTTATTCCAAAGGTTTACAACTTGTTTGGCTTTCCTTAACTCCAAATATTTTTTCCACAGTATGGTGCTTATGGCCATTGTTATAATCCTGGCGATTCCGATTTTCGGTTTAACCGGATTTCATATGGTGCTCGTATCACGTGGGCGCACAACAAACGAACAAGTCACTGGCAAATTTAAAGGTGGCTACAATCCATTCTCGCGTGGCTGTTGGCACAATTGTTGTTATACACAATGTGGACCACAATATCCAAGGTACATACTTTAATACCGTCGCTCGCTTGCCAGAGGCATGAATGTGCCAATTTTCCAGATTTGAGGTAATAGGCCCACGTGAATAACCTCTCGTTTCGCTACGATTCACGAAAATCCTGGGTTTCTAAAGTACAAGGAACCCCGGAATTTTGCAATGTCATATTCATGAATGTGTAGTTCAATCTCTGAAAATTGTACCAGAGAAACGGATGTGCTACATATTCATGTTTCATGTTTCTGGCGCAACAAAAATGTTTACAAACTGAATTTTTTAATTTTTTTTAATATTCGTTTTGCTAGAAACAGGAATGTATACCGAAATTGTTACGTATACGCCATGGTGTACCTTGTTGAGTAGAACACATTCATGTTTCTGGTAAACGAAAATTTAAAAAAAAATTTCAAATTCAATTTTTAAACATCTCCTTGCCACAACGAAAATTTAAAAAAATTATTTTTGAAATTTTTAAAAGATGAATGTGCCGAGTCTCGAGGAATTGAATTGAAGGAATATTAACGTAAAAGCTATATCAGTGAAAAGATTATAATGAGAATATAACTTGCAAAAACATATTTATGTCAAAAACTAAAATTTCAAATTTTGCGATAGGAATAAACTTTCAAATACGATTTTCCAAATTTTAATTTTGGCACATTCATGCTTCTTGCAAGCGAGCGACGATAGATATATTAACTTTCGTTACTTTTGCTGATTGAATTAAATTTTATTGCTTTCATTCGCGCTGACGCCTGCACCACACAATGACGATGTTGTTGTTTTTGTTGCTGCATTGATGCTGATGTTAATACCGTTACTTGACACCATAATGATCTTGGGCTGACTGACACTTGCTTATCATCATCTTAAAATAAAATAGTCTTCTTAAGCCAGAAAAATATGCAGCACGTCGTTCACACAAGGATGGTCAGGGTATTAGTGTCATCACAACTGAACGTCGCACCAATCAACATGGCAGCAGTATGCGAGGCAACAATACACCTGGCAATGCGCCACGTTCACCACGTGAAACGCTGAAAAACTATTACGATAGGGACAATCGACATACTCAGGTAAAGACTTATACGGACCAGGGCAATGGTTATAATCAACGGTCGGGCAGCACAACGCTTTATAGTAAGGTGGGTAAATTGATTATTGCTGGTTATTGTTGCGAAAATGTTGAGTGCAAAACTATTTTGTATTAAATTTTGCTTCCTCTTCTTCTATTTCTATGTATATTTAAATATTTTATATGTTACGAGTATTGTAGTGTTGTTGTTGTTGTTGCTTGTTTTTCTATCAGAATAGATTTAATTTCAATTATTATATTATTTAGTAATTTTTCTTTACTGACTGCAATATTTGCTTGTTTGGATAGTTTTTGTCTATAAACACTTTTACACACACACTAACAAGCGCATGTAAACACATAATTGGTGGTCGGTTCTTGTAAACATTTACATTTGTATATTGATACACTCCACACATTTGTAGATGCACATAACCTGTTTTCCTTAATTGCTTGCATTGTAATTGAATGACGTGATTCCTATTAAACGTTCGAAAAGCTTAGGGCAACTGTTACGTAAACGATCAAATGATAAAATGAAAATTTAAAATGAGAGCTATTTGAAAGGGGCGTGGCACCTCCCATACATACTTAGTTTTACAGGCGTAACCTGAAAATTGCTAAAGAGATATAGTATATCGATACCATACTCAGGGAAAATAATTTGAATTTTGGTACATGGAAAATTTGGTAGTTTTGGGAAAAGTGGGCGTGGCAACTCCCATACAAACCTAATTTTTTAGTCTGAATATCTCTAAAAAGGGTTGAATGTGATAAACGATATCTATACCATACTCACGGAGAAAAATGTGAGCTATAGAAAAAGAGGGCGTGGCACGTACAATACATACTAAATTTTTAAAACTGAATATCTCTAAAAGGGTATTTACAGGGGTCTGGTTTAGAAATATAAGATATTTGTACCATTCTCACAGCAAAAATGGAAATTATCAGAAAAAGGAGGTGTGGCACCTGAGATACAAACTTCATTTAAAAGGCTGAATAGATCTATGAGGGACAAAGGAAGGGCCCTGAAAATTATTATGTTAAGCATGTTCAGATTACTGAATTGTAAAATAATTATAAAATCTAAAATATTAGCTATTTTCTGGCATTTAAAGACTTTTTTATTTCAGGTATAACAGATACTTCAATCAAGATGAGCGCTCGTAAAATTGTTACGTATTTCAAATATCCAAATAAATTACGGGTTTTGCCTCCTAACACGCCTTATAACTTTTTTTAGAAACTGTAGAATAAATCACTTCTTTCATCAAACAGAAAATGTTTGAGGGATCCCTTGGCATTAACATTCAACTTGAGTTTTTCCCATACGATTCTGAACCGCCATAATTGCCATCTGTATGAATGCAGATGGTCCGACGCAGACGGCATTCTGTACCCACCCGTTAACAAGAATTAAACGAGAGACCCTTATTCGGAACAAGAACTAAAGGTAGTCCCAGCATATCACCATCAACTACCTCAACTCCTATTGGAGCATAGGGACTCTGTGATTTTGAATTGTTACCGTGAAGGTTTTGATCCAAGCTAGAATGTTTTTTACGTTTCCATAGCGAGTGATGAATTCACAGACTACTCTTTACAGGCAGCTCCTTAAGTGGAGAACAGACGCCCAACTGCCGGCTGCCTGATTCCCAAAGAGACGACAGGATTTTTTGGTACGTTGGTTTTTTAATGATCACTCGGCCTGTTTGGTCCGCGAGATATTTAATTTTCTCCTACCATCCATATCTGGGAGTCATTCCCCTATCGTCCACCTGGAATCGCGTCCTCTAGAGATTCCAGGCTTCCCCCGAGGATATGGAGTTTCAATAAAGTTAGATCGCAATGACGTATGTAGGTGTTAATTCATTGATTTTTCGTCTCTGTATACTGGACCAACAGTGGTTTTCCGACATTGTGAATATTTGATATGTATATACATATCGATTGGAACGGTATTTCGTTATTCCTTTGCCAAATTTAGTTTTGAGACAATCCGGTTTCGCCGTTGTACCATATTCAGTATAATTTGTAAAGGTTATGGGCCCTGAAAAAAGTATCTAAATTCTGTAGCGCTTGTAGTTTTCTTAAGCTATTTTTAGTACTTAGTTTTTCTTCTATGTAGTATTTGTTCCAAATATGCATGAAGCAAGAAGTGGTAAAGTATGGAAATTAGTAAGGGTGTTGCGTGGCATGCACTATTTTGAGTTAATGTGCCGTATGACTATGTAGCATTTGATCGTCTGCGTAACATGGCACTTACATACTTACCTCCAATCAATATCAATGCTATTAGTTAACAATCGAATATTTTCTTATACATATTGCATAAATTGAATATTTGAGCTGTATAGTTTTTATATTATTATTTTTTATATTCGCTTTACACTAATTGGTGATTGCATTTAATTCAATTTAATAGTGTATAGTGTTGTCACTGCCTGCCCGCCTGACTACGAAACAAAGTGTTTTTTTTTTAATACACATTTTTACAACCTTTATATTTTATTTAATATAAATATTATTTCACATAAATATTATATTACATTATTTTTTTTAAGGTTGCACTAATGCAAATAATTTTTAACGCTGCTGTAGTTATATAAACTTTTCCTCGACAGACGGGAGGATACGTAATTTCTAGATATTTTTCATATGTGGCATTGTAAAATGACTTAACAGTGAATCTTATATACCCCACAGGGACCGCAAATAACAGTTACTTTTATTTATAAGTTTCTCATGTTTCAATTTTTTAATTTTGATTGAAAAATAAAAGTTATTTCTTCGTAATTTTTTTTTTTTTTTCAATTCTAAATGAAAAAAAAATTAGAAGTAACTCTTATTTTCCGCTCGAAATAAAAAAGTTTCAAAATAATTTTTATTTTCCGATCAAAATTTAAAAATTTAAAAATATCTTTTAAATTAAATTTTTACGGAAAATATACAAAAAAAATATCATTTCACTAATCTATACCGATGGTAATAAAAATTTTTTTCCGTGTACTCCTTATGGCAGTAGCACTACTACCCCTTCAAAGCGATATTTTTGTTCAATTTTTGCTCGATAACTGGTGTTTGCGGTCCCTGATACCGCCGATCTGTTCAAACACGGAGGCGAAGAGCTGAATATGGTCAGACGAGTGCATGCCTCCGGATTGGAATTTAAGTGTGCTCTGCCCAATCCACAAGAAAGGCGATCCCGCTAACCGCAACAACTACCGCGGAATTAGTCTTCTTAATATCGCATATAAGCTCCTTTCTAGCGTATTGTGTGAAAGACTGAAGCCCATCGTAGACAAACTGATAGGACCTTATCAGTGTGGCTTTAGACCTGGTAAGTCTACCATCGACCAAATTTTCAACATACCCCAAATCCTGGAGAAGACCCATGATAAAAGAAGCGACACACACCATCTCTTTGTCGATTTCAAAGCCGTTTTTGACAGCGCAAAAAGGAGTTGCCTGTATGCCGCCATGTCTGAATTTGACTTCCCTTCAAAGTTTATACGGCTTTGACAAATGACGTTGAGCAATACCAACAGTTCCGTCAGAATCGGGAAGGACCTCTCTGAGCCATTTGAAACCAAACGAGGTTTCAGACAGGGCGACTCAGCGAGTTAAAGCCCAAAGGCTCCGCTGGCTGGGTCATGTTATGCGAATGGTCAAAGAAGCTCCAGCACAGAAGGTTTTTCTATCGATAGCCGAAATCGGCAGCAGAGGAAGGGGGAGGCCTCGACTGAGATGGAAACAACAAGTGGAGGATGACTTGAACTCCCTTGGGGTTTCCAATTGGCGTCAGTTATCACTAAAAAGGAATGACTGGCGTGCCTTGATACGAACGGCCAAAATCGCTTAGGCGGTTAAGCGCCAATTAATGACGCAAGCCAAGATTAGATTAGATACCGCATTCAACTTTGTAAGATAAAGAAAATAATGTTAGTAATCAACCCATAATTTGAAGGGCTCAGAACCAAAAGGATCTAAGTGACATTTTTTTTTAATTGATAAAATATAGTGAGGCAAAAAAGTACTAAATTTTATTCCATTAATGATTGGAGCCAAAAGGATCTACATAAGTGCGCTCCTCCAAGCATTAAAATTCAATTGCTTGGCCTAAAGAACATGCAGAATTTTTTCAAGTATACAGTCTTGTAAGCCGTTTAATTTTAGTCAAAGTGCTAAGCCCAAGTTCGTAGGATCTCGCTGATTTTTGGCAATTTTTTCTGGATCCAAGCGCACTTATATTTGTATTTTTCTGGATCCAGAAAAAAATTGCCAAAAATTAGCGAGACTTCCTACGGACTTAAGTTTAGCACTTTGTCAGACTAAAATTAAAGGAGCTACAAAACTGCATGCTCGAAAAAATTCTACATGTTCTCTTGGCTGAGCAAGCAACGTTCCAAATTTTGGGAAATTTACAGTTATTTTCCATCGGCAGTAAGCATGTTGTTGTTGTTGTTGTTGTTGTTGTTGTTGTTGTAGCGAGGTGTAGCCCTGCCTAAATGTCAGACAGGGTCACCCCGAGTGTATTGCTCTTGGCCGGGTCGATATAAGAAAACGGCCCGGGTCGTTTCGGCACGATGGGTACAGCACAAGTACTGGTACCGTTCTCGTAGAACCGGCAATACAAGAAACTAGCCATGTAGGCTATGTAGGTCATTTAGCATTACCCAGGGTGCACCAACTGGGAGGCGACCTACTTTTACACCCCAACCTACTTTTACACCCCAGTAAGCATAATTTGAATGAGTTAACTAACCTGCATTCATTTAGACAGGAATCATTTCAAACGCATTTACCCAGAATTTACAATAAGTAATTTACTTTAACCTTAATTATCTCCCCTTAATTAAGCCCTTCATTTATATTTATCCTAATTAGAACTTTTGAAAATTAGTTTGGAAATTTTATTTTTCTTGAAGGTTTACTGGAGAAGAAATTAGTTTAAAACCCCTAATTGTAGGATGAAATGACCTATCTCCCGTCTGTTGGATTTTGTAATTACACCAGTGTTGATTGCTCATATAATTTGATCCTTTAAGTAGACAGGAGGTAAATGTTATGTATTTGCAAAAAAAAAAATCGAGATGTACATAAGTCATGAAAGGGTATTTTATTTTTAGGTTTTTTTTTTATAAAATAACTAACTAAAAAAAAAATTAATGGCGGCGATATACCAACAGGTTATCATAACCTCTAACGAGATTTTAGCCGAGCTTCTCTTTCCAACTTGTGGTGTGTTGCTTTTGAGTTTTTCCTGCAAGTTGGCGGGACCTACAGTTTTTTCCCGACTCCGAACTGCACTTGCAAAGCAAATGAATTTTTTGCTGAGAAGCTTCTCATGGCAGAAATACACCCGGAGAGTTTGCCAAACTACTGCCGAGGGGCGACCCCGTTTTAGAAAAATTCTTTTTCTAAATAATTTTTGATGTTACTTTTGCCGGGCATCGAACCGCCACGATTTGGTGTAGAAGGCCGAACACTTAACCGCTACACCACGGCGGCCGCCAATTAAATATTTGTGAACATTAGTCTTCTCTCTAAATTTTTTTCATAAAAACACAAAAAATTAACACACTAGTGTCAATGTTGCAAAATTTTTCTCAAAATTTTTTCGAGCAAGAACAAAAAACACACGTACATACATATTTTTATGTTGCATGAAAACAAATTTTCAATTTGTGTGCTAGTTTCTTGTGTTTTTTTATGAAAAAAACTTGGAAAGAATACCGCAATTATCATATACGGATCTCAAAATTTTCGCTTGTTTTTGAGTAGGAATCGGAAATTAAAAAATTTTTGAAATCACGATCCAAGTATCGATCACTTCTGCATAGGCTTGCCATATTTGAATGCCACCAGACCCGGAGATTTGTATACCTTTCATGGTTCTATTATGATTTATCAGGACGATAAGCTGTGCCGATCTAGACATGTCCGTCTGTCTTTTTGAACACTAAGGGACTATTGAGATGTCTAGCATAAATTGGGTATTCGGCAACCATTTTGTAATATATTCGGATTTTGAGCCATAACTCCTGGAATTAAGCAACTAGGACAATTTTTTGCAGCTTTTGAACGTATTAGTTATTATATTGTGGACAGTGGCGAGACTGGCCTTCTACTGTCAAGAATACCGGCACAAAAAACTTCGTTGTTGTTGGGGTTTTGTGAAAGGATTTTGATATCTTCCATAATATATTTTCTGTTTTGAATTTCAACTCATGACTGTGTATCAGTATTTGTTTTTGACGGAAATAATTGGAAGTGTTTATATGGATATGTACCTATGTTAAGTGTAATCGAATTGGATTATTTATTATACTTTTGCATTTTGTGAGCTAAGTTTTTGTACAATTTCGAAAATTATAAATGAGTTTGTATTTCTATTTGTTTGTTTTATTTTATTTTTTTTTTTTCAGACCTGTTAATAATTGATTACTAATCGGTAATCTTTAGCAGTTTCATTGATTATTTTTTGAGAAGCCACCTAATGATTGATTACCAAATACTTTCACTTTTTAATGATTATTTTTCAATTGATTAAAAAAAAAATAAAAAAATTAAAAAAATTAAAAAAAAATAAAAAAAAAAAATAATCAAAAGTAATGATTACTTTTGATTATTTTTTTATTTTTTTTTTATTTTTTTCCAGTATTGTTGTAGAAAAATATGTACATACTTAAATATTCACTTGCACAAACATACAAATGTATAGCTGAAGCAAGAATTTCTTTTATATAAATGCATGTATTCATGCACATAAATATCCCTGGAGGAAAATCTCGAGATCTTTCATACTAGTTCTCATCAAGTGGTCGAACTAGAACCAAAACAGAAGACGCGCTTTTGCACATTCAGTCTATTATTTTTAAAAAGGTATATGTAATATGGAATGATAATGATGATAAAATATTAATATGATAAATATGGAATGTTACGGTGTAATTTTCAACTTGTTAATAGTATACTGTACGATAGTAAATCAAATGTCAAATGCCCATAAATGACTACGTCGCCCATTGTGGACGAAATTTATTAATCCCGGACAATGCTATGGATAATAACCGCTTAATTTTTGATCAATTGATCATAACAAGTCTCTTTTAGACATAGTTGGTATGCCTATGTTTTAATTTGTGTAGCATACTTAGGCTACGCTCACACTGCAACCGACTTTTTCATCCGGTCTCATCAGAGAAATTCGAACGCGTTCTTTTTTATCGGGCGGCCAAAGTTTGTTTACATTCGGGTGAAATCGGATGAAATCGAGAGCTCATTTAAAACACATGTGTGTGGATGTGTGATTGTGAGCCTAGCCTTATAAGTGTTCGAATAGAACTAACCGACCGTACCCGTAGGGTATCAAACGTGAAATGTCCGACACTAGCCGTTTAGATATAAAAGGACAAATTACACTAGTATACAGCCAAAAAATACCAGTACATTTATGCATATGGGTGAAACCGGCCGAGTTATCGAAATAAGCGATGTCTTAATTTTTAAGTTGAACTTCTAATAATACAATAGTGAAAGTTTTATTTAATTCAATTTAGCAGTTTTCGAGTGATACGACCCCCAAACATACAGACAGAAAAACAGACAAGACAGGAAGAAAGATAGACAGACAGACAATCAAAAGTTCTAAAAACGGATGAAATGGACTCTATTGGCTTAGTAATGATCAAAACTAAGAATTTTTTTGAATATCTGCAACGTACAGACATCGACCTTTTACAATTCTATTAAAAGTAGAGATGTTGAAAGTTACAAAAAAAATGGCCAAAAATACAGTTTTTCCTAGATCTTGGTAATATTACGCTCAAAGTGTTTGCAATTATACACACTAAATTTCGAAAAAATAAAAAGCTCCTGATTTTTACAACTTCGCATGAAAAAACATTTTTAAAATCAAATTTTTTTCAAAAATGGTAAAAATTCGACTTTGGCCATCCATTGCTCATAGATGGTTTGACCCACCCCTACATTTTATAGGTCATTAGAAGCGTATTTTAATTTCCTTTCGAACGAGGTATCGCTTAGCTCCATCGCTTTTGCAACATTGGCGAAAAGAATTTTTGAATAAAGTGATACCTGAAAAACAAAATTACCGATATCTCGAAAACATACCCATACAAAAAATTTTTAAAATATGTTTTGTGCTTGGCATATCAGTGCCAATTCACCCATATACATGAATATCTTATCATCACTCCAACCAATATATCCATCAAACCTGGAATTTTTTCTCATATGTACATACATATACTTAGCGATCAAGGTTCATTCTAGAAATTCATGAGCCCCAAAGTGTAAGTAGGTGTATATATTTGCATACAAAGATACACAGATGTTTATACTTTTTTTTGATTATGTTTTTTTCGCTTAATATAAAAAAAAACAAAAAAAATAAAAAAAATAAAAAAAAATAAAAATAAAAAATAAATAAAAAAATCAAAAAAAAATTATCAAAAGTAATCAAAAACGGCTTTTTTTGATTATTTTAGATTTTTTTTGATTTTTTCTTGATTTTTTAATTTTTATTTTTTTGATTTTTTTTAATCGTAATCAATTAGTAATTGCTTTTTCTTGAAAGCAATTAAAATAATCATTACTAATTAAAAAAACCTTCTAATCAATCAATGACTAATTACTAATCAAAATAACAGCTCTGGTTTATTTAGAGCAATTTTTAAAGACAATAACCATTTTTTTTCGTAAGACAATATTCAAATCAATTCTTTTGATTATAATCAATGTAACGCAGTTTTTAGTTAATCCCTCTTTCTGAGCGATGAACATCGGCTTTTAACATGTTACTAGTTAAACGCAGCAGACGTTGCCCTGTCAACAATTTATTTGCCTGCATATAGCTCTCTCTCGATCCCTATTCCTATCTATAGCCCTATCCGTGTTTCCTGTCACTATCCCTAACCCTTACGTTAACCCTTCTTAGAAGCATTGGATATCCATGATCCCTCATCCCAAGCCAGAACTCCCTTAAACTATTCGAAATAGTACCAGTTTGAACCTAGCCAAAGAAAACTACCTTAGAACTCCAAATAGGAACCGTCATGCACTGAACGACATTTCGCACACCTAGATCTAAACAGCTTACAGGTACTTGTGCCCAAGTTTAGTAAAAAACTAACGACTCCTAAAGTCACTTGCAACATCGTGACTGACCATCTCCGAAAAATAACAGATGCGGAAGTTGTCGAGTTAACGACACGAAAGGCAAACTTTTATTAATTAAATTATTTATTTTTTGTTAACAATTTGTTGCCTTATTGTATCTCGGTATAGTCAGGCATAGAACATACCGAGATAAGGCATGACTTGGAAGAGGTGCCTTGCTTCCACAAAAGGTACTGGTGTGCGACTTGATCATCGATTTTCGGATATAATGACTCCGACTTCTCATTGCCAACTGTGGATTGCCCCAAAAGCTACCAAGGGTCACAAAAGCTTCCAAGGGACACATCAGAAGGAGATTGTACCACACGTATATCCGGAAAAGGACTGTCAATATCGACAGAACTCACCAAAATATTCAGATAGTGTTTTTGTTGCTACACTAACTAACAGCTGACAGTTGACAAGATTTTGATAGTCACTCGGCGACTAGTTAGGAATGATGATTTTATTTCATTTTGCATGTACAGTTTACCTTTTCTCGACAAATTTTCGTATTTATTTATATTATTAAGTTAATATTTTTTTTTGTATGAATGCACTATCTTGTATTGGTAGTTAGAAAAGCTCTGAGTTAAAATTGGTCAAAAACAAAAAAAAGTAAAACAAAACTCTACACTAAATGCAAGCACCGAAAAAGGTAAACCAAAAATTCTATTCTAATAATTCATTTTTACTATATTTTTTGCAAAACCGTTCATAAACATATTACTTACTTATTTTTTACGTACATATTTGTACTTAAAATAAATTTTTCGAAATGATTTCGTTTTTATTAAAATTTATTATCTACCTAATCTTCATGTCATTCGTTTCTACTTAATTGACGACATATTTCAATTGCGGTTTGCAAACTACAATGCATACATACTATAAATATATTCTAACTTAATTTGTTTGTTGGTAATTTGAGTGATTTGTAATCGTATATAATACGTAAAGATTTACAATTTCAATATTTCACTTAATACAACTACTTTTTACAATGTTTGAAAACTGCAGTTACATATTTTTAGGCATCACAATACACTTGTCATCATCATTGTATCGTTTTGTATTTGTAGCACAGCATTTTTTTACCTCATTCATACATCCATTGATAAAAAAAAACATGAATATAGTCAATTGTACATCAGAAAGCTCTTTTGAGTCTCTCATCATACCTGTCCTGATGTACGCACCCAATCAAAGACAGTGTCGAGAGAAAACAAGAAGGGCCTTATAACAGTCGACATAAAAGTTCTTCAGTAGATTTAAGGTTCTTTCCGTGGTGCCAACGGCGTGTATTAACGAAAATCCAAATGATTCCGCTTATTGGTTCATGTTTTGCAAATGGACAGATAAGTTCCAGCCCCTGAATGTTTTCTACAGATATCAAAGATTTCGAACTAGCTCACCAAAATGAACTAGTTCATTTAGTTTAATTATTTGAATTTGATTACCTTAGAAAATAGCTGCTAAACTATGTTCAAAAATGTTGGGAGGGGTATCAAAAGATGCCTTTTGGCCTCAATAATCCAGAGGCGCGTCGTTTGATACCTCCTCCTACACTTTTCAACGTGTTTTTGCAGTTGACTCTTAAGGGAAACAAATACCACCGTATGTACGGTAGTACAAACCCTTCTAACTAACCAGTAGCGGATAAAAAAAATACTTTGTCGCGCTTACCAAAAAAGCGGATTAAAAAGTGGACATTTTTTTTCAGAGAGGTCCTTTTTCTACCCATGTTGGAGTTGCTATTTCTTGTCGAAAATTATCGAATTATGCGTTGTTATTTCGATACCTACTCTTACCCACAGTGATCTTTGGTATTGCACAGCACTAATTTGTGATTTTGTTTTCAGCTAGCCCTGGTTGCAGGAATTTTAATTTAGTACGCGTTTTGGGTTCCCGGTATTTTCTCATTTTCAATAAATTCTATAAACTTGACGAAAATTTTACATAGTTCAATTAGTTCATTTGAAATTTGGAACCAGTTCCCGATATCACCTCGATGATCTAGTTCAATGAACTAATTAGTTCATGAACTACCAAAGTCTACTTGATACACAATAGCCAGGTCCGATTTAGTATGGCTTCCCTAACTTCAAGAGGTGGGTAGTAGCATTCTAGTGCCAAAATTTGTAGTGGAAATCTGGCCGACCAGGTTTGTAATCGCTAGGTCTAACCGTTCCTAAATCTAAGTTCTTATTAAGTATTCCCAATTCAACTTGATGCATGGACTTGACCAACTATTCCTCCTATTCTACTCGTGTTTTTTAATAGGACAAAACTTTTTTAGAAGCGTATACAATTATTAGCTAGTTTTATTGGAGATAACATAGGTGAGTATGTACCAGCAAAGTTCCCAAAATCGGCATCGACATAATTCATCTGTGAATTATTTGTACCGTTTTGTTACTTTATCTCGCTGCTAGGAGTTCCACTGTCCAATAAGAGTCAAAAGTAGCCATAAACAGACAGAGCATATCTTTTTGTATTTCTCGATATTAATGAGTTTTTATCAGTACTAGTCTTAGTCGTGAGAAGTATGGGGAATGAAATCTGGGGTCGCATCGTCACATACGATCACGAATCGAAAACCAGACGAGAGAAAATTCCATGATACATCAGTCGTATAAACGAAATGGGATTGTTAGATACGATAGCAAACGAAACGTAATTTATTTTGAATTCAAAAAGTTTTGAATACCTTCAGTCATTCGGTCACGTATGTAAAAATCCGAAACTATGATAGAAGTTGTACGTTCAAGTAAGTCGTAATCCGAAATACAAAATTTTTCGTGACGAGTTGTACGATCATGGATGTCACGATTCGGGCCCTGCTTAGTGTTTCGTAGCTCCGGTGTTATTGCATCCATCCTTGACTCATTTCTGACATAGATCGACCTTCAGACGTCAGTATTACTCTCTCCTACTCGTATCTTCTTTACGAAGCTCTACCTTTGTGGTGTGAAACTATGGCCAGAAATGGTTTAGGCCGAATGGGATATTTATCTCTCGGCCTACTTGTTCGCAGCTTTTTTCTTTCCCAATTGAATCTCTGATTCTCTCTCTGAACGTTGGCGAACGCGATTATCGAAGAGACGTCGCATAGCTCAGCGAATTAAAACCCAGCGAATTCGCTGGCTAGGTCACGTTATGCGAATGAACGAAGACGCTACAGTCCAGAAGGTATCTCCAATTAGCGCCAGTTGGCTCAACAAAGAACCGACTGGGGTAACATGTTGGACGGCCTAAATCACCTAGGCGGCTAAAGGCCATTTTAAGTAAGCAAGTAAGATTCTCTCCCAAAGTTCCGTTGTTACCATCTCCAAAGGTTTACTATGTACCGGGATGAGAAAGCTGTCAAATTACCTACAATTTATTTCAAATGCTGAGATAGGAGGTTCTTCAACCAAATTCTTAAATAGTATGGCCTTTTTAACAAATATTATTCGAATTATTGAAAAATATTTTTAAAAAGCGCGGTCTACCTCTCAGCCGTCGATATCATATAGAAAGCAACCAAAACAAAAAAAAAACTCGCATAAACGCCCATATTTACATGTCCACATACTACACAACTCCATAAAGATCATAATTTTGTGTTAAATATTTCACCTCAAACTGCCGCTTTCATATGTTTTAGTTTTCATGCAATACCGATATTCATTAATTAGTGTTAGCTATAAATATTTCATTCAGCTGCAGATTTCTGATTTTTACCTAACACACTTCTCTGTTTTGTATTTTCTTTCCTCACTTTAGTTATCACCTGGACGTGAATGCTCCGACACCGATATGGAGCCACAAGCATCACAGAGTCAAGATTGTGAACCAACTCCACCACTGCAACGACATAATTCAACAAACTTCTATTTGCCTCAAGTGGAGGCGGGAATTAGCAATTTAAATAATGGCAATATAGCAAGTGGTGGCGCCATGATGCCCAACACTGGTGGCGGTGGTGGTGGAGCAGCTGGTGGTGGCGGGGACTCACCACGTCATATGCGAATGTATCACCCGCGACATAGTCCATTAGCGCGTCAACGGTAAGTTTGTTGGAATTTTTGAATTAAGAGCACATTTTTAATATTGTTGTTGTATTTATATAGCGGTTTGGAGCCACAACGCGGTTATAATCCCGCCGATCCACTTTCACCCGATCATCCAGCCCATCCAAGCAATCAAGTCGCACAGCAGCAGCGCAGTGGGACAACAGCAACGCCCACAATGCAGCAACGAATAAAACCATTGGGTGTGGCGACTCCATTAGTGATGGCAAGTCCCGTTAGAAGGTGAGTTTTTTTTTAGCAAATGAAAGTTTCCAATGCATGCATGCGCTCACACTAAAGTGTGGAAATTGAAAAATAAAATGAGAAGCTGTAAATGCAAATGTGTTAACACTAGGGCCTACGATGTCTGCTTGCACCTTTCGCGAATTTCCGCAAATCGAGCTCGCGGTATGACCTCGGAATAGGGCAAGTAAGAATAGGAATAGCAAAAGGAAAGGGAATAAAAATATGATTGGGTAAAAAAAATTTCAAAATAATAAGAAGAAAAACTAGAGTTAGAGTGAGAGGTAGGAATTGTCATAAGGTAAAAGCAATATCAAGAAGAGGAATAGAATGAGGAGAAATCGTCATCCATTTTTTCTTATCCAACTATCTTCAAAGATCGTAGGCCCTAGTTTAAATTAACTGTCTCCATTCCTAGCTTTACACTTAAATGTTATCATAGTTGCAAAACAAGGAGAATCAAAACTTTTGAAATTAGTTTTAAACGTACAAATCAACTTTGTGTGTGCCTGTCTTTTATAATTTATTACATAATTGCAAAAATGTCATTTCCTTCGCAGACGACACCTCAAAAAAAGTTACGCCAAACAAATATAAAAACCCTTCTCTACCCTATTATTGTTTCCCCCATACATAGTGATGGGTGAGTGCGAACTTTTATGCTAAGTGCACATTTTTTTCGAACATGATTTTTTATTAAAAAGTTTTGCTAGCAACTTATACTAAAAGTACATTAAGGCTTCGAAAATAATATTTTTTTTAATATTTTGCTCAGATATGAAGGACTGTGTAACAAATCTCGACCTTTGAATTTTTATAAGGACAACAGGATTCTTTCAAGGATATTGGATAAAAATATTCACGAGAAAAGGGCATTGGAATTTCAAACATATTTTAGTATTTACGTAACAATATGTTTTTTAGCAAGAAAAAATGTGTCGTATATTGAAATTTTGCAATTTAGTGCACTTTTAATAGGTCATACACGGCGTATGAGTAACATTTATTTAATCAACAAAGAAATGTTCAGTCCAAGATGTATTCATGTTTTGGTTTATATATCCGAAACGGTTTGAGATATTGAAATAAAACTTACACTACGTTCAGGCTCTCGTGAAAACCAGGGGTGGACATTATTTTATTTTTGAGTGACAAGTGACGGAAAAATAAAAAATAAGTTCTTATTCATCACTTCGGAGCTGTTTTTGGGATTGTTTTGGTAACATGTTATAAATGATGAATCATTTTTTATTCGAACTGGCCCAACCCTGGTGAAAAGCCTTTCATTTGATAACCATATTGTAAAATCAATTTCTGGGAAATCTCCTATTTATCTAAATTTTCCGGACTTTTATTGGACTACAACTTTTTATAACACGTCCAGTTTTTAGAAAGTGGAAGAATAATAATTTCAAAGCACATTATTTCCATTTAAGAAAATTGTATATTTAGCCTATATTACAATTATCCTTTAAATTAGTAACCACATATCCATATTTTGTTAACATTTTTTTGGAATGCGCTACAAGGTTTTATCCTTCAAAGGATATTCTGAGCATACGGTACAAAAAAAAAATGCGGATTTACTACTTAAAGTCTTTAAACGGTAAGGATATGAGAAAAACGTATAGAAAAATCATTAAATTAGCAAAACGCAGTGGAATGCAGTACGATTTTACTCTTAACTTCTACTGCAAGTCGGGTAGGGTTGCCGTGGTCCAAATTGCATAAAACTTTGTCAGGATAGCTTTTGATGTATAATTGTCAAAATTAGGGGCTATGCGTCAAAATTGTTTTACTGTTGGTTTCAGAATAAACCAACTCATCATTTAGAACCAACAAAACCTCAAACATTTACTAGCTATAGCCACTGAAAGGCAAAATATGCTCTGTCACTTAGCATAAGTTCGCACTCCCCCATCGAAATATTTTTACTCCATTATTTTCTGCGTCCAAATTTTTTCAATAATCAGGGCAATTCTAAATAAAATTCTGCACGGATTTTCTTCCTTATCCCAAAAAATTACCCATTAATTTGATAACTTAAACAAATTTTAAAATTCGCAGTATCATGTCAATTGCCAAAATAAATAATTCCCAATATTTAAAATTTTCCTTTATGGAAGGATTTGAAGCATATTTTCAGAAATAATAAAAAATCCGAGGGAGAAAAATTCCGGGAGAATATTTAGAATTGCCCTGAATATGTTTCTAAAATAGTTTGCTTTCGTTTATGTGTATTTATTTGTATTTGTTCCTTTATGCATTGAAGATGGACATAGCTGGATTTAGCAAAATATTAATTTAGCGCCTTTGCGAAATGCGAAATCGGTAAATAACAAAATTTTGCTTAAGAAGTAGTAACTGCAGTGTTAATTCAATTCGCCAGATAACCGCTTTTATTCGCTTACAGTTTGAGAAATTGCATTTAAGTTAAAATAAAAAGATGATAAAATTTTTTAAAGGCTACCTTTATATGAATGCCGCAGTAAGCAGCACCAAATTTGTCGTTAAGCAAAGACATTGTGACTTTAGTTTTTAAATTTTAGTCATACCAATTTTAATAAATTTTGAAGATTTCAAAATGTAATGTTGTGTCGTCATCGAGTCCTGAACTACATATCGCTACCTCAGAATACGAATGTCGTATGTAACAAAACTTGATTTTTCAGGAAACGCTTTTTAATTTTTAAAATACACTATCGAAAAAAAATGCATGCTAGAAACGGAGAAGTTATAGGCTTTCTGAACAAACTGATAACGCCATTTGAAAGAGATTGCGGAGCTAAATTATAATATGCAATAATCCCGAAATGCATAAAATTTACATACGACAATCGTAGCAATATGTGCTAAATTTGATGTCCCTATGTCGCCAGGAAATTAGTTAAAAGCGAATCCCAATGTGTCAAATTTAAAGTCTTTAGCTTACCGGGAAGTTATACAAAGTCGATCACAAGATTCCCCACTGCTTTTCAAGCATTTTTAATTACATATCTCCAAGCTGGATCACCTTTATTCATTAGTATGATATATCCCACCAAAGGAATCGCTCGAACTATTCGAATAAGGCAGCCTTCGGAAAGTAAAATTCGAATACCAATATTCGGAAAATCGTGCGTCGTCGAATGAACTATTGTGATCGAATATTCGTTTTTGTTCGATTATTTGAGTACTTGCTGTGTACAACTTTTGAGTAGAACAATAACAACAACTTTTGTAACATACTCCAGCGAATTTTCAAATAATCGCAGTTTATCGAATATTCGAATAATGTAGTACCTTATTAAATATTCGAAAAAGAACATACGATTTTCAGTGGCAAACATATTGGCTATGGAAGCTTCAAATATGCAAACCCCTTCTTAAGTTGTGTTGAGACTTCCGTTAAAGCTCGAATCTAAGATCTTGATCGAACGGAAGTTTAGATTTATCGAAGTCGCAACCAAAGAGCAAGGTGGAAATCAACCTACTACCCACATTTATATACCCAGCTTACTAGTACTAGTACAAGGGTATTATAATTTTGTTCACATAACGGTACAAAATAATCGAGATAGATAAAGAGTTCTATATATGAAAGTTCTTAGGTTGGAAAAAAAAGTTTTTTTTTTTTTTTATTAAGGCATGTCCGCCCGTCTGTCCGTGTACAAAATTGAGATATTTGCATGAAATACAGGTTACTTTCTGGCCAAAGTAGGTTGCTATTGAAAATGGGCGAAATCGGATGATAACCACGCCCCCTTTTTCGATATCGAAAATTTCGAAAATCACGCAAATTGACATATCTCGGTAGCTGAAATGGCTAAAATGATTTTTATAGGTGAATCCCCCTAGTCATTCTCTTGTGATTTTAACATAAATTTTTCAAAGTAGGTAACGCCCACTTTTAAGGAAGGCATTTTCCAAAATTCGATTGGTCGTAACTTTTAAACTGATTATGATAGAACGATGAAATTTGGCACAAAGCAAACTAGTATCGTTGGGAGTATACCTGATGAAGTTGGATAAAATCGCCCTCCAACCATCCCCACTTTCGATAGCGAAAATTTCGAAAATAACCTAAATTAACATAATTCGGTAACGGAAATGGCTAAAATGATATAATTTGGTAGGATGTACCCCCTAGTCATTTTATTATGATTTTTTGATAAATTTTTAAAAGTAGGCGTGGCACCGCCCACTTTTCAGGGAGGCATATTTGAAAATTTCACGGGTCATAACTTTTAAACTGATTACGGTGGAATGATGAAGTTTGGTACAAGGTATACCAGCATAATAGGGAGTATACCTGATGTAATTGGACGAAATCACTTCCCTACCACGCCCACTTCCGAAATGGAAAATTTCGAAAATCACATAAATTGACATAATTGGGTAAGGTAAATAGCTACGATAGTAAAAACTTTATGTAAATGATACCGTTCTGATAACTACCGCTGGGTATTTAATGTTCGGTTTACCCGAACTTAGACTTCCTTACTTCTTTTTAATATTTTTATTAAATTAAATGCAATTTCCCGCAATACTAAATCATTGAGTATTTAGATAACATTTGGCATTTACATGTTCAAAATTTCGAACATTTCAGTTAGTATTGCTTCTAGGTTTCAGACATCAATCATGCTGCTCACGGCCTTAAAGTATCATAAATTTTGTAGAGTAAATATTTTTCAGAGGAGTCCAAAGTTTCAAGTGGATTATAAAAACAGATGAAAGCCGCAGCTTTTTTAGTAATAGTTTAAAAATTTAAATTGCTTCAGCTTTCAAAAAGAGAGAATTTTTTTATATGTAATTTATTTTAGGTTTTATCTAATTTTTAACCTATCTATTCTTTTCTTTCTCATTTTTTCCGTTAGCCAATACTCAAAAGTTGATACAAATTTTAATTGCTAAGTTTAAATATAAGTACTGCTACTGCTACATGCATAGATTTCCAAGTGAAATGAATTTTATTACTTTTATGTAACCTATACAATATGCAGTGAATATATGACAGTGTTGTAGCATACATTTTCGATATAATATTTATGTATGCACATCTAAACTTGCCACAAGTTGCTAAAAAAAAAAAACTATTCTCACTACGACTTCCTAATACAACTAAAACGGCCACTACCATCATCACGGCCTTCTACCTCAAACAAATTTCGCATTCAACTTCAACGACAATATAAAGTTCTTCTTCTTCTTAACTGTGACAAACATACGCCTTCATCATTACAAGCTTCCTATGAACTTCGAGCCCAAATTGTGCTTAAACAACAAGTGCAATATCTAGCTCTTCGTTGTGCTGAGCTTAGATCAAGATTTTTAAGATTTAGCAAGCGTTTCAAACCACATTTATTCGTTTTGTTTCCGTCCAATTCTTCTATGATCGCCTCTACCACTACAACAACAACTAGTACTACTCTATATTACATTTTATGGGAGGTGAGTTTTTCGTTCGTTATTTTCGTTTAGCCACGAGTTTCTTCATATTATTATTTTTTTTTATATTTTATATTTGCTCTGTACTTGTATTGGTCTGCTAAAATCGTGTTTAGTATCATCGTCCGTTCATTGTTTACTTTATTATTGTCATTACGATAATGAGTATGCCATTATTTTAATTAAATTAATTTATAGTTTGCCTTTTGATTCCATCCATATTACTCTTTATCATGTTGAGGTTATTTAGTAAGCACTACTGCTAAATATTTCTGTTGACAACCATACATATAATCTCGCCCATTACGATCGTCAAGTGTCGAACAAAGTCACCCTCAACATCTGGAGTATTGTCTCTAAATAGTTCATTTATCGAAAATCCATTCCACAATTAATCAATTACAATAAGGGTACTCATGTAATTGTAGAAACAGCGCGTAAAGCTCTTAAACGTATAAATTTACCAAATGCATAAATGAACTGTCAAAATTTGTATGAAAAGTAGTTAAGCCAAATTTGGTAAACTTCCGCGACTATTTCGGTGTGTAAAAAAGTGCGTATATTTATGCAGTTCAAAGACGCTGAAGAAGAGATAGACCCACTAATAAGTATACCATTGTGATAAGGACGATAAGCTGATTTCATTTAGACATGTCCGTCTGTCCGCCCGTGCGTCTGTTTTTACGCAAACTAGTCCCTCAATTTTTGAGAGATATCTCGTTGAAATTTGGTATGGAGGCGTTATTTTATATGAGAATAATCATTTGTCGGAACCAGCAAGATCGGACCGAAACTACTCATAGCTCCCATACAATCGACTGCTCCGATAAACGGATTTCGGGCTATAACTTATGTAGTTAAACAGGTAGGAACGTGAAATTTTGTAAGTATTTCTGTTTTGATATGTGCAATATCGATGTTGAAAATCATTGAGATGGGTTGAATGTGTTAATTTACGCATTTGGTAAATTTATATGGTTACATGAATACCACCAATATTTTCATTGCATAATGACTAAATACAAATAACAGAAAGATAATGGACAAAACGGGGAGAACAAATTAATTTTTTTTTTTAAACAGTCCGATAAAAGGTAAAGCCGCGAATGCAATATTACAAAATTTTCATAACCGGTTTTTTTTGCAGCATACAGTTAATATTACTCTCAACCAAATTGTAACTTTATCCCCTCCAAAATACAGTGAGAAAAAGTGCGAACAGAATGAGGTATTTTAGCTTTCAGGTTAACGCTGTAATGTTGGTGCCACGCCTTGAAGAGATTGACGACAGTTGATCGTTAGCTCGTTGAACGAATAAGATCTAAAGACTGATTTACACGGGTCGATTTTTCTAGTAGATTTTTGTCGTTTCACCATATAAATAGCAATTCAATCGATTCACACCTTGCATTTGAAGGTTGAACGTAGTGGAACGACAAAAATCGACCTGTGTAAATAATCCTTAAGGGATCTGATGGCCACTGGACTGTCACTAAAAACAAAGATATCCTTTCCAGTAGTATGTTTTCTTATCCAAGTCGCAGAGTCGATGATTGCTGATCAGGTAGTCTTGCAGAGGGTTCAAGGTCCAGGTTATTTTAATAACCCCCTTCTTCAACTCTGCCGTCCTCTCCCAGTCTTCCTAAGGTTGCTATCAATAGCAGTAGAAAGGAAATCGCTGGATATCCTCTCGAGAGTTTTGAGTACGAAGGGGGAGAGACTAATTGATCTGTAGGCTTTAAGTTCGCAGGCTTAGGAACGTGGGGGTAATGTTATCTGGCCTGCCAGCCTTAAACGGTTCAAAGCTTTTAAGGGCCCACCTTACACTTGTGCTCAGTGATGGGTATGTTTACTGGCAGGTTTGTTGCAGGGCCTAAGGGTACACTATGTAATCTATTCGCAAGAAGGGTTTCCCCTTATGTACTGGTATAGGATCCGTCAGATCTCCGCAAATAGCTTGTGGTTGTTTGCGTGCTTGAGAGCACTTGTCTAAGTTTCAATATTTCATCGACAATTGCCGTTCTTCGCCTGTCTTAGAGCTTTTTTATAGGCCCTTTGACGCTTTTGGCTTTAATAAATAGTTTCAGTTGCGAGTTCAGGGCGTGGCACCACCAATGTGGCCTACGTTTACCACGTGGGCTTGGCACTGAACAAGCATGTTCTAAAGAACTTTCCCAATGGACGTGATGATCAACTGCGTCGTCGTTAAGTTTTAGTCGGACGATGGTTCCGGTATAGATATATGGCGAAAAGAGCTCGAGTAGCTCTTGAGATCCGGCGCAACCTTTTCTCAACCAGTCGTCTAAACTTCAAAATGTTGAAACTGAACTCAATCGCGAACAATAAAGCTTTCTAACTCTCGTGGGATGCCGAGACCCACCTCACTCAAGCCAAGCTTGTTTTATAAGATCTAAGTACAACTATTTCCTTCATTTTCAACTTTATGCATTTTACTTGAATTAATTTTATATGTAGGCCGGTCTTTACTTTGCTTCAAATTCCAAAAATAGTGACTTTTGTATACATTTCATAAATTTTGATATAAATGAAAAATTTCCGAAAAGTTTTCAAAAACAAGTTAAAAAATCCAATCAAAAGTATCGTGAATTATGCAGCGTCCAAGTGACGGCTATCGCCACAACCTTAACGCGGATGCATACGACGAACGAACATTGAAAAATTGTGATGAAATGGGGTTACAACGGCAACCACAACATTTAAATTCAGAAAGTCTAAATTTAGCATTGAAATATGGAAAACCACATTTAAATAACGCCAACAATGATACCGGAGATGTGCGTCAAGTTTATCAATCGGTATTTAGTGAGGGTTTCAAAAATCGCATGCAATTGGATAATCGGAATGTTAAAAGCACCGATTTGAATGCGTTAATGAACAGCGTGATGAATATGACTGCCAACAAAAACAACAACAATGCTGGAATTAACAGTACGAATAGCACAAGTGCAGTGAGCCCAGTTGGTGGCAACGTCGATCTAACCACAAGAGGCAGTAAGCATTGGAAAAATGTCACCAAACGCATGTCCATGCACTCAAACCACCGACCACCGGCAATGATAGCGCCGGACGAAAGTGATAGCAATGACACGGACACACTCAATTCGGAACGCAACCCGGGCGTTCACTATAAAGCTTCACCACGCACCGATTCGACATCGAAAGCTTCATCACGTTCATTCAATGATGATTTGTATAATGAATCAATGACATCGGCTTTTAGCGTGTTGACTAAAAAAAGTTCTACCATGCTGTTAGATAGTAAGGCGAGCAGCAATCAAACCCAACAAAAGTTGAACGAAACACGTTTTCGTCGAAGTACTGCTGCTGCTGCAACAAAAAGTTTGTCTCAAGGCCAAGGCGAAATCAATTTGATCATGATGCTTGGACTACTAGTAGGCCTATTTGTCTCGAAGGTGTTGCGATATCTGCTAACATATTTTGGTTGGTTCCAAAGTCAGGTGCTACATCTGCGTAATTTATTTTTGGGACATAATTGCAGTTTATGGGAGTTTTGTAACTTTGAAGATACGTCACGCTTTTGTGTTCGTACTAAAATTTTGTTATTGCCATTGGTGGGCGCTTGTTCGCTCCTTTATGGTTTGAGTTCGGTATTGCACGTCACCATACGTTGTTTGCTGACACAAGCTCCAAGCAGCATGCTTTTATTCATACAAAAGCTATATTTGGAGGGTTAAGCTGAGTAAATGGAACCAAAAAATGAATTCGCAACTTGAAAATGAAATTTTTACTTTCACATTATAACCATTTTTTTTTTTATTTAAAATCATACATTGGCGATTATCATCAATAAACGGATACTTGTTCTCAAAACGATATTGGGCTTTAAATCGTTCGGGATGCTGTGGGTAGGGTTTTTAATTATTCCATCGACTCAATGTGTTGTGGCTTGCAAGGACAAAAGCACTCCCGCAGGTTTACTGGAGTGCTACAGATGAGGAAAGTTACTAAGCGAATATCGCGGGAGTGATTAATAATCGCGTCGCAACTTTGCCTTCACTCACCTTGCTAATATCGGCAGGATGCAATGTTTTTATGGAGAGTTCAATTTAAACAGGAAATAAAAAAAAATGCGCAACGGGAATTAAACTTTTAAGGCTCAATTACATAAAGCTTTGTTAACCTCGCCTGACTTTTGCAACCTCATAACTTTGCGCTCAACTTCAAAGGTATGCTACAATGAACGTATATTGGCCTTATCTGTCAAAGTCAAATTCCGAGGTAAAGTTGAAAAGCCACCGAAAGAAAATGCGCTACCGTGATGTTTCAAACACCTATAGAGTAATAATAAAACAAGAGTCAAGAAGGCTTCTGTCTTTTCCTGGTAGAATTGGCCTATTTTCTTAAAAAAAAACTAGTTAAAATTATTGTTTACAGCTACGCATAGTGCAGAAGTTATCACACGTGAGTTACCCATTAAGGTTCTTGCTGGGCAATCCTTAATGCGGATTGTATTGTTTGGCAAATGAGATCAAATGTGATGGAATTCCAAATTGGGAAAATGATATTTGTATGCAGAAAAACGCAAAATTTGCCTAATTTGATGTTGTGTAAATGTACTATAAGCTAGCACCAAACTTAACTTAAGTCAAAACTTAGTTTTAGCTTTAGTAAGGCTGGCGAAACAAGGCCTATATATATTTCCAAAGTGTCAACATTTCTCTATCCAAAACCGTTGAAAATTTTGAAATCGGTTGAAAATTAGATTTTAGATGCGTTTTTTTAATCAAAGACACTGAAAAAACGATTTTTGGCCCTTAAAACCAGATTCTAGGGGTATTACAAATCTTTTGAAAGATGTTTCGTGTATAATTCGAGCAGATGAACAATCAGATTTATTGACCCCTAAAAGTTGGCGACGACGATTACCGAAGAAGATATAATGATGAGCTGAATGAGCTTTACGCAGACGTCAAAATGAAAATATGGTACCACTAAAGCGAAATTTTAAGCTTATCATAATTGTCATGGGTAAGCTGAGTCAGAGTTCGTGTTCTCATCAAAAACTCTTTTTCGCAAATTATAGGTATCAAAAAAAACAAAATATTTTCAGCAGGGTTGCTTCAAATTCAAGGGTATCGCCGGTACACATTTTAACCGATATCTCGAGACCCCATTATCTTATCGAAACTATTTTCTGCTCACAACGATCCTTCGAAGCTCTCCAGCTTGTGTTTAAAATTTGGTTAGGACCAAAAGAAAATTCTCAAATTCTATAAACCAATCGACAAAATTTACGGCCTGATTCTCTATGGCGAACGAAAACCCACAAGAACGATATGTCTTTTGACGTTCTGGTTGACATAAAAATTCCGCAAAAAACGTCAAGAGACCTATCGTTCGTGTGGGTAATCGTTTGCCATAGAGATTTCTTACCGAAACAGAATAGGGGAGTGTGGTGTCATCGTGACGTTAAATCGACTATTTTAGTCAAGACGATCGATCGAAAAGAGTTACTCGTTATTTATAAGTGTATGTAGGTAATTTAATTCTTTTAGAAATCATTACTACTCAGCACTGACAAAGCCGAAAATACAAATAAAATTACTCGCGATATTTGTAAAGGAATTAATGACTATTTTCAATTACTTGTAATTTGTAATTGAATTTTCCTTTCCAACTTGTGATTTGAGGTAATTTAATCCTTGTGGTAATCATTACTGCCCAACACTGTAAAAGTATTGTAATTGAATTTACCCAGCGCGCATATTGTCTAATACATTGTAGCATCATTTGCTTTAAAATTTGTATCTAACTGCTCTGCAAATTTAAAATAAAAAAAATTAATGCTTTGTATGTGTAATAAATAAGAACGCGTTCCAAAGAACCTTCACTAAATAATCATTTCATGCCAAACTGTTAGTTTTCTAATGAATATTAATTCTCAACTAATTAATCATCAACCCATTCCGATTGCCGTGACATTTAATGCTTCTTGTTGTAAATCATCGCTATTGCAAAAAGCTATAATTAGCATTTATATTAGCTAACAAGCATGATTTTCTTTTTCTTCACTTTGATTAAGATCCAATCCTGGCACGCCCACCCAACCGAGACGACCCGATTTCATTGGTCTAAATACGCAACAACAACAACAACAACCATCACAAACATATTACGAATATACATCAGGCTTGCCACCGCAACATCCACAACCGCCTACTATTCAACAGCAACAACAGATGATGTTGCAACAACAACAACGTGCCATGATGCAACAGCAGCATCAACAACAACAACAACAACAAGGTGAGAAACATATTGAACGTAAATTTAACAAACGTTTACCTCACGCAAGTAGAAAGAAGCGTAAAAAACTGTTAGCCATGATCAGTGCATTTAAAACTTCCAAATCAAAATCTAAACCATCCAAGAGTCAAAGAAGACGAAGTCCCAAAATAACGGAATAAGTTTTCAAGTAAATCAAAATTAATGCTCAAGAAAAGTAAAGCTACTAAGTAATTATTAAACCGTTTGTATGGGTAGTTTGCTAGTTAATATTTCATTGCGTTCTAATCTGTTTTTGTAGATAGTAAAACCTGAAATAGATGCGCAGTAACCCTGCGCAGTAAAAATTTAAACACACTAATTTGTACTACGCAAACACATGTATTCCTGAATGTCATTGCACAGTGAACGGTAACGCCCCCACGACGATGACACCCGGCCTATCATCAGTCCAAGTCTAATTAACGGCATTAACTGGCACCCGGTGGTGGTTTGGCAACTGACCAACTGTCAATCATCCTGTCCGTCGATCGTGCCTCGTATCCCTGTCTGGAAAATCCCTTGTATTCCCTCATACTAGTTCGTTTTCAGTCTCATTAGTATGCAGCTAACTGGCGATGTCCTAGGCGGTGGAAATTGTCCCCTTCTGCATCAACTTTTTATCAGTTTCGTGCATAGCTATGTCATTTTTGCCTACATTATAGTTTACATCCGGCATAGGACAGAACCAGACGTGGAACTTTTAGGCGCGCTCATAAACATAAAAACTTTGCCCCCGTTTCCATCACCGGTACAGAGGTTCGAGAGGCCATCAGAAAGGCCAAAAATCGAAAGCCATCGACCCCGATCATATTGCCATGGTGCGTCTTAAACACATCGGCGGAGAGCGAGTCAAGTACCTCACGGCCGTCTTCAATCTGTCCTTGACCACTTGTGTCATACCTGACAAATGGAAGCAGGCAATCGTGGTCCCGCTACTAAAGCCAGGAATACCAGCTAACGTAGGGGAGTCGTGACGCCCGATATCTCTCCTCTCGCCAGTAGTGAAGACACTGGAGGCGGTCTTACTCCCTCTTTACACATCAAGCTTGAGGTTAGCCGTTAAGACTCATATAACTGACGAACTCAACCAGAAAAGGCCTAATGATAGGACGTTTCAATCACGCGCAGCGTTGGTCCGCCAACTATCTGAGTGTCAATCGTCTGTTGTGTTCAGGAACAAAAAATCCAAAGCCAGAAAGATTAAACAAGGGGTACCTTAGGATGGTGTCCTTTCCCCGCTGTTGTTTAATTTTTGTATTTCGAAACTTCCCTCTCCAACAGAGGGAGCCACGATAGTTTCTTACGCAGACGACTGCACGATATTGGCAACCGGTACCTTCGTGCCACCTTTCGTATTTCTTTCATTGCTCGGGAATGCCATTTTTCAATGTCGCTACCCTTGCGCCAACTATCGGAATTATTTTTTTGATATAATGCTATGGCCTAGGAGGTTAAGCGCCAATAAAGGATAATGATGATATTGCTTTGCATCGAAAACTGAGCGATGATGGAAACATCAAGATCATAACTCAGCGGGAAGTTAGTTGAAAACAATCATTCGCATAACCAGAGCGACTCATCCCAAGCGCCACCTAATGGCCCTTTTTAACTACCTTTGGAAAATTTATAACTAGCTGATCCGGCAGACGCTGTCCTGCCACAAATTTATTTCGCTGTGTAAATTTGCTTTATTTTGCAATATACTGAGATGGATGTGTTGGTTTATGGTTGATAATTTAATAATACGATGTTCACGTTAGTAATATCAAAACCGGAAGCCCCGTTTCCTTTATTTCCAGAGTTACCTTCGTTTTTTCTAATACTATTGACATAGTTTGTACATTATAGGGTTACCTTTATACTAATACTACAATAATGCCATGTTCAAAACAGTTTACACCTTTATACTAATAATACAATAATGACATGTTCACAACAGTTTACAGCTCGGCCAATCTGACAATAGATCGACCTCGATCATATTTAATAGCGAATTAAAACTCTTATATCTAACTAATGTCTAAGGGATCCTGCTCGTCCGCTTCTTGCTCGACAGAATCATCGCTTGTTTTATCCAACCATCTCTTAATACGGTGAGCCTCGATTACCCCATCATATGGCATTTGGGTTAATTGGCAATTATTAATATCACGAATGACGTATCGCTCATTCCCTAACACCTTATGCACTACATACGGTCCCTTGTAATGGGGTACGAATTTCTTGTTAACTCCAACAGCGTTATCAACATTTCTAATAACGACGTAGTCCCCAACCTCATAACTATCCTGTTTATCACTGTCGATGGCTAAACGCTTGGTATCATAATACTGTCTAGCTTTAATAGCGTCAGAGGCACTCTGGCGTATGGATACCAAATCTCGACCTACATCAGAGTTCGTCTTCTCCTGAAAATATTCAGTGAATTCGTCAACAATTGCTCCACGTTGTTCTATGCCAAACAAAAGTCTACTAGGAGTGTCCCGGCAAGTGCCGTGAACGGAGTTGTTCATGGCATACTCCACTTCAAGCAATTTCAAGCACCAGTCAGCATGGTTTATCGGGTCAGTCAGTTTTCCTAACATCGCCTTTAGGACTCTATTCACACGCTCGACTTGCCCGTTCGCTTGAGGGGAGGCGACTGCCACTTTAACGTGGTCAATATTTCGCTTAGATAGAAAACTGCTAAACTCCATAGATGTAAAGCATGTTCCTCTATCACTTATGACTCGCCTCGGGCGGCTGTAATAATTGAAATACTTTTCTAGGGCAGAAGTAACTTCACGGGTGCTGGTAGAATTGGTTGGGTAAAGTTTCGCAAACTTGGTGAATGAGTCGACTACTACTAGAATGTGTTTACGCTTTGAGTTAATAGACGGCAGGGGACCAAAATGATCGATATGAAGAGTATCGAACGGCAATGGAGTCTTAGGAATAGCGTGGAAATTCCTTTCTCTGATGCTTGGAGGTGTAGCATACATCAAGCATTTCAGGCAATTTCTGATAAATTTGTCCACTTTCGTTCTTATTTTTGGAAACCAGTAATACAGACTTAGTTTGGTGACAGTCTTGTCAACTGACTGGTGTCCTATTTTTTCATGCATTAACCTTATAATGTTTGATTCCATTTCGCTGGGCACATATAGCAGTTTTTTACCGTCTGGCTTCAATCTATATACTAAACCGTCTATTAGTCTGAAATCTGGGACCTCCCCGTTCTCAAGACGGCTCCGTAGAGAACTGATTGTTTCGTCACGCTCTTGGGCAATTTGCACTTGGAATTCAACCTCTTCAGTATTGATGATATGTGCAATCTGCACTCTACTCAGCGCATCTACATGCGCCATAGAAGTACCCTTTCTATGCTGAATGGTATAGTTGTAATTTTCTAACTCCAAGGCCCACCTAGCGATTCGGGGATTTAACTGTTTTCTCTCGAGGGTCATAGCCAAGGAGTTACAATCAGTGATTATTTTAAATGGCATACCTTCAAGATAGGTTCTGAACCTCCTTAAAGCGTATATGATTGCTAATGTTTCAAGCTCGAAACTATGATATTTGGACTCGGCACTGGAGGCAGTTTTTGAAAAATATGATATGGGGTGAAATTTGTTATCACCTTGTCGCTGTAACAACACTGCGCCGAACCCTATAGAACTAGCATCACAGTGGAGTTCAGTCTCTTTTCCACGATTATATATTGCTAGGACCGGTGCTTCAGTCAATCGATATTTTAACTCGTTAAAGGCACTGAGACAAGTCTCGTTAAAATCAAAAGTAGTCTGTCGCTTGAGTAAATTTTGCAATGGTTTGGCTATCTGAGAGAACGATGGTACAAAACGTCGGAAGTAGGAGAATAACCCTATGCAGGACTGTAACTGCTTTTGGTTTGTGGGTATTGGGAAATTTCGGATGCTTCTAATATGGGATCCATTGGGTCGGATTCCTGAACTACTCACTTCATACCCCAAATAGTCTATTTCCTTGTATACAAACTTTGATTTATTTAGATTAAGTTTCAGTCCACGTTTTGAAAGCCGCTGTAGTACAATCTTGAGTAGGGCCTTGTGTTCTTCTAACCCTCTCGTTGCTACTACAATATCATCCATATATATAATTATCTTTCTTTCATCGATCAAATCGCGAAATATATTATTAATAAAGCGCTGGAATACGGCAGGGGCGTTCTTCAAACCAAACGGCATTTTAAGGTACTCATACTGACCGTTAGGAGTTACAAAAGAAGTGTACGGAATTGATTCGGATGACATTTGTACCTGATGAAACCCACTCTTTAAGTCTAGAATAGAAAATATCTCTTTACCTTCTAGGAATTCAATACAATCATCGATTAGTGGTAGAGGGTAGTTATCTCGGACGGTTATTTTATTCAGGGCCCTATAATCAATGCACATACGAATCTTTCCATTTTTCTTCCGTACTAGCACGATTGCAGAGGCATATGGTGAGTTACTGGGTCTGATTACCCCCTCCTTTTGCAATTCGTCTACTATTGATTGTACGTCACCCCGATCTAAATAGGAAAGGCGCCGTGGAGGGCAATGAAACGGCACATCAGTGGTCAAGTGTATCTTCATCTCATACATAAAGGGTTCAACTTTAATATCTGTATTTAGATAGGTATGTTCTATCAGCTTATTTATTTCTGAGTAGTAATCTCTAGGCAATTTGGGATCAATATCAAGGGAACATTTATATATACTTGTATCAATGCAGAAGATGTCAGGAACATTAGCGGTACTAGAATTGACAGATTCACGTCGGCATTTTACGGCACTATCGCCGCGTTTTGGTATATTAATACTCAAGTCAGCGATGACTCCGTCAGCTATAAGGGCACTTACAGTCTCCAGAGACTTATTTAAATACATCTTGTCATTGTGAATAGTTTTTAAAAATTTTCCATCTATAGCGGCTAATTTTATGTTAAATAGTTTCAAGAAATCTCGTCCCAAAACAACTGGCAAAGACATACAATGATCGGCAAGTACTTTTAATTCAAGAATGTTTACTTTATTTTTGAAAAAAATTTTACATTTGATTATTTCAAGAATTGTCAACGGCTTTCCGCCTATACCCCTATATGTAGTAATATTATTCGTCCTTGTTTTCCTAAGAAGTTGTTTTGGAACGTCCGAGACTCGTATGAAACTAACCGGGCTACCAGTGTCAAAAAGAGAGAAAATAATATTAGAAACTAATTCACTAAATAACTTAAACTCTATTCTTACGTAATTGTACTCTCCTACGGTCTCTGCATCATCCTCATCAGGCATCATAGTCTCCACTGCAGCCACGTTCTCTTTCTTCTTCAACACCTTTCTGGGATTTGGACAAGCCCGATGGTCATGGCCCATCCGCCAGCAACGAAAACATGACCCTTCCGGCCGCAACGGGTACGGGCAGTTAGGTTTGATATGCCCGGTTTGAGAGCAGTTGAAGCATAGTGTTTTTTGTTCGGTTTTCTGCTTTACTGTCGTCGGTGGTTTCTGCTCTACTTTTGTAGCAAAATACTTATTTTGGTATCGGCTGATGATTTGTTTTAACTCTTCGATGTTTCTTGCCGAAAGAAGTAAATGTGTGTTTGGAACACTATTTCCAATTCCGTCAATTATAAAGTCAACCACCTCTTGCTCCGAGATATTTGCTCTTTTAGCTAGTGCCTGCATTGATAAAACATAACAATGCATAGACTCTGCATTCCTCTTCCAACGTCGCTGGCTAAGCATCTTATAAATTTCTTGCCTGGTCACTGCCAAGTCAAATTCTTTTATTACTGCTTCTTTTAGTGAATAATAATTTAATGCAGTTGTTGTTGAGAGGAATACACGAGCAGTACCGGTTAAAGAGCGTCGCAAGGCAAGAAGTTTAAAATTTTCGTCGGCTCCAGTAGACTGCATGATCTCTTCAAAATCCCTAATGAAATGTCTGACAGGGTAGGCGACATCATCGCCATTAAATTTTGGCAGCGCATGCTCGATGTCTCCGAAGTCGAGTCTTCGATAAAATTTTGTCATAGATTGAGTTTCTAGCGCATCAATTTGCTGCATGAGCTTCAACATCTCTAACTTCTTTTGAAGTGCTAGTACTTCTTGGTCTATGCCGGCAGGGCGAGGAACGGCAATAGCGGAAGCAAGGTTAGCAGAATTAGTGGCGGCAGCAACGTCTGCAAAATCAGTGGCGGCAGCAGCGTTAACATAGTCAGTGGTGGCAGCGACATTAATAGAATCAAAGGCGGCAGTGGCGTTAGCAGAATCAGTGACGGCATTTGTAAAACCGGCAGCGGCAGAATCAGTGACGGCATTTGTAAAACCGGCAGCGGCAGAATCAGTGACGGCATTTGTAAAAACGGCAGCGGCAGAAGAAGTGGTTACATTTGTGGCAGCGGCACTCGTATTGGTAGCATCATCTATGGTATCGGCATGGTTTACGACGGCACTGGCAGTTGCTGGTACTGCAGTATCATTCCCAGTGGTATTTGTATCGGCATCATTGTTGCCCACGTTTGAGGCACCATCAGCGTTAGAAGCTATATTTGCATCGTCGGCACTAGTATAATTTCCAGCAGCGGAGTTGCTACGTCCGCCCACTACATTTTGTAATAGATGTCGTAACTGGGCCATGGTAGCAGTTGGTGGAAATTCCACATGGGCATTTTCAAGAGCATCAATTATATCTTGGCGCGGATTTACCATCTTTGTCGATTTTTCCGAAATTTTAGTGAGAATGGGTTTTTCACACACCTGAAGTTGTAAATTTGCTTTATTTTGCAATATACTGAGATGGATGTGTTGGTTTATGGTTGATAATTTAATAATACGATGTTCACGTTAGTAATATCAAAACCGGAAGCCCCGTTTCCTTTATTTCCAGAGTTACCTTCGTTTTTTCTAATACTATTGACATAGTTTGTACATTATAGGGTTACCTTTATACTAATACTACAATAATGCCATGTTCAAAACAGTTTACACCTTTATACTAATAATACAATAATGACATGTTCACAACAGTTTACAGCTGCATGTTTCTCTAACCCGATCCCTATATCTATTTTAATCCATATCCCTATCTCCTTCGCATAAGAGGAACCACGCCCCCTTTTTCGTTATCCCCAGTTTTTTTTGGAGGTGGTAGGGCTCGATCTCATACAGCCTCTTACCAAATTTCAGTGGTCTAACCCGAATAATTCCAGAGATACGGACAACGAAAAATTCCATTTGTATGGGAGGTGCCACGCCCCCTTTGTCGTTATCCCCAATTTTTATGAAGGCGGTAGGGCTCGATCTCATACAGCCTCTTACCAAATATCAGTGGTCTAACCCGAATAATTCGACATTCGATAAGGACAACGAAAAATTCTATTTGTAGGGGAGGTGCCACGCCCCCTTTGTCGTTATCCCCAATTTTTATGAAGGTGGTAGGGCTCGATCTCGTACAACCCCTCACCAAATTTCAGTGGTCTAACCCGAATTCTTCCAGAGATGCGGGCAATGAAAAATTCCATTTATATGGGAGCTGCCACGCCCCCTATATATATCAAAATATTTTTTAGCCTGTGACCATCCCTGGAAGATATCCAGTGCGTGTATAAAATTTGGTTACGATCGGCTTATTCTGTTAGAAGCCAAGATAGATAGATATCAGCAATTTTTTTTTTTTTTTATTTATTTCTTGTTTTTAAGAACATGTTCCGACCAGGCGATCAAAACGCCCCACTTATCAGAATTTGTTTCCTTTATATTGTATTGCCATCGCTTATGTAGCTTGATTAAAGTTATTAACCCTTATAAGTATGTATATATTTTCATATTTACCAATTTGTATTTCTACTTCACAGTTCCGCTAACACATCACCAGCAACAAGTGTTGGCATCCCAGGCTTATGGCGGCAGCCCTCAACGACGTTTTCTTTCCGAAGGTGAGCTGGTACGTCAGGGCGGCAATGAGCTTTCGTATGCACGCTCCAACAACACTGTGGATAATATACGCGAACTAGCGGGTAGTCCACAGCGGGGTGTATACATGTGGAAGGATACTTCCCCAGGTTTTAGTAGCAGCAGTGGTAGTGCAAGCGGTGGCGGCGGACTACCACCTTCTTCAATGGGCCTTTGCAGTAGTGCTGGCGGTGGTACAATGGGTAATAGCATACATCACGCGCAGTACATCACAGTGGGCGGTGGCGGGGGCAGTGGACAATCACATCCATTAATAATGACACATTCACGCCAGTATCAGCCAGGCGAATATATACCAGCGGCACAGCATCAGCAACAACAACAACAATATCGCTCCAATCCGACCAGCCCAACAACGATGCCACCACCTACCTCGTCAACTGCAGCGCCAACCTATATGATGCGCGCCTATGGTATGGGCAATCCTAATGCCTCACAGTCAAACAATTATGTGCATACGTCACAAAGTGGTATGGTTAATACAAATGCCGGCGGCGGTGGCGGAGGAGGCTATCAACCGCAATTACGTGGTGGTGTGCCTGTATTTCCACCAAATCCCAATGGACCTGGTGGTGGCGTTGGCATTAACGTTAGTGGCGCTGGTATCGTCACTCAGCTACAAACGCAGCCTTCACCACAGGTGAAACGAAAACAAACACCAACACGTCCCATGTCATTTGTGCGTGCACTCGAAATGACCGACTCCATGGAAATGCAAACGCTCGAACAGCAACAATTGCAACAACAGCAACAGCAAGCACGTGGTGTCGGTGGAAATATGGCATCATCAGGCGTTGGCGGTGCTGGCGCACAGCATTTGGTAGGTGGTGCACGCACCACAACACCCACACCAGAACGTGCAAGCGTTTACGATATGAATTATGAAATTTCCGTATAACCCGTGGTTGTGCCTGTTGTTGTGCCACCCGCCTCTGCAACCATTTCGGCAACAGCTACAGCTTATGCGCGCAGCAAAAAAGCTGTCGTTAACGCTGTAGCAGCAGCAGCAAATAGAACCGAGCCATCGGCATATGCATCAGTGCCAGTAATGGCGGCCAATACGCCAAATAGGCGCAAATTCTCCACTTTCTTCTAGAGAGAGAGAGAGAGAGCGCGCTTTTTTTCTAGAGAGAAAAGTCTTTGCCAGCCGAAGAAAATTTTTTAGGTTTACATATGTACATATTTATGAACGTATGTATGTATGTATGTAAGTATATTAATACATATTTACATATGTAGAAACAAACAACTAAGTCTTCTTCATAATCTTGTTTTTATTTGCTATATATAACTTTTTTTTAATAACGAGTCATCTATTTATGTGTATGAATATGTATGTATTATATTACTAACTCTAGGCAACTAAGTATGCGCTAATACAGTTCCATATCGCCAAATGTAAATATGTAATTACACAACCTAAGATACACCTCCTATGAATATTACATACATTTACACATACTTATTATATTTATACTTTATGCTAATAGTTAAAACAAAATAATATAGCTTTTATTGTTTATTTACGCGATATTAACAAAATTTGTATGCAAATAAAAAATTAAAAATACATGTATATGGATTTAAGAAAATTTGAAAAGTTATCATTCGACGTTTTTTTGTAAAAAAATGAGAACTCCGTTTTGCGAAATTGTCGTAAGGGACAAAATACCAATTTTAAAAAGCATTTTTTTGTTGTTTTTACTCTATGAATTTTTCTGTGCGATGCAAAAGAAAGCCAATTTTTGGCTATAGTTGGCATCTAATGATGATGCGCTGAGGGATGTAACACAAATTTGCTTAAAAAAGAAAAATTTGGAAAAAATAACTTTTACGAAATTTCGCGAAAAGGGGTAAATATGTATGTATATATGGATATATAAATTACTAAACTGCTTTTACAGATATTTCGACTCCTCAGGGGAATATCACCTTATTCCAAAATATTTTTCAAAATCGGCCAATTTCAGAATTTGTTTAAAGGACTCCTTGTTTCAATTTTTTTTTTCAATAATGCCCTCTTTGAATATTTGGTTCAAGGGCACCCTATCTCAGAATAAGTTTCAAAAACGCCGTGTCTAAATTCAATTTTAATACAATTTCAATCTTTAATAATGCGTTTTTAATCAAATTTTAATTAAAACAATTCTGAAATAAGTCTTTTTTGGATCAACATTTTAAGTAGAGCCTTATTGAAAAAACTGATAAAGGGCGTTTGAAAACATATTTTGTAATAAGGTGATCTTTCTGCCAGACGTCGATACCCACCCAAAAATACCGAATCTACGATTTTTTTTTTTTTTTGAAAAACGCACTGTTTTGGAATTTACATAGTTGAAGCACGACCTATCTCAGAACTTTTTTCATCAATGTTCCATCTCAGCTGATAATGTATTGAATTTGTATTGCCATAGGGAATTTTCGACCTTCGTTCTGAGATAAGGCATCCCTTAACCAAATTCTAAAATAAGGCGTTTTTGAAAAATATTTTGAAATAGGGTGATTTTCATGTCTACATGGACAACTTGACAGTACTCTTTAAAAGCTCTAACTCTGGTATATTTTGAGAACACACTTCTTCCAATATCATAAACTGGCTAAATCTTATTTTTTTAGTTTATGAAAATAAAGAGGTTTCTGAAATTTTAAAAACTCACCACAGATACATATGTAAAAAGAGCAACATTTTTAACACCAATGGTTTAGGTTTCCCAGAAGTGACAAGGTCGATGTATTACATTTTTATTAATAAATCAAGAGCTTAACTTAAACCTTTTTTCGAAAACAAAAAAAAAAAGTACACCATTAAACAAGGGATATCTGTTTGTTTATTCAAACTCACCACTATGAATTATAACAGATATTGCACGAAGTCGCTTTGTCGATACATCATATTGATGTAAATTTTTATGAAACAACTGACTAATGCTGCATTTTTGTACATCGTGAAAATCATTGGGGTGGAACGAAAATGAATGGCACTGTACTCTGTTCTAGCTAGGAAAGTACTGAATAATACTTTTTCGAAATGATTTTCCCCAAGTACGATTGAATAAATTTTAAAGTCTCAAAATCAAATTTTCAATAAAAACTAGTTTTCTGACAAGGACAAAATTTTTATTTCGTTGCACCCTAGTGGTATGTTTGCATACGTATACAGTAGTGGCAAGAATGTTCAAAAAAAAAAATTGCTTAAAATTGCATTGTTTGCAGATTATATTCTTTTTTTTTGCTTCTAATAACTGTCGTAGTGGATATATGTTCTGAACTCCCAGTCGATTAAGTTGTTCTTCCTCGTCTCAAGTACTCTCCATTCTAAAGCGCATTGCTGTAAATGTATGTATGAAGTGACTTTAAAATTATAAATATTTCAATTCGAGGGCTATCCACTCCACCTAATTTCAAATTAAAAAAAGGCATTTTTCGGATTTTTCTCAGTAACGCTCTATTTCAGAATTTGATTCAAAAACGCCCCTTATCTCTAAAATCAGGCGTTTTTAAAAAAATATTTTAAAATATGCTGAACTTCTACCCAGCCGTCGCGACGGTATCGACGGGTCGATTTGTAATGAATCTTTTTAATTAGGCTTTTAAGTATTATTTTGTTAAAGAAAGTGTTACTTCTTTTTAATATAGAACTAACAAAATACTTCTGGTCGTCGTTTTACAAATTACAACTTTAATTAACTTTTTAATATAAACGAATTTGTTAATCGTCCGGATTATTTCGAACTTAAACGAAATTATCACTTTTTTAGAAAATTTACCGAATTTGATAGAACTGAATTGGTTAACGAGTTGTATGCTGTCTCTCCAAAAAAATTAAAAATTAAAAATGAATTATAAAAAGTAAATATAAAAAACCATATACAAATTGAGCTATGCCATTCATCTTTAGTATTACGAATTTCATAACTAAAAATATTGAATGTAAAAAATTGAATTAATTAAAAGTACTAAAAATAAATTGCAATACCATTTGTAAAAAATATTTTAAAAAGCGTATTGTTAGAAAGTCTTCATCTCAACAAAAAAAAAAACAAATAGTGGCATTTAAATTATAAGCAAACAAGTAAACTTTAGAAAAGTAAAGGAGAGAAGAACTGTAAGCACCTTAAAGGTAAATTTATCAAAGTAAAACAAAAAAAAAAATTAATTTAAATTAAAATTAGTTTATTATAGTGAAAGTGAAGTAAAATTAACAAAAAAAAAAAAAAAAAACGTAGCAAAGTACTTTAAGAATTAATAAAAATTGTATATGGTGAAGTATAGCGTCTAAGGAATTATATTCTTGTATGTATATTGAAAATTGAAAACAAAAAAAAAACACAACAAAAGTTACATTGTACGCCCATATGCATAATTAGTAAAAAAAAAATAAAAAAAAATAAATATGAGAAAACATGTTTGAAGTGGAATTTCAAAAGAAAAAGGGTTTTATTTTTAATTTGTCAACGATTTTAGAATTTCTAGGCCACAGTAGACATTTATGCCCAAAATACATGTGCAGCGATTTGGCCTGCAGCGATGCTGGTTTTACTGCTGATTGAACTAACTGTGAACACACGAGCAGGGAAATTTACCTGGCAGCTCTATGCAGTGACAATTGATCCACATTTTTCAAACTCACTTACACATAATAAAGATAATATATGTTTCAAGCACTTCATTTAAAATAAAAATTACATTTTTTATACATTTTATAATTTAAAAATGCAAAATAAATTGAAATCACAAAATAAAATATTTGTGGTTTTGGCATTTTGTTTTTGGCTTGTTCGTGCTTGTTGGGTTTTTCGACACCCATCACTGGCGAGGTGCGTAGAAATTTGATTTGAACACGTCGTGCAGCTACTGCACACCATGCAGGGATACATGTGTCTGCTCTAGTACAAATTAGTGTGTTTAAATTTTCACTGCGCAGGGTTACTGCACATTTGTTTTGGGATTTAAGTGATGTCATACGATGTGATTGATTTATATCTTCTAGCGATGTCACATGATATATTGAGATCATATCTTCTAGTGATGTCAGATGATATATTTGTATCATGTTGTTGTTGTAGCGAGGTGTAGCCCTGCCTAAATGTCAGACAGGGTCACCCCGAGTGTATTGCTCTTGGCCGGGTCGATATAAGAAAACGGTCCGGGTCGTTTCGGCACGATAGGTGCAGCACAAGTACTGGCACCGTTCTCGTAGAACGGGCAATACAAGAAACTAGATTTGTATCATGTCTCCTAGTGATGTCACATCATATATTGATATCACATCATATATTGATATCATGCCTTCTAATAATGCCTCATCATATGTTGATATCACCTCTTCCAGTGATGTTACATCATATATTGATATCGTATCTTCTAGTTATGGTACATCATATCGCACACCTAGATCTAAAGGGAGCTCATTCAAAAATCTTAAATTTTGAGCTATGAATACTACCGCGCTCTCTCGTTCAATACGCACCGATCTGTGTACTTGATTAACTGATAGCTACACTACTCACCGTGAAAAGGGCTGTTAAAAATTTAAAATGCTATATATGAGAGAAGCAGCCAGTTTTTCGATTTTTTAATTTTGATATTTTGAGTTTATCGCTGGTTAGATCTAGGTGTGCGATATATTGATAGACATCTTCCATGGATGTCACATAATATATTGATGTCACATCAAGAACATGGAATATCGCATCATATAGATAAGTCGAAAAATTTAAAGTCTTATTTATTTTTCTTTATATTACAAATTTGTTAGCGTACAAAATTATATTACGATATTTACTTAATTTTTAGTATAAATTTTTTTTTTTTTAATTTATAAATTTTTTATTAAATGAATGCCCTGAACTACTCTATATCAGCACAAGTCACGTGCTTTTAAACGTGGCTCGCCAACTATTTCCACTCTATCCTCATTGGGATTAGCACCGTAGTGTAATGCGCCGCCGCGTTGATAAGCCCAACTCATACGAGCTGATGTAAAATTAATACCAACATTACCATCTTTGTCGACTAATATCACACCTGCTGTCTGTCCAAAGCGCTCTGTCATATCGCGCAAGCTCTTAGCGGTCGCATCTTGCGCAGTCATATTCTCATATTTGATCAAAGCTAAAATGCGTGAAGCCAAATTGTAACGCATAATCGTTTCACCATGACCTGTTGCCGAAATGGCCGCAACATCATTATCTGCATATGTGCCAGCACCCAGCAGTGGTGAATCGCCAACACGTCCTGGCATTTTACCAGTTAAACCACCCGTTGAAGTAGCTGCAGCCAAATTTCCACATTCATCAATCGCAACAGCACCCACTGTTCCTTGTGCACCGAACTCGCGCGTAAAGTTATCCAAAACAGAGATCGGTAGAGTATTTTCTATGATATCGCATAAACAATCGGTGCTAATATCGGGGACACATACATTTTGTGTTTTTGTTGCATTTAAACTTTTTTTATAGTCTTCGAGCGATTGCAGTGATTTATTAGTAACCAGAGTGCCTTCACGCAGAATTTGAAAATTTTCTTCTTCAGCGAAAAGCATTGCACCCTCGCCTGTTAGATATGTGTGACGTGTCTTCTCCATGACACGTCGCGCCAAATCGATAGGGTGATAAATATCTCGTACGGCTGAGACACAGCCGGCATTCAAATCAATGCCACTCATGATAGCCGCATCCATTTCTACTTTTCCTTCCCAGGTGAGAACGGATCCATAGCCGGCATTAAATTGGGAATCCATTTCTAATATTCGCACTGCTTCTTGGACGGCATTCATGGCACTCTCACCGCATTTCAATTTCTCATAGCCAGCGCGCGCTGCAACTTTAACCCCGTACAAAGCCAAAGGAACTTGAGAATCTTTGATGTTTCCTGCTCCGCCATGTACAAGCACAATTGGATCCGCGTTTAGCTGACAAGAACAAAGACGAGAAGCCATTATCGGTCTGGGTTTAAGGATTTTTTTATAATTAACTAATATCCTAGAACTAAAATTTTTTTACAAAACTTAATTATACTAAAAATTTATTTTAACAAAAATAAAAAAAAATAAAAAAACATTAATTGGTTGACAAAACGTGGAATGGGTATTCGGAATGTAAAGGGGTTTGGTAAAAAGTTCAGTCCCCCTTAAGTTGAGTCGATGTCCGTCGGCTAAAATTGAAGAGGAAATTCACCAGCTAAAGTGGAAGTTTTCAAAGCCATCGCGTATTCATGCAGTGACAATTAGGACGACCTAGTAACGAAAACAGAAGGGGTCTTAATCCTTTAATCGGAGATGACATGCGTACGTTATGAGGTTCAAATATTGTCTTCGAACTAGTATCCGAAAGCGGATTTCTAGATTGGAACTCCTTAAGTGTGCTCTATATAATTTGCAAAGTGGGCCTTCTCAGTTCGATCAAATATGGCGTCGATCTTCAGGATAGGCCAAATATTAAAGAAGACGCATTTTTATCATGCGTAAGGTTTTGAAATATCAATCTATTTCAAATTTTGAATCAAAAACTCCCTATATATATAATCAAAAGCTCTGTTACAAAAAAATTTACCCGCTAGGTCGTGATATTCAGAAAATCCGTATCAATGGCAAAGAGAATATATCATTGATATATTCTCTTTGTCAATGGTCCGTTATTACTATCTTTTTACCACGTACATATGTTTGTTATGGAGGGGAGAGCACTTTTATAAAAAATGATCTCACTAGGTGGCGCTGGAGTCGAAATATTCAAACCCCGTATTTATCCTCCGTTTATTTAAGTTTTGTAGGCAAAGTCGTCGGCGTCTGCTAGTTCAACACAAATTTTACTGAGTTTTCTTGTAGAAAGGGTGTTTCTGAAACTCTCTCCGAGTAAGGGCGTTTTTAGGCCAAATTTTGAAATAGGGCATTCATTCATTCATTCATTTATTGGCGCTTAACCGCCTAAGCGATTTTGGCCGTCGCCTATCAAAGCACGCCAGTCATTCCTTTTTAGCGATAACTGACGCCAATTGGAAACCCCAAGGGAGTTCAAGTCATCCTCCACCTGTTGTTTCCATCTCAGTCGAGGCCTCCCCCTTCCTCTGCTGCCGAATTCGGGTGACGATTGGAAAACCTTCTGGGCTGGAGCTTCTTTGTCCATTCGCATGACGTGACCCAGCCAGCGGAGCCTTTGGGCTTTAATTCGCTGGACTATGGTCAGATCTGCGTAAAGCTCGTACAGCTCATCGTTAAATCTCCTTCGATACTCGCCGTCGGCATCACGGGAAGGACCATAAATCTTCCGGAGAACTTTTCTCTCAAATACTCCAAGGGCCATCTCATCTTCTCTTGACATTGTCCATGAGTCTGAGCCATACATCAGGACAGGTATGATGAGAGACTTATAGAGCGCGATCTTTGTTCTTCGAGAGAGGACTTTACTTCTCAATTGCCTACTCAGTCCAAAGTAGCACTTGTTCGCAAGAGTGATTCTCCGTTGGATTTCTAGACTGATATTATTTTCGGTGTTAATGCTGGTTCCCAAATAGACGAAGTCCCTCACAGTTTCAAATTTGTAACTATCAACAGTGACGTGGCTGCCAAGGCGCAGGTGCGCCGATTCTTTCTTTGATGACAGCAAATACTTCGTCTTGTCCTCGTTGACCGCAAGACCCACTTTTTTCGCTTCTTTATCCAGTCCAGAGAAGGCAGCGCTTACGGCGCGGTTGTTAAGGCCAATGATATCAATATCATCGGCATACGCCAGCAATTGCACGCTCTTGTAAAAGATTGTACCATTGCGGTTTAGCTCTGCTGCTCGAATTATCTTCTCCAGCATCAGGTTGAAGAAATCGCACGAAAGGGAGTCGCCCTGTCTGAAGCCTCGTTTGGTTTCAAATGGCTCAGAGAGGTCCTTCCCGACTCTGACGGAGCTGTTAGTATTGCTCAACGTCATTTGGCAAAGCCGTATAAGCTTTGCAGGGAAGTCAAATTCAGACATGGCGGCATACAGGCAACTCCTTTTTGCGCTGTCAAAAGCGGCTTTGAAATCGACAAAGAGATGGTGTGTGTCGATTCTTTTATCATGGGTCTTCTCCAGGATTTGGCGTATCGTGAAAATCTGGTCGATGGTAGACTTACCAGGTCTAAAGCCACACTGATAAGGTCCAATCAGCTTGTCTACGATGGGCTTCAGTCTTTCACACAATACGCTAGAAAGAACCTTATACGCGATATTAAGAAGGCTGATTCCGCGGTAGTTGGTGCGGTTAGCGGGATCGCCTTTCTTGTGGATTGGGCAGAGCACACTTAAATTCCAATCTGGAGGCATGCACTCGTCTGACCATATTCTGCATAAGAGCTGATGCATGCTTTTTACCAGCTCTTCGCCTCCGTGTTTGAACAGCTCGGCGGGCAGTCCGTCTTTTCCAGGCGCTTTGTTGTTTTTCAGCCGGGATATAGCTATCCTCACTTCATCATAGTCAGGTGGTGGGACGACTTTTCCATCGTCAGGGATTGGGGTATCGGGTTCGACGTCTCCCTCGCAATTTAGCAGTGAGGAGAAGTGCTCCCTCCATAATTTAAGTACACTCTGTACGTCGGTTACCAGGTCGCCATTATTGTCCTTACAGGAACTTACCCCGGTCTTAAAACCTTCCGTCATCCGCCGGATCTTTTCATAGAATTTTCGGGCATCATTCCTGTCAGCCAGCATCTCAAGCTCCTCACACTCACGCCTTTCGGCCTCACGTTTCTTTTTTCTGAAAAGGCGTCTCTCTTCCTTCTTTGCCTCACGATAGCGTTGCCATACACTGCGGGTTGCGCCCGTTCGCAACGTCTCCCTGTAGGCAGCGTCCTTTTTGTCCGAGGCAGTGCTGCATTCCTCATCGTACCAGTTGTTTTTGCGGGCTCGCTGGAACCCTATAGTGGCCTCAGCGGCGGTACGTAATGAGTGAGAGATATGCTTCCATTGCTCGGTTGCATCGTTAGGTCGAGGATTGCTCTCCGATAGCAGGTGTGAGAGTCGAGTGGAGAAATTGTCAGCTGTCTGTGTCGTGCGCAGCTTTTCGACGTCAAACTTTCCTTCCGTTACTGTGCGCACTTTCTTTGCTACACAGAGGCGTGTGCGTATCTTGGCTGCAACAAGATAATGGTCCGAGTCGATATTGGGACCACGAAGGGTACGCACGTCCAGAACGGTGGAGCTATGTCTGCCGTCGATCATGACATGATCAATCTGGTTTCTTGTTCTTTGATCAGGAGACAGCCATGTGGCTTGGTGTATTCGTTTATGCTGGAACCTGGTACTACTGATGACCATATTGCGAGCAGCAGCGAAATCAATCAACCTAGTGCCGTTGGGGGATGTTATATCATGGAGACTAAATTTTCCAACTGTTGGACCAAAGACTCCTTCCTTGCCCACCTTCGCATTAAAGTCGCCGAGCACGATTTTGATATCATGTTGGGGGCAGCGATCATAAGTCTGTTCAAGTTTATCGTAGAAGGAGTCCTTCTCTGCGTCGTCCGTCTCCTCAGTCGGCGCATAGGCGCAGATAAATGTTATGTTGAAAAATTTCGCTTTGATGCGGATCGCAGCGAGACGCTCGTCCACGGGGGTGAACGCTAGTACTTGGCGGCGAAGTCTCTTTCCCACCACGAATCCTACACCACGCGCTTTGCCGCGTGTCTGGCCACTGTAGTATACGTCACAAGGTCCGATGGTCGTCTTTCCTTGTCCCGTCCATCGCATTTCCTGCAGGGCGGTGATGTCAGCCTTTGCGTTAACGAGGACATCAACCAGTCGGGCAGCGGTACCGTCCCTTGAAAGGGTCCGGACATTCCCGGTACATGCCCTAATATCCAAATCATTATGCCTTATTCGTTTTGCCGGGTCGTCAACATTAAAGGGGGTTCTCATCCGAGGCTTTAATTTATTTTTCATTGGACTAAATTTTTTACGTGGCGGGTCCCAAACCCAGCGCACAACCCGTTTCGGGGTTTTTGAAAAATATTTACACATTTATATAGCGAGCCGCTTGCTTCAAGACAGACGCCCGCTTGCAGCCGCACCTCATGGTGAACAGACGCTGCGCAAAAACCTCGGTGAGCCCTTAAACCAAGTATGTCAGAGTGGCCCCACCGGGGCTCCCTCTCTTTCTGCCGCGAGCCTAGGTAGCTCCCGTTGCCCAGAGTGCACGAACGAGGACGCAAGAGTCGGGATTGAGCAAGGTCACTTAGCAACCACACTCCATTACACTCCATAAATAGGGCATTATTCAAACAAATTCGAGGATAGGGCAAGTGTGAAAAATATTTATTTAACACTAACCTGATTTCAAATGTATTAAATAAACCTTTCAGGTTTTCCTAATTTGGCAAGGTAAAGTATCGCCAACAAAATTACAAGAAAAATCAGCTGCAGTTGAATTTAAGGTGAATGATCTATCCGGTCAAGGCTTCAATGCGAATTTTTTACTCTTCAAATTCCCAATTTTTATGAAATGAATGCACAGTTTGTTCAACGTTTTGCTTTGGTGCTACCCTTCGTAACGCAATCGAACGCGGAAATTTGTGAGGGTAATAGAAAATCGAATTTTTTTGTTGAAACGAAATCACCACTAGAAATAGGTGGATCTTCGATCAGCCCTCGAAACAGAATACATTTTAGCTATTATCGAGGTCACGATAACAAAGGTTTTATACATATTTACTACATTATTTTGTTAAATTTCTCAGGAAAAGCTCTGTACTAGTTTTCAAAAGTCCATACTTAGCAAATGATTACGGTGAGCTACTTACGATATTTGAAAAGTAACATATTAAGAGCCAAAATTTCCAATGGACCTGTAAGAAAAAAAAAGAAATAAAGATAAAGGCGAACGACCAAAGTTGAGTTCGGTCATAGTTGGGTTATTAACACCATCGAGTTCTCCGTATTTAGATCTATAACACTCTATAGCAGCCGGACCGAACCAACTTTTTTGAAGAGATTAAGCCATAAGTAAAAATATGGCGTTCCACGTTTTTCGAAGTTAGCCTCCAAAATTTAGTTACGCGCTTTCGAAGTTGGATGTTAGAAAGTGGTTTTCTAATTGTTTTGTTTAAAAAAATATGTATTTTTAGCGAGGTCCGTGTTCAATAATTGAAAACAATTAAACACACACTTTGGTTTTTTTCTATTAAAATCGATATATTTCGATTGCTCAACGGCAATCATCTTCAGTAGAAGTGCTATACAAGGCCAAAATAATATCTTCGAAAAAATCAAAAGCCGTATATTCTTAATTATATATTTCTTTAGATATACACTTTCAAATTGAAAAAAGTACACCAATCAACCTTTCAAATTTTTTAAACGAAACATTAGAAAACCAAATCTCCGAAGGGCCCAACTTCGAAAGCCCGTAACTAATTTTGGAAGCTTCGAAAAATGGGAAACACCATTGATTTTTTCATATGGTGTATTACACAAAAATTGTGCCGCATTTGCTCAAAAATTGTGGGTTTTATAGCCAAAAAAAAAAAAAAAACATTTCGAAATTCCATACATTTGCACTACAATTTTGGATTTCGAAACGCTCTACTTAAAAATAAATAACTAAAAATTAATTAAAAATATGCGGCTTCTTACATACATTTTTAAATAGAACAACGAAACCAATCAAACAAGAGTGATAAGCCGGCCATGCCCACATTTGGCTTTTTTCGATTTTTCAAACAAAGCAATTAGAAACTCGCTTTCAAACTTTCCTGCCTTTTACGACAGACATGCCGTAGCGCGGGTAGATTTCTGACTTACTGGTGGTCAACCATCAAATTGCACGTATTCACATTTTGTGGATTTTAGTCGCCACTTGCGACAGGCATTCATTACCTCGACTATATTCCTAAGCCCTGATGAATAGTGCTTATCAATGAAATGAGGGGCTAATCTTTTCAACGACTAGTAGCACGTTTATTTGCATGGTTACGACTCAGCCGTCCCAGTTCCGTACATCGAAGTTGGGCTAAAACGACTCTGATCTCCCGCGGGAGATCGCGGTCTTCTGCAGCAACCAGTGGTGCTTGTAGGTGCAGGACAGAATCCACCAAACAGTGTACGACGTTCGACTTAAGTCGGGCTACAAAAACAATAACGTATCACAAATATATTGGTCGCTAAGTTTTATTTGATGTCATCCCAAAATCTACCCCGAGGTCCATTATAGCTTTGATGTTGTTTTAACGTTTATGACATCCTTGTAGGGTTATCACCACTTCGTTCAACTTTTTTTTATGAGATATTTACTCAGTAGCTTCATCGGTTATTACGATTTCCAAATTACTCACTCGCATTTTTAACTCTTTTATTATAACTTGGAAAGAAAGTGCAACACATTCACGCTAATTAGCTTTCGTAATGCAACTGAACTGTAGTCGAATAGTTGACGCGTTACGGCTTATGGGCATAAAGTTTTATGAGCCTCATAGATAGACTCACTTTCTTATCGAAGATATATGTACGCAACAATAACGATGTGCAAGAAATAGTATCTAACCACCTTCTCACAAGTGTTTCTTGATATACCCTACACAAAATTAAATGTAGTTTCTTAAGTCGGGCAGGAAGTGAACAAGCCGATATGTTCCTTCAAATTTGGGATCCATCGACCATTTCAAGGTGTAGTACTAAAGATACTACTAGGACCATAGCAACTATCCAAATGTACCCCTTTTGGGGGATTACACCCCTTTTTGTCTTGTTGTCCCCGTTTCTACGGAAGGCTCCGTAGGTCCCGCTTTTCACTTTATTCAAATTTCCCCAGTTGCAGGGTTTTTTCATTCCATACAACGCATTAATAACACTGCTCTACACACATTCTGTCCTATGAACCAAATAGACTTTTTCGGAAAGTGGACAAAAAATAAAAATACACGTGTATCGGCGATTTTCATGTACACGTTAAAGTTTTTTTTTATGTACTTTAGGGGTCGTGCATATATGACGTCACGCGATTTTTGGTAGTTTTTGACCCCCCCCCTCCCCCCATGTCACACCCAGTCACAAACTCCAGACCCCCCCCCCCCCCCTCCCCCCCTCGAACGTCACATCACACCCTTAATAAATATAAATTCAATATTTATTTGACATAAAATAAGGTCCAAAACCGATTAAAATAACGTTCCGGTTTCGGTTTCGGTTTTGCAACGTGTTTCGGTTTCGGTTTCGGTTCCGGTTTCGTTCTTCAACATTTATTTCGGTTTCGGTTACGGTTTCGTTCCGGTTTCGGTTTCCAAATAAAAACACGAACAAAACAAAATTTTACTACTAAAATACTCAAGTACCTATGTAGCTTCGAAATAGGTCTGTATTTTCAAACTTTTCTCCTGCGGCCATGATGAAATTTCTACAATATAATAATACATTTTATTAACGCTATGCATGGATGAAATTTCTGCAAAACGAATTCCTACAATTAACGCTACTGTTTTATAAGAAAAATATTAGAATCGAAGCTAAATTAAATGTTAAAATCGTCAAAAACATTAATATGAGTGGTGCTTTCTGAGGCAAGTCTGAACATTTTTTTTTCGGATCTCGTAAACTTTTTTCGATTGCTTCATTCAACTATAGTCAAACTTCCCTTTTCAGAATTTTTTACTGAGGTAAAAACGTGTCTTTGTAACCTTGCTTGACAATCTTCCATGAAAGTTTTCAGGGTACCTATTTGTAAAAGAAAATACCTATGTGCCCAGTAAAAGAAGTGGTACATTAAAAAAATTCAAACCCGTTTGGAACCGGTTCCGTCTTTTGAAACGGTTTCGGTTTCGTTCTTCTTCAGATCAAAATAACAGTTACGGTTTCGGTTTCGGTTTTGAAAAATTAATTGGTTTTAATCGGTTACGGTTACGGTTTCGGTTTTAGTCCTTGACATAAAATCTGATACATGTTTAGAATATTTATATTAATTATTAAATAATATTTGCCAATCGAAAGAATGAAAACATGCCAAATTTGAAAACGTTCATGGACGTTGCACGCTAGAAAACATGCAAAAAATAACGTGACATCACGTAAGTGCTACTCCCCCCCTCCCCCCATGTGACACTTCGTCACAAATCGCAGACCCCTCCCCCCCCCCCCCAAAGAGCGTGACGTCATATATGCACGACCCCTTATGTACGTTATGTATGCAAAAAATTTTCAAATTTTTTGGAAAAATTTTCAGAAAATTTTTGAGTATGCAGTTTTGTAGCCCATACAATTTTACTCTAAGAATGTGCAAGTTAGAACTACCTACAAATTTTCCCTGAATTATCAGAATTTTTCTTTAAAATGTGTTGAGTGTTTTCCTCCATACAAAAGTAAATTTAGTTTGTGACTTGTATAGAAGAAAACACTCAACAACCTTGCCAAAAAAAATTCTAAAAAATCAAGTAAAATTTTTAGCGAGTTCTAACTTGCACATTCTTAGAGTAAAATTTAATGGGCTACAAAACTGCATACTCAAAAGTTTTCTGAAAATTCTGGCAAAAAAGTTCAAAATTTATGTACACGTCAGAATTTTTTTATGCACATACACACATAAAAAAAAAATTCTGACGTGTATTTTTATTTTTTGTCCACTTTCCGAAAAAGTCTATTTGGTTCATAGGACAGAAAAAAAGTTCGTTTTTGTACCGCAGTGTAATATTCAGTTTTTGTGAGGAAGTGTATGGAAGACGCTGCATATCCTTCCCACAAAATAGCATACTCAGATCTTTTCAAAAAGTCTGCCAAAGATTTCGCAATATTTTTAACCAAAGCTATCGGTACTCCCTTGCGATACTGCCCAACTGTCGTGATAGCGATTTGGTGTAATCAGTGGAACCTTCTAGGCCATGTGATCCCTCCATCCGTAATTAACGAGAAGATGAGTAATGAGAGATGAGAGATGAGAGGCATCATCTAGATCAACCATCGAGTTAGTCGCCTCTTACGACCGGTATACCTACCTTTATCATTGCTGAATTATGGAAGCACAGAAAGGTTTGCCTTCCAAAGCCCGGGAAACTAACGAAAGGAGAGGCGTATCGACCAATATCTTTCCTCGTCTCAGCCCAAGGGGCGGACTCGTCTCGTGTTCTTCACTCACCCCACGGTACAGTAGGTATAATCTTTTTATGTACATCTGACATTGACCCGACTAGCGGTAACTTTCCCGGAGTTTTCAATCAAATTTGTAATTTAACGTTCAGCATGACCACTACATATGATGGACGATGATTTAAAGTTAAACTCTCATCATTCAAACGCAGGCAGATCTGCAGCCAAAAAATCCTTTCTTACATATATGAGAGACTTAAAAATATCCCTTTTTCAAAATCTTCTAGTGAAATATTCCTCAAAATTGGTAATTTCCCAAAATCTGGCACCACTGGTTCCCGGCAGTAGCTCGCAGCACACAGCAGCTCACAACTACTTCCTTCATAGCACATCTATTGATGTGGTGAGCACTGCTGAGCTTCAGCCCCCACCTCCAAACTCCCCTTCTACTTCTTCCGGTACTGGCACAAGTGTGAGTCAAGGTCATCAGCTCCTGGTCCCTCACACTATGTGCACTGTCTGTCGGCCAGAATATATGCGTCGAAGGTGGTATCGGTTGAGTGCAATTCTTGCCTTGACCAATGTCTTTTGCGCATATGACATATGTATGCTCAGGGCTCGCAAACATAAATCTTTGGACTGATACGTTCGTTGCGCCATGTGGTAGACCTGCGCAGCCCACAACGCCGACTAATTCTGGGTCATCTCCCAACGAACGGAATCCGCGGAGTCCTGGCTGCGACGACGATCGCGACGTGGTCATAAAAAATGCTACAGCCCGTTTTATACCAGCTGGTAGAATAAAAAATATAAGGCGTGCGCATAAACACAAAAACTATGCCCCCGTTCCTATCACCGCTACAGAGGTTCAAGGGGCCATCCGGAAGGCCAAAAACTCCAAAGCCATCGGTCCAGATGGCATAGCCATGGTGCACCTTAAACACATCGGCGCAGTAGGAGTTAAGTACCTCACTGCCGTCTTCAACCTGTTCTTGACCACAGCTGTCATACCCGATAAATGGAAGGAGGCAACTGTGATCCCACTACTAAAGCCTGGCAAGGGGAGTCATATCGTCCGATATCACTCCTCTCGCAGTAGTAACGACACTTGAGGCGGTCCTACTCCCGCTCTACACATCAAACATGGCTTCAAAATAGACCTAATGACAGGACGGTTCTAGTTGCACTTGTTTTGAGTCAAGCTTTTGACACAGTCAATCATGGGCAGCTGGTATCCGATCTGGAAGACTCGTCACTTCCCCCTGTCTAAGCGCTGCACCGCCAATTATCTCAGTGGTCGTCAGTCGTCTGTTGTGTTCAGCAACAAAAAATCTAAAGCCAGGAAGATCAAGCAAGGGGTACCACAGGGTGGTGTCCTTTCCCCGTTATTGTTTAACTTCTATATTTCGAAGCTTCCTCCTCCAACCTGGCAACAGGCACTTCCGTTGATGAGCTGTGCTCCAAAATAAATGGTTATCTCCCCTCTCTTGTCGAGTTCTTCACCGCTCGGAGTTTGACATTGTCGCCGACAAAGTCCTCGGCGACTGATCAAAAAATACCTACTGTCGCTCACCCAAAAATCTTAGGAGTGACTTTCAATACCATGCACACTTTCGCTGCCCATTCAGCTGCAATTGTCTCAAAATTACAGAGCCGCAACTAAACCCTCAAGTCAATAGCCGGCAGTACTTGGATTAAAGATAAAGAAACGTTGTTGGTAACGTACAAGGCAATTGGTCGGCCGATCCTGTTGTTGTTGTTGTTAAGAGCAAAACACTCCCCGAAGGTCTTGGGGAGTGATGCCGAAGTTGACAGTCCTTTGCCGGATATGACCCCGGTACGCTGCGGTACTCCCTTGCGATACTGCCCGACTGTCGTGGTAGCGATTTGGTATGACCAGTGGAACCTTCTAGGGCATGTCATCCCTCCATCCGTGAGGAAGAAGAAGATGGGTAATGAGAGGTGAGAGGAATCATATCCGTAGATCAACCATCGAGTAGCCACGTCGGCCGATCCTGAACTAACTCACCGCGCTCAGAACCGCTACGGGGTGCGTCCTTATGTCTCCTATAATTCATATACACAATGAAGCAAAAATGCTTCCACTTAGGGAGCATAATGAAATGCTAAACAAGAAGTACCTACTGAATTTTTGTAAACCACAGAACCCCAATAGGCCACTGTTTGAGCTCACTCCGCCTCCTAGGACCGTAAGGACGCATCTACGTAAACATTTTGATGAGATCCGGCATTATATAACAACACCGTTTGATCTAAAGGTGCACAAGCAGGCCTTGGAACATATCCATAAAACGTCAGTTGGCCATCAGGCCGCGCTCTGTCCGCTGAACACTGTCTTGCATGCCCCAACACCACGCATTTCTGAAGAGGAGCGTCATCTTCCTCGAGAGACAAGGGTCACTCTGGCTCAATTACGCTCTGGATATTGTAGCAGATTAAACTCCTACATATCTAGACTGAACCCTGATGTGCCGAATGTATGTCCGGCATGCGGCTCGTCCCCCCATAATACCAACCATAATACCATACCATAATACCACTTGCTCTACGGAGCCCACTCTTCTAACACCCATCTCCCTTTGGTCCAACCCTATTGAAACTGCAAGTTTCCTTGGACTGTAGTTGTTGTTGTTGTTGTTGTTGTTGTTATTGTTAACAATGCATTGCCCTGTCTAGAGTGTATGATCATTCCGAAGATCTTCATCAAGCTCTTTTAACAGGGTTACATTGAAAGTGACAGTCCTTGGCCGAGGTAAAACCCCGGGTGGTTCTACTGCGCAGAGATCCATGGCGATGTCCTGGGTTTTCTGCTCTTAGAAGTGACTGTACATAGGGAACCTGTTAGAATATCTTGGGCTCCCGTTAGAAGATATTGATGACAATTTAGGCTAAGGAAAAATACGCGTTGAGCAGGACTACACCTCGATACAACAACAACATAGCTGTTTTAAAATAATGGGGGAGGATGGATCGTAGTCCCGCTACTCATGGCGACACTTCCATTTATACCGACGGCTCGAAATTAGACGGCAGAGTTGGATAGAAGGGGTTTTTTCAAGGAATCTGGAACTGGAGCTCTCCTTCAGACTACCTGATCACTGCAGTGTCTTCCAGTGTCAGTAATCCTGGATGCCGCGGCCTGGATAAGTAAACGCGCTGTCGGCGAGGATATCGTTATTTTCAGGGACAGCCAAGCGGCTCTTGGCTCTTATTCGCTCTACTCTGAACTGACGCTCAGATGTCGTCGATCTCTTCAAGAGATGGGGTCAACAGTACCGCAACAGCAAAACACCCCCCGAAGGTTTTGGGGAGTGATGCCGAAATTGACAGTCCTTGGCCGGATATGAACCAGGTATGCTGCGATACTGCCCGACTATCGTGGTAGCGATTTGGTATGACTAGTGGAACCTTTTAGGTCATGTCATCCCTCCATCCGCGAGGAAGGAGAAGATGGGTAATGAGAGGCATCATATCCCTAGATCGGGATAAAGAGCGCTTAGGTATGCCGTTTGCCACCTGTAAGCTAATGCTGAAGGAGTATACAATCCGTCAAGCCAACGAAAGATGGCAACAATCCCCAGGATGCCGGATATCCAAACAAACCTGGCCAAAATGGGATCATAAAAGATCTAGAGACATTTACGCCCTAAGGAGTGAAATTTCCATTTTAATAGGTGTTTTAACCGGGCACTGCCTTGTTGGTAGGCACGCAGAAAGGCTAGGTGTGCCTTACCGACGATGCTGTAAGAGTTGCAGAGATGATGAGGAGGAAACGGTGGAGCACCTCATCTGGATAGCCTACGCCAGATGGCGGAGCTGTACATAAAGGAATTGATGGCCTTCATAAAGTCATCTAAGTTGGTCGAGCAGGAATAACGGTGTCTATTTAGGAGTGTCAGTCCCGGGATTCTGCTATGTGGAGAATCCCAACAACGCAGGGATTTTCTTAATGGTCGGGTCCCGGGACTGACTTTCCTAGCGTTGCTGCTATCACAACGGGCCTTTCAAAACTGGCCTAAGTGTGCTTCTTCAGCAGCCTCTTGAACCTTACCTAAACGCAAGCAAGTTCAGCTTTTGTAGAAATGGTTTAGGCCCAGTTTTACAGCGCAAGTTTAAACCACAGACCAAGTGGAATAGAGTTTATCTCATACAAAGTGTCCGCTTAAACTAAGTTTAAACTCGCACTGAAGTTTAAACTTTCACTGAAAACCCGGGCCTAAGTCGTGCAAATCGGAGACCAGCTGCGGTGAGCTTGAGTCAAAAAGGGCAACTAGGTCTTTTGCGGTTGAGTCCGTCAGTTATCTGAGTGTTAAAGGCATTAAGAGCGGATGTTGTACTTCTTCCTTTCCTAAAGCCACTTTTATGCTGCTACTGTGGCTGCTCGTTCTTTTCAAGCAAAAGCAAAAGTTCCTGCTTTAGCTGCTCATTTTTTTCCAAGCAAAATGAAAAGCAGACATGCTTAAGGGTGTAAAAGTAGGTCGCCTCCCAGTTGGTGCACCCTGGGTAACGCAAAATGACCTACATAGCCTACACGGCTAGTTTCTTGTATTGCCGGTTCTACGAGAACGGTACCAGTACTTGTGCTGTACCCATCGTGCCGAAACGACCCGGGCCGTTTTCTTATAGCGACCCGGCCAAGAGCAATACACTCGGGGTGACCCTGTCTGACATTTAGGCAGGGCTACACCTCGCTACAACAACAACAACAACAGACATGCTGCTTTTCCTGCAAGACGATTTTTAAAGTTCAGCAACAGCAAATTTTCGTTGCTTTTGCTATTTCTGCTGAAGCATTTTGAACCCTGCTTAAAACCATCATCTGCTCAAACTCTTATCAACACCTTTAATTTGGTACCCATATTGTCCAAACACTTTCTAGGATCACACCTGGTCCACATTTTGGTCGAAATTTCGGAAACGGGTTCCTACATTGATGAGAGACTTATAGAGCGTGATCTTTGTTCTTCGAGAGAGGACTTTATTTCTCAATTGCCTACTCAGTCCAAAGTAGCACTTGTTGGCAAGAGTGATTCTCCGCTGGATTTCTAGACTGATATTACAAATAGACGAAGTCCCTCACAGTTTCAAATTTGTAATTATCAACAGTGACATGGCTGCCAAGGCGCAGGTGCGCCGATTCTTTCTTTGATGACAGCAAATACTTCGTCTTGTCCTCGTTCACGGCAAGACCCACTTTTTTCGCTTCCTTATCCAGTCCAGAGAAGGCAGCGCTTACGGCGCGGTTGTTAAGGCCAATGATATCAATATCATCGGCATACGCCAGCAATTGCACGCTCTTGTAAAAGATTGTACCATTGCGGTTTAGCTCTGCTGCTCGAATTATCTTCTCCAGCATCAGATTGAAGAAATCGCACGAAAGGGAGTCGCCCTGTCTCGTTTGGTTTCAAATGGCTCAGAGAGGTCCTTCCCGATTCTGACGGAGTTGTTGGTATTGCTCAACGTCATTTGACAAAGCCGTATAAGCTTTGCAGGGAAGTCAAATTCAGACATGGCGGCATACAGGCAACTCCTTTTTACGCTGTCAAAAGCGGCTTTAAAATCGACAAAGAGATGGTGAGTGTCGATTCTCTAATCATGGGTCTTCTCCAGGATTTGGCGTATCGTGAAAATCTGGTCGATGGTAGACTTACCAGGCCTAAAGCCACACTGATAAGGTCCAATCAGTTTGTCTACGATGGGCTTCAGCCTTTCACACAACACGCTAGACAGAACCTTATATGCGATATTAAGAAGACTAATTCCGCGGTAGTTGGTGCGGTTAGCGGGATCGCCTTTCTTGTGGATTGGGCAAAGCACACTTAAATTCCAATCCGGAGGCATGCATTCGTCTGACCATATTCTGCATAAGAGCTGATGCATGCTTTTTACCAGCTCTTCGCCTCCGCGTTTGAACAGCTCGGCGGGTAGTCCGTCTTTTCCAGGCGCTTTGTTGTTTTTGAGCCGGGATATAGCTATCCTCACTTCATCATAGTCAGGTGGTGGGACGACTTTTCCATCGTCAGGGATTGGGGTATCGGGTTCGACGTCTCCCTCGCAATTTAGCAGTGAGGAGAAGTGCTCCCTCCATAATTTAAGTACACCTTGTACGTCGGTTACCAGGTCGCCATTATTGTCCTTACAGGAGCTTGCCCCGGTCTTAAAACCTTCCGTCATCCGCCGGATCTTTTCATAGAATTTTCGGGCATCATTCCTGTCAGCCAGCATCTCAAGCTCCTCACACTCACGCCTTGCGGCCTCACTTTTTTTTTCTGAAAAGGCGTCTCTCTTCCTTCTTTGCCTCACGATATTGTTGCCATACAGTGCGGGTTGCGCCCGTTCGCAACGTCTCCTTGTAGGCAGCGTTCTTTTTTTTCGAGGCAGTTTTGCATTCCTCATCGTACCAGTTGTTCTTGCGGGCTCGCTGGAACCCTATAGTGGCCTCAGCGGCGGTACGCAATGAGTGAGAGATATACTTCCATTGCTCGGTTACATCGTTAGGTCGAGGATTGCCCTCTGCTAGCAGGTGTGAGAGTCGAGTTGTGAAATTATCAGCTGTCTGTGTCATGCGCAGCTTCTCGACGTCAAACTTTCCTTCCGTTACTGTGCGCACTTTCTTCGTTGCACAGAGGCGTGTGCGTATCTTGGCTGCGACAAGATAATGGTCAGAGTCAATATTGGGACCACGCAGTGTACGCACGTCCAGAACGGTGGAGCTATGTCTGCCGTCAATCAAGACATGATCAATCTGGTTTCTAGTTCTTTGATCAGGGGACAGCCATGTGGCTTGGTGTATTCGCTTATGCTGGAACCTGGTACTACTGATGACCATATTGCGAGCAGCGGCGAAGTCAATCAACCTAGTGCCGTTGGGGGATGTTATATCGTGGAGACTGAATTTTCCAACTGTGGGACCAAAGACTCCTTCCTTGCCCACCTTGGCATTAAAGTCGCCGAGCACGATTTTGATATCATGCTGTGGGAAGCGATCTAAGTCTTTCTCATTTGCTGGTCATGTGTCTGCAATGGTCTCAAAGGTACGTGGTCGCAACAAGATCCTCAAGTCACTTGCCGGCAGTACTTGGGGAAAAGACAAAGAAACTACATATAAGGCCATTGGCCGACCAGTCTTTGACTATGCTGCACCCATATGGTCGCCTAATGTACATAACACCAACTGGACGAAGTTACAAGTCTGCCAAAATACTGCCATCAGAACTGCTACGGGATGTCTCCTCATGTCTTCCGAGTCTCACCTCCATCAGGAGGCAAAACTGCTCAATGTAAAAGAGCATGCGGAAATGCTGAGCAGGCAATTCCTTCTGAACTGCCATAAGCCAGCACATCGAAACCGTCATCTTTTGGACATAGATCCGCCCCCGAGAGACATCTCCGTAAGCACTATGATGAGAGCCGGCATCATATTACCTTGCCGTTTGATCTGCAGAATCATAAGCGGGCTCTAACCGACATCCACACCGAGTCGGTAGACACTTTTGTCGGATCTCTACCTGTGAATCCCGTTCTGAACAGTCCTCCACCGGATATTGCTGAAGAAGAACGCACCTTACCAAGGGAGACAAGAGTGACCTTGGCACAGCTTAGGTCTGGATATAGTGTAAGGTTAAACTCCTACTTATCCAGACTTAATGATACAATCTTAAATACATGCCCTGCATGTGGTAGGACCCCCCATGATACTCTACATCTCTTCAATTGTTCATCTGAACCTACTCTTCTAACCCCTCTGTCCCTCTGGACAAACCCTGTTGAAACTGCACGTTTCCTTGGACTCCCCTTAGAAGAGCTTGATGAAGATCTTTGGAATGATCATACACTCTAGACAGGGCAATGCATTGTTAACAACAACACCAACAACAACAACAACAACAACAACAACAACAACATCATAAGTCTGTTCAAGTTTATCGTAGAAGGAGTCCTTCTCTGCGTAGTCCGTCTCCTCAGTCGGCGCATAGGCGCATATAAATGTTATGTTGAAAAACCTCGCCTTGATGCGGATCGCAGCGAGACGCTCGTCCACGGGGGTGAACGCTAGTACTTGGCGGCGAAGTCTCTTTCCCACCACGAATCCTACACCACGCGCTTTGCCGCGTGTCTGGCCACTGTAGTATACGTCACAAGGACCGATGGTCGTCTTTCCTTGCCCCGTCCATCGCATTTCCTGCAGGGCGGTGATGTCGGCCTTTACGCCTACGAGGACATCAACCAGTCGGGCAGCGGTACCGTCCCTTGAAAGGGTCCGGACATTCCCGGTACATGCCCTAATATCCAAATCGTTATGCCTTATTCGTTTTGCCGCGTCGTCAACATTAAAGGGGTTCTAATCCGAGGCTTTGCATTTTTTTTCATTGGAATTAAATTTTTTACGTGGCGGGTCCCAAACCCAGCGCACAAGCCGTTTCGGGGTTTTGGAAAATATTTACACATTTATATAGCGAGCCGCTTGCTTCAAGACAGACGCCCGCTTGCAGCCGCACCTCATGGTGAACAGACGCTACGCAAAAACCTTGGTGAGCCCTTAAACCAAGTATGTCAGAGTGGCCCCACCGGGGCTCCCTCTCTTTCTGCCGCGAGCCTAGGTAGCTCCCGTTGCCCAGAGTGCACGAACGAGGACGCAAGAGTCGGGATTGAGCAAGGTCACTTAGCAACCACACTCCATTACACTCTCTTACTATATACTTCTATATATAAATACGCCACATGAAAAACGTTAGGAACCTCCTGAACCGTTTGACCGATTTGAATGAAATATGCACCGATGGAAAGGAAATTGTAAAAACTGAGGTATAGGCGAAATTTAAGGATAGGGGGGGCTAGCGACCCCGACTCCCTATTTTATTGGTCAAATTTTCGATCACAGGAGATACTAGTCTTTATAAAGTTGTATGGTCCATGTTCAATTCCATGAGGGAGGGAATCGTGACGCGTTAGACAGGGTCACTTCGAAATGTATTGCTCTTGGCCGAGTCATTATAAAAAAAACAACCCGGGTCGTTTCGGTACGAAGGGTATTGTACAGGTACAAATACCGTTCTCGCAGAACCGGCAATACGTGACTGGATGCACCGACCCAGCCGAGTAGTCTTGGCGTTTTCTTGCGTTCCTGCTCTTCGATCTAAAGTCGTACGTATCCAGACTGAACCGACATGATCAATGCTTGCATCGCATGTCCCAAGTACTATCTGTTTGCCTGCGCGACGGGTACACTCTTCTAACAAAATTTCTCTGGTCCAATCCTCTTTAAACTGAAGAGACCAATGGATGGAACAGATATACTCAGTTCAAAAGGATGAGAAAACGCCCATCCATCATAAATATTAAATTCAGATATTCTTTTTTGTACGTTTGCATATTTCACAAAACTGACGACAATCTCATTAGTTGGTTATTTTGATGCATCATTAAATCCGAAAAACGAAAATTTTGGGTTACATCTAAAAAAAAATAAAACGTGCGATATAGCAAGAGTGAAAAGCTGGGGAGGTATTGTTAAATTTCCGGCGAGAAACATCACAATCAAAGTGGTACTGCAAAATGGAGAGAGTTCTTGGGTAAATAACAATAACAATAAATTAATTTCACGTTTTGTATACGTAGTATACACTTATTTTTACTTAAACTTCGTCAATAGGACACATCAAAAGTTTTGATAAAAACTATAAAAAAACGTTTAGACTTAATCGAAGAGACCGAAGCCCATGTCATCATCGGACTCCTCTGGTTCTTCCTCCTTCTTCTTTTCTTCTTTCTTAGCCTCAGCTGGCGCAGCATCTCCGCCAGCAGGGGCAGCACCACCAGCTGGGGCAGCAGCACCAACACCGGATCCAATATTGGTAATCAAATCCTTAACATTGATGCCTTCTAAAGCTTTGGCGAACAAACCTGGCCAGTAAGGTTCAACTTCTACATTGGCGGCCTTCAGAATGGTGGAGAGTTTTTCGCCCTGTAAACAAATACAAATATAGTTTTACCAAACGCAACAAAAGTTAAATAGCAAAGTGCAAAACAATCATTTTCAAAAGCAACTTTATGATTGTGAAAATATTTGCAGATTTTTTCTTCTAAAATGGTTGAGCACTTTCAATAAGCGGTGGCAACTTACAGTGATGGAAACGTCATCATCGACCAGGACGAGAGCGGCGTAGACGCAAGCGAGTTCAGCTTTGGTAGACATGGTTAAGTATTTAAACAATTAAAAATGGTGCAAGTCGCCAAAATTGCAAATTTTTTAAAATTGGCCTTAGCTCAAAATTGAGAACAAGCACACTTGACAAACTCCTAAACCGGAAAGAAGGAATGAACGTAAAGTTTGCTGTGTTTTAGCAAATGTCAAATTTGCATTTCGCAGGGCTGCTTTTAGAAGACATAAGGGATGGTTTGCATTGACTTGAATTACTGCCTTCAAGTACAAAAACAAATTGCTGGAAGTTTCTCACTTTTCTGCAAATGGTGAATGAGAGAGCGATGATGGAAGGGGATGGGCATGGCAATATTATTGAATGGTAACCGCAGCCCAAAACAGAATACGAAATTACCGTTTTGTCCCGAATTTTTGTGGCAAAACAACAAACGCATAAAAACACGTGCACAAACGATATACTTATTTTTCCTGGCTTTTTACTTGTTTTTCCACATTTTCTAAAGAGATTATCACACAGCACTCACTAAATTTCTTTTCACAACAATTTTTTTTTTTCTAAAAAAATTAACTAAAACTCATTAAAACACAACGAATTCCGTAGCTTTTCCACGAACTTTGCAAAGAATGTAAACAAGAAAACAAAAAGGGTGATAGTTTGAGTGATAAAAAAATCAACTGTGCATGAAAGAACAGTTAGCCACAGCTGTCAGTCCAACCATACTTATTGAATCATGGGGATGGGCATTGAGTTTCCTGTGCCCGGTGTACAAGCTTTGTGTTACCACTCGTCTGTTGTTGCTGTTAACAGTGTTCCGCCCTGCCAAGCCGGCGAATGCACTCATAAAAATTGATGTGACGGACAAAACATGGTTGTACTGATGTTCAGTCTTTTGCCGGATATGAATCCGATACGTTCCGGTAATATATTAATTGTATTTTTTTTTTCAATGAATTTTCAAAGAAAGAAAAATTTTAGGTATTAGTTTCCTTTAGGGGTCAACTGCTAATAAATTAGCTAAAATTATGTGATATAGCTCAAAAGACGGGGTTCGGCCTCAGGATCACGAATCCGGAAGCGCTTTTTTAATATTTAGCTTCTCTGCAGAGATATTTGCAATCAAAGTTTCAAGTTTTCATGTGGTTGTTGTAATTTTATTAGACTGTCCCTAAAAACGTGCAAAAAAAGTCACGCCGTGGCGGTAGCCACGGTTATGTCACACGTCCGGACTTGGGATGGCGTAGCCCAGGGTTATTTTTTATAAGCGCGGCCGAAGGCCGCCAACTCAGAAAGGTGTTTCGCACATAAATACCATGGATTCCACCCCAATTTTGGTATCGGACCCGGGTCATTTTTCGGTATTTTGACCATAACTTTTCACTAAAGCAAAAAATGAAAAAAGCGCTTCCGGATTCGTGATCCTGAGGCCAAAACCCGTCTTTTGAGCTATCTCCCATAATTTTAGCTAATTTATTAGCAGTTGACCCCTAAAGGAAACTAATACCAAATTTTAAGTTCTGTTTCCGATTATTGAAATTGAAGTCAATGCGCTCTTTTGATACCGGGCAAAGTTTTTTTTACATTCGAGTGAAATTTGGTTAGATCAGGCCCTGGATTCTCTAACTGTGAGTTTTGAAATGTACACTTTTTTCCCATATATTTTAAATGGTGAAAAAGTGAAAATTTCAAAACTCACACATGCTAATTCTAAACAATTTTTCACTAGTGAACCGGTGCAAACCGTTTCACATTTTCATACATTTTTGCTCACAAATTATATGAGAGTGAGAAAATCCGCAAAGTGAGAAATGGTATAGAATCGGCATGACTGTTAGAGAATCCAGGCCCAGGTGAGCTCATTTAAAACATCTGGGTGCTGTCGGACGAGAAATATCGGTTGCAATGTGAGCGTAGCCATAGGCGGCCAATTCGGACCCGTTCTGCCGTTTACACTGCCGCGCCAGGTTCGATGTTTGTTTGGGTTTAAGCCAAGTACTAACATCAAGTCCAGGGGCGCAGCCAGAAGAAAATGTTTGGGGTGGTTTTTAATTTTTTTCTTTTTAATATTTTCCTAGCACAACTATTTATAAAATTATTTTCGTGCCAATTCTAAATAATTTTCACTAGTTAACCGGTGCAAACCGTTTCACCTTTTGCATACATTTTTTGGAACAAGTGCAGTATACGGACAATGCTGATATAAAAAAACGAAAAGTTGAGATCGATAGGTATTAATAAAAGAAACATAACGGTATATTTTTTTTGTTGGGCAAACAACAACAACAAAAGTTATTGAGGGTCAAAGTTCATTTAAAACATTTTTTAAAATCAAAATATCTTCAATACTATTGCACCGATTTCCAAAATTTTTTTTGCATTGGATAGGTAATTGAATTACCTTTTATTTGAGGTACCACTGCTGTGGGTGCAAAACCGCGTATGTACAAAATTTTAAATTTTTACTAAAAATAACCCCCAAAAAATTTACACTTGCCGATAAGCGACCGGGGGTTTAATTCACAGTTTTTTTGTGTAAAACACCTCCGACGCATTGGGGAAATTTTAGTATAGACTCGCACAGCTAGAAAAAAAACGGTTTTTTCAGGAGGATAGAGGAGCTTTTTCTGAACACAAATATATAATCTTAGCGTAAGGACCCTTATATTTACTGAGATAATGGTTGTTGAAGTTTTGCAAATTTTGCATGGCACTATAGGTAACTAACGCACAATTTTTTTAAATTTCATCTATTTTCACAAAATTATAAATTTTCACCATCGCACGGCTATACACAGATATTTCACAACAAATTTGTTGTCAAAGAAGGATGTTGCCACACTTAAACAAAAAATAAAAAAAAAACATATTTTTTTTATTTCAACACCTTTCCGCGTAGGCGGCCTTCGGCCGCGCTTATTTAAAATAACCCTGGGCTACGCCATCCCATGTCCGGACGTGTGCACCAACTGCGGCTACCGCCGCAGTGAGTACTTCTGCGTAGTAAACCCATTTGGCGGAGTCCGGACGTGTGCTCTAACCGTGGCTACCGCCACGGTGAGTCCTTCTGCATAGTACACCCATTTAGTTTAGTATAGGTGAGGCTTGCAAACCCTATTCAAATACTTAATTGGTGCGCATGAAAAGTATTGTAAGCCTTATTATTTTTTATTAAAATAAATATGCGTAATTTACTTAGTAAATTTAACACTTTTAAACATCGAATTTTTTAAGTATTTTACGGGATAGGAATACAAACAGCATATCAAATGAAAGGTAATTTTACAACCTATTCAATGAAGAAAAAATTTTGAAAATCGGTTCGATACTTTAAGAGAAATTTAGATTTAAAAAATGCTTCATATGAACTTTGACCCTTAATAACTTCTGTTATTATCAATTGCCCACAAAAAAATTTGTGTAGTTATACTCATCTTGACCATGTCTATCAATCCTCACACTCCTTTTTTTGATTTTGGAATTGTCCGTATACTGCACTTAAGCCCATTTTTTCTCACAAATCATATGAAAGTGAGAAAATCCGCAAAGTGAGAAACTGTTTAGAATCGGCCTGTTTTTAGCGCCAGTCAGCAGTAGCGTAAAGAAAGCATTTAAAAAAGATAATTATACACATATACATTAGACTGGGCAAAAAATTCAAAATTGCGTTTTTTTTTTCAAAAATTATATTGATTTTCTTTTTAAGAAAGGTGAAAAAATTACTGTAATTTTATCAGATTTTTAAATTAAAGTCTAGAGGTCTATCATCGCTAGTTTAGATTTTACAGACTTAACCCCATATTTGGTATAAAAAGGACAAACCATTGTTGTAAAACACTATTTACTTGAACATATTTTTTAAGGAAATCGAATTCTCAGACTAGCCGTTTTCTAGTATTCAAAAATTATCAAGTTTTTTCGATTTCCCATTTTTTCTTTCAAAAATTGTCAAAAAAGCAATTATCCATGTACAACAAAGATAGATACAGATTATTAAAGGAAATTGAGTCGGCTACAAAAAAGGTTAAACAACTTTTTTTTTGTAAAGTTACTTTTTCAAAACTTATTTAGTATTAAATTTAAAAAAATCATATCGCCGGTTCCAAAGTATACAGAAGTATTTCAAAATTTAAATTGTTTTTAAAACGGCATTCAAAATCTCATTTTTAAAGTGGAGTTCTATGAAAAAATAAAAGTTTGAAATGCCGTTTTCCCAAAAATTTTAAAAAGTAAATACATCTGTATACTTTGGAACCGGCGATATTTCCGTATTTTTTTGGTGTTGGTGATCCATTTTTTTTACTAAATTTGTTTATTGATATTCTACATGATTAATTATCATTATGTGATCAATATTATTACAAAAAAATATACATTTCTCATATACGTTCAAACATATTTTTGCTTAATATAGGCTTTCTCTGCGGGGGTGTAGTTCTACAGTCTTCAAATGGCGCAGCCACAAAAAAAAAAACAAAAAGGTGGCGGATCTGTGACCTCAATACATTAATTTACATGTATTTTGGCGAGCTAATTCCAAATCCGTGACCAGAAGTAGCCTAATAGATCGCAGTTCTTCACTAACCTTCACAAAAAAATATTGGACTTTTTTGCACGGTTAGGGCCGAACGTCGGGCCCGTTGTTAAATTCTGAAATCGAATTCCGATTCAGCATCCAATTTCCCTTAAGAATATGTATTTAGCTTTATTCGATGTGAATTTTTTTATGTTTCGCAAATTTTCAAACAAAAATCGGGAATTCTAAGATAATTTCAGTCTAGGTAGCTTTTGTAGGGAATTCAATTTCCTACAAAAATATGTTCAGGTAATTGGTGTTTTTCAACAATGATTTGTCGTTTTTATACCAAATTGGAGGTTAAAGCGGGCTACTCACCTGCCAAGAAATGCCTCAAGAAAAAAACGAGCATATATTTCTAGTACCTGAGGGTGAATTCTGGTTCTATGATATGATAACGTGAAAAAAAATTTGTATGAATTTGAAGTTTCTTTTCACAAATTTTGTATGAAAATTCTTTTCATTTTATCATTTCATAGAACCAGAATTCACCCCCTGGTCAAGAAATTTTGACGTTTACCAAATTTTCCATTTTTTTGCAAATTACTCTTATAAAAATGTACAAAATATGTTTAGCGAAATATTTACTCACCTTTGCCGTGGATCTGCACGTTTACCTGTTGGCGTTGCCAACTATCGAAAACTGTAGTATTTTTTCTTATGAGCTGAGTATTGGCTCAAGAAAATTTGACGTGTGAAAACGTTTCTTGACCATTTCTTGAGCGTTTTTTTATATGAAGTTTGACATTTCTTGGCAGGTGAGTAGCCCGCTTTAAGCACCAAATTTGGCGAAAAATTGCAAATTTGGCGTTTTTTTCCCTACAAATTTCATTTTCCAAATTTGGAATTCCATCGCATTTGGCCTCATTCGCTGAACAATACAATCCACAATTCCTCAAAATATCAACCCTGCCTGTGTTCCACATTTAGAATTGCCCAGCAAGAACCTTAATGGGTAATTAACGTGTGAAAACTTTTGCATTATGCACAGTTCTAAATAACAATTTCAACTATTTTTTTTATGATATTGGACCAGTTCCACTAAGAAAAGAGAGAAGCCTTCTTGATTCTTCATTTATTATTACTCTACATGTGTTTAAAACATCAAGGTGGTGTATTTTCTTTCGGTGGCTTTGTATTCTGGTAGAAGATTCTTGCAGGGAAGGTGAAGCCAAATGCAAATTTGCCAGTGTAAAGAGGTTCGAAATGACACATTCAAATTCGCCAAATTTGATGCAGTATAAATGTACTATTAAGTAACATGGACAATAAAAAAATTAGTGACCTTAGTACTTCTTTGCCGTGAAGTACAAGCGAAATTTGACGACTATTTCACGACAGGAAATTTTCTATTGATTTTGACAGCTGTTTCGTTAGTACCATGCTTTACATGGGGTGAGCTCATTAAAAACTGTGCTGTTGGAGAAAATTCGGCTGCAATGAGAACATGGCCCAAGGGAGGTCTAGCAGATCCGGCATCACTACAAGAAATAACAGCCAACTTCAGTAATATTTACAGTTGAAACAAAAATGAAAAGTCAAAATACAATAAAATTGCACTTGAAATAATGACAAAGAGAAATAGCTAAAGATCGCAAAAGTTGAAAACCCAATTAGAATTTAATTAGAAATTTGGAAAGAAATCACAGATATAGACGAATTGAAAAAATAAAGGTGCGTTAATTCGCAAACAAAGAGTATTTTATTCTATTTTTTTATCTTCCTTTTAAGGCAGCATATTTTCTCCATCTTCCGATAGCAGAAAGTAGCACTACGACGTTTTTTATATTGTGGGTAAAAACGCCATACAAAAGGAATAATTCGCATACAATTTTCTCCTACCTATTAATTTTTGCTAAATATGGGCCGCATTTTTCTTGAGCATTGTGGCGGCTCAAAACTGTTCAACTGTGCGCAGTGCCAATCAAATCTTACCAATCGCAGTCAATTGATAAGTACAAGATTCACTGGTGCAACGGGTGAGTTATGTTGATTAGATGAATATGAAGTAGGTACTTATGTATGTATGCATCGTTATACTTGTTGTTCTTCATACATGCATATGTATATATTTTTGTGGTTTTCACAGGTCGCGCTTATCTATTCAAACGTGTAGTAAATCTGACCTTTAGCAGCGTTCAAGAACGTGTCATGCTCACTGGCCGGCACATGGTGCGCGATGTCATGTGCAAACGCTGTGAGGCCAAATTGGGTTGGATGTATGAATATGCCACCGAAGATGCACAAAAGTGAGCAGCTTGCTATTTTTTTATAACAAGTATAAATAAATGTTTTTTTTCGCTTTTCATTAGGTACAAGGAAGGACGCGTTATTTTAGAGTATGCACTTATAAATGAAACTGAAGGTTTTCAAGGCGAAAGCGGTACAGCTCATTAAAAAATGATATAAATCATTTAGTTTGCTATTAGAACTATCCATATTCTAGTTATTAGTCTTGTTCTCTAGTATTCAACAGTTACCATACCTTGCATTTTCATTAAGTTAGTACACTATTCGATATTTCTTCATAATACCTATATTAAAAGCCCTCATTAGTTTTAAGAATATTAGGAGCAAACAAAATATTTGAAGAAAGTTACATAGTCATAACATTGAAGAAATTGTTTTTTTAATTGAAAGTTAGTTGCCTACTTTTTATTTGTGTCCTACTAAAAAATTATCATAATTTTAAAGATCTCTTCTTATAACCATTTTATTAGCTTATGTATCGCGATTCAAAATACTTTATATCACATATAGTATGTAAGTACGAGTATGCAATAAAATAAAAATGCCAAATACGCAATTTAAATTCAAGTCCCTGCTTATCAGGGCAATGAACTTGACGCGCGTCGTTATAAATTTAAAAAAGTTTAAAATCCATCTATCACTTATTTATAGTAAAGCAAATATATAAAAGCAATTGACGAGATAACGTTGATGGAGAACCGTGAAGGCTACTAAGGTCTATTTTTAGATTGTACATTAGCAACAATGGAACTTTGATCACTTATGGAAAATCTAAAGGGGATTCACTTTTCCTATTTCAGATCGCTGCCACGTCAGTAACGCAGCGTACCGGGTTCATATCCGGCCAAGGACTGTCAATTTCGGCATCACTCCCCAAAACCTTTTTTTTGTTTTTTTACTGTTAACAACAACGACATGGCTCTCATTCTTGGACAATGTCGAAAGAAGTTGATATGGCCCTTGCAGTATTCCGGAAGAGTTATGGTCCTTCCCGCCGTGCGAACGGCGAGTATTAAAGGCAATTTAACAATGAGATATCTAAGCTTCAATCATATCTGATAATAGTACTGCGAATTAAAGCCCAAAGTCTCCACTGTTTTTTTTTTTTTTCAAACCCCCTCATAGGTTTTAGGGAGCATTGTTGCTCATCTAACGAACTGGGTAGTGTTGTCGATAGTGCCAGTGATTTGCTGGTTATGAACCTGGTACGCTTCGGTAGTAGCATCTTATGGCGGGAGCGATTTGCTGTGACCAGTGGAAACCACTAAGTGCTTTCACCCCCTCCTGTTATGAAGAAGTAGGTTGGAAATGAGAGGCATCATATACATACATACATAGATTAACCATCAAGTTTCTCTCATTACCTTTTGTAGATTTTAGTCGCCCATTTGTGACAGCCATACCTGCCTCGGGCTTATTCTAAACCTCTAACCCACTAGCATGTTATGCAATCAACCCAAAAGTTTTTAGTTTCAACACCCGCCAGCAGAGGACGGGATAGGTCTAGACTGAGAAGGAAACAACAGATGCGAGAATGACTTGAACTATCTTATGGCGTTTTCTTTTCTAGAAAAAGGGTTGCCCTGTAGATTTTTCTCAGCTCTCTCTAAGACTTATAGGTTCATTTCACAAAAAAATACCTTATAAGTAGCCAGAGGGACACCACTATCTACAAATTAAGCCATTTTGATAGGCGCCAAATTGCCGAGGACAAAAGTTACAGTTTAAGAGGGCAACATTTTGTCGAGAAAAGAAAACGCCATTAGTTTTAAAGAATCTCATCATCAACGTGCAAATTATGCATTTTTCCTATCTACTGTTAGATTATAAAACATTCATAAATCGCTAATTCAAACTGGCTCTTTTATATTTAACGGCTCACAAAATTCGGAGAATGGCTCTGAAGCGAGCTATGTAATTAACAAATTCTCAATAAAGTTTCTTATATAGTATAGACTGATGAAATGCTTTGTACTGAGATATACCTACCATTTCAATTTGCTTAACGTCACTAATTCAAAATTAATTATGTTAGGTAGAAGTTACTACATGTTACAGTTTTCCGGATTTTTGCGCCATCGCTATTGCATTCTCATTCGCAATCATTTGGAACTCTTGAAAACGTTGGGAAATGCGTTGATTCATTTTAAGATACTTCTCCATGCAATTTAAAGCACAGCGTTCCTGGAGTAAAGGAAGAAAATACAAGTTATAGCGCATCAATAGCAGGCAGCTGTAGATGTTTACTCACCTCATTGTCTTTGATTATTCGGGTAGTGAAATCTCGTACACAATCCGTGAAGCACATCTCTGATAATTTGTTATAAGACATCAGAAAGTCGGAGAACTAGAAAAAGTACTTTTATTAATACATGTAATATTTTTAGAAATTATGCAAACTAACAGTTTTCATTTGATCCTTATCCAAGTTTTCTATTGATGCAGTTGGCCCCGCTTCCACCATTTTTTTGCTCTGTTGTTATTGTTTCTATTTCTCAAATATGAGTCCTTGAATTATTACTTTCCATAAAAGAAAAGGATTTTTTTTGTCGCATTCGCGTGTACGTTCCTTTTTATTTTATTTTATTTTTTGGTTATGAAATGACAGCATCGCAGCTGTTTTTCTGGAAGGTGGTTGCCACTGTTATCGAAATTGCTGGCACTATCACCTGCAAGGCGAATTCATTACAGGTGGCATCCTCCCACCATATGGTTTCTTCTTCTTCCTTGAAAATCAAATCGTAGCTGTCAAATTGCTTATTTTGTTGCTTTGTCTGACATTTACAGCCACAAGGAGTGTGTGCGTGCGTGTAGATCTGAATTCGCTCGAACACACCTGTATGAATTCGCCTTGATCCCCTGCTAACCAGCGGCGGATAAAATGTTGGGCAATTACCGGGACGCGTTTCCCAAAAAGGCGGACAAAGAAGTGGGTAATTTTGTTCAGCGAGGCGCCTTTTCTACCCATGTTGAAGGTGCTAATTGTCCATTTTTCACCGAAAACGAATCTTTCATTATACTGAAAATTTAGGAGATTTCTTCGCTTGGTGATCAAAGACGACGTCTTTTATCATCAGAATCGCTAACAAAAACTTGTTAAATCCAAAAATTGTACGAAAATCTGCTGGGCCCCTGCGGAAATATCCTAAATAGACGATACAGATCACATCAACTACCGAAATTCACTATAAATTCTCTTCGGAGCTCCAACACAATACAAATTTATATTTTTAAAATGCAGTGTAGATTTCACGCAATTTGGTTTATTCATTATACCGAAAAAAACTGTATGTTTTTAGAACACAAAATTAAAAAAACAAAAGGACGTGTGGCACTCGGGGACTGCCGCAGTAAAGCTATCACATACCACTTTTTATCAACTTATGTAATTATAATATTTATGAAAACTCAATGAGCATATTTATGACTTTAGAGCAGTACAGCCTTAACCTATTAACAGTATAGCCTATACAGCTCCAATTGTATGTAAAACTTCACACTGTAAGTAGTATAGCCTAAATGTAGGCAACGCTCACAGATCCAATTTTAATGTAATGTAATGTACAGCTCCAATTTTATGTAATCGGCCTGTTGCTAACATTAGTACAACGTCATACGCCTAAATGTAGGCAGCGCTTATGTTTATTTTTGTCAAGTTATGTTGCTAACGCAGAACCTTTTAACATTGAAAAAAGTCCGTTACTACGAACTTTTTTAACATTAACATTTTTTTCATTTCACTCCCACCGCCAAGGCCTGCGATAAAATCTATGCAATAGCTTAAAATTGCGCCCGATTTCAGATTTTTGATCTTTATTCATCGTAAAATAACTAAAGCCTTAAGGGTCGAATACATAAAGCTTTGTTAACCGCAAACGTTTCCAAAAAGTAATAAACTGTACAAAACTTAAATGACATGCTACTCGATGAGGAAATGAAAAGTATTTTGTACAGTTTATTTTCGTGCCCTGACCCTAGTCATAGACGAACATCTTCATCTTTTGAAGGGCAATGGCCTTGACGTATATGCGGATGACTTAGTAGTCTGCGTAACAGGAATGCATGAAGAAACAATATCCGATCGCATGCAACAAGCCCTGCGCATCATTGAAAGATGGTGCGCTAACAAAGGGTTATCTATCAACCCAAAATAAAACAGCCTTGGTGCCTTTCACGAGGCCATGGTGTATCAGTATTGATACACAATGCACGAGGCGAAGAAAGATTTCTATGCCGTCCCTAGGAGACAGCCGCATAGGTTTTTCGACGGAAGCGAAATACCTAGGGGTAACGTTGGACGAAAACCTCACATGGAATGCTCATTTGGAGGCCACCATAAATAGAGCACCGAGGGCCTTTTACGCCTGCACTAGACTTTATGGGGGCTGTCTCCCAAAATGACGTACTGGTCATTTAATACAGTTGTGAAGCCAATAGTCACATACGCTTCTCTACAGCATTTCAAGTTGGAGTTTAGAAAGCGTCAATTGAATTTTAGAAGGCGTCAATTGGATTTTAGAATTCTCCATTGGATTTTAGAAAGCGTCAGTTGGACTTTAGAAAAGTTAATTGGATTTTAGAACGCGTCAATTTTATTTTGGATCGCGTTATTTGGATCTTAGAAAGCGTCATTGTCTAACTGACAATTATAAAATCCAACTAACGCTTTCTAAAATACAAATGACAATTCTAAAATCCAATTAAGGCTTTCTAAAATCCAATTGGCAATTGTAAAATCCAATTAACGCTTTCTAGAATCCATCTTGAAATGGTGTAGTCTGGTGGCCTAAGACTGCTCAAAGAACAGCGGCAATTAAGTTAAGTAAGCTGCATCGGCTAGTCTATGTCGGTATAACAGGTGCAATGAGAAGTGCCCTGCTGATGCTTTAAGTGCCCTTGTGGGAATACCTCCTTTCCCTATAATGATAGAGAAGGAGGCCACACTTGCTGCATTAAGACTTCAAAATATTTCCGATCTAAAAATCGGAAATATGACAGGACATATGAAGATAGTCAAGAATTTCATAAATAGTCCTATATTACAAGTGATGCAATAACTCCTACGCTCAGGATCATGCAAAACTTTGAAGTGGGGAGTGACGAGTCTTCCAAATCGGATACAAGCTGCCCATGATTTACAGTGTCAAAAGCTTGACTCAAATCGAGTCCAACTAGAACCGTCCTGTCATTAGGTCTGTTTTGGTTTAGACCGTCAGTTATCTGAGTGTTTATGACATTTAGAACAGATGTTGTGCTCCTACCTTTCCTGAAGCCATGTTGGTGCTGGGCTAACATCAAGTGTGATGTGTAGAGCGGGAGTAAGACCGCCTCAAGTGTCTTTACTACTGGCGAGAGGAGTGATATCGGACGATATGACTCCCCAACGTTAGCTGGCTTGCCAGGCTTTAGTAGTGGGATCACAGTTGCCTGCTTCCATTTATCGGGTATGACAGCTGTGATCAAAGACAGATTGAAGACGGCAGTTAAATATTTAACTCCTACTGGGCCGATATGCTTGAGGTGCACGATGGCTATGGCATCAGGGCCGATGGCTTTGGAATTTTTGGATTTCCGGATGGCCTCTTGAACCTCTGTAGCGGTGATGGGAACGGGTGCATAGTTTTTGTGTTTATGCGCGCGCCTGAAGATTCCACGTCTTGTCCTGTCTTGCGCAGGGTGTGGGACATACTGTCGACAAAAAGCCTGCGCACATTTCTTGGGGTCATTTAATGTCTTGTCACCAAAGGTGATGTCGACATTTTTGGTGGACCCGAAGGATTCGACAAGGACTTGACAGTGGACCATAATTTCCCAACACCGGTAGAGAGGTTACAAGACCTAAGGTGTTCCTCCCATTTGGTTTGTTTGTGTACGTTAACCAGCCGTCTGATTTCCACGTTGAGATCACCGATCTGTGGGTCAGAGGGATCGATGTTGCGTATGAGGTCACGTTCGTTGGCCAAGGCTGCGGCCTCAGCTGGGAAGTTAGGCCTAATATTTTTTATTCTACCAGCTGGTATAAAACGGGCTGTAGCCTTTTTAATGACCTCAGGTATGTTACGCTCGCCAACGTGTACATCAGTGGGAATGGGAAGAATACCAAAGGAGCTCTCCGTGAATTCCAAAAAGTCGACCCAATTAGCCCTTTTGAAATTCACGTATGTATGAACTCCGTGGCACGATCGACGGACAGGATGATAGGCAGGTGGTCGGATGACAAGGCCACCATAGGTTGCCAATTTATGCTGTTAATTAAACCCGGGCTAACAATAGTTAGGTCCGGGGAGCTACTACAGTTAACAGCCATCCTTGTAGGGGTGTCTCCGTTCACAGTGCAGAAAGAGGAAGCGTCAATTTGCTCGGCTAATTCCCGTCCTCTGCCGTCTACAGAAAGGTGTGAATGACACATATCAAGGTGGGCATTAAAATCGACCATGATGATACGGTTATCGTCACAAAGAAACGCCCTAAGGTCATGACGATAACTTCTGGGGAGGCATGTGACGGGAGGAATGTATATATTGATTAGCTCGAGATCAACACCTCCAGCTTGTATAACTAAACCCTGACACTCTAAGGGTGAGTCTCTTTGGTCAGTGTTGATATCAAATTCCCTATACTGCACTGTACGGCGAACAAGGAACGCTCGGAGATTCGAGTGGGGGCCAAGTTTTGTCTCCTGGATTGCAGCAATTTTGATTTTATATAGCTGCATAAATGTGGTTATCTCCGCTATCTTGCCGGTCAAGCCGTAGCAGTTAAATTGCAACAATTTAAATTGCGAAGGAGAGGCAATGGCCACTCTGGGAGTTAAAGACTGATGTGTAAGCCTAGGTGGTGGTAGGCTAGTTCGCGATATTGATCATCGGCCTAGGCAGGAGTTGCACTTGACCGATGCCACAGACGCATATATCCTATGCCGACATACAGTGCACGAAGAGTGAGGGACCAGAAGTTGATGGACTTGACTTGCATTCGTGCTAGTGCCGGAAGAAGTTAGTAAAGGGTTCAGAGACGGGGGCTGAAACTCGGTAGTGCAAAAAGCATCGACAGATGTGCTACGAAGAAAGTAGCCATGAGTGGATGCTTGAGATGTTGACGCACTAGGATGCGAGCTACAGCCGGGAACACACATGTTCTGCTGAGCAATATAAGTATTGCAGGTCGTGGAGACTTCATTTGTAGAAGGCGATAATGCAACATTTGAGCGTCGCTTGCCTCGGCACGTCCTAGGACGTGAGCAGCAGGGCGCCACAAAACTTTTGTAGAAACTAGTGGGCCGGTGTGTTTTAGGATCTAGTCCGGAGCAACTAGATTTATGCAACCAACCTTTGGATGATGCACACTGTACTGAGTGTGATCGTCTTGTATATATTTTCTTCCGACAAACGCAGCAGAACCATTCTCTTGGGCCAGGATTTGGTTCAATGCCAGCCCGGATCAAGAGAATAAGGAGCAGCCGTGCTGCAAGGGGCTGTTTCGGGGATGACAATAAGTAGGGGAATCGTGACGCGTTAGACAGGGTCACTTCGAAATGTGAAATGTGCTCTTGGCCGAGTCATTCTAAAAAAAAACAACCCGGGTCGTTTCGGTACGAAGGGTAATGTACAAGTAAAAATACCGTTCTCGCAGAACCGGCAATACGTGAAACGTATCGTCGATGAGTACGTTGCAGTTTTTATTAGGTAAGGGTCCCAGGGCATGAAGGCAACGAAAAAGCAGATCACCTGGCAAAACATGGTGCTCTAACAGCATTTTATGGTCCGGAACCCTTTTGTGGACTCACGAAGGCCCACGTAAAGGAAGCCATAAGCAACTGGGAAAATAAACAGTTTAGGCAGCATTGGCTTAGCAGCCTAGGGCAGAGGCAGGCCAAACTCTTTATAGAACCCTCACAAAGATCTAAGAACCCTCACAGGGTATTTTACGGGACATTGCGGTCTGCGTTATCACCTGAGTAAGCTGAATATGTCAGATACAATTTGTCGGTTTTGCGAACTGGACGATGACCCGTCGGTTCATATACTCTGCAAATACATTGTGTTAGCAAGAGAGTCTGCTACCTAGGAGGGGTTACTCTCATTGTTAACAACAACAGGGGTTACTCTCAATCCGTTCGTAATATGAAATAAAAAACCTGTGCTCAAATTTATAAAGAGCCTCCACATACAGCAATAAGCTGATAGGTCACACAATAGATCGTGCTGTTGGTCGCGGTGTAATAAGGCCTTATAATAATAATTTATTATGTTAATAGACTGTAATTATATCCAATATTATTTGATTGTCCAGATCGGAACGAAACAGTTATTTATTTTATTAAAGGCATAGATCCCTTCCAATCGTATGCAACGGAGGCTGGTGCTCTGATGCATTGGTGGCTATTGGCTTACCTAATTTTGCTTGTGAAAACCCTCGATTTGTGACTGCAATCAAAATACTATGTATGTATTTCGAATATTCCATAAACTATCTGCGAATTACAGTAGTAATACTATGATGGAATAAAAGAAACCAATGCTTATGTCGCTTAAGCACAGACGAAATTTTTCAAATGAAATTAAGCTTTTTTCAAATAAGGAAATACCTTTTCCAAATTAAATGAAATAAAACTTTTTGAAATGAAGTGAAACCCTTTCGAAATCAAACTTTTCATATGGAATTTTTTTCAAATCATGTAGTGAACCCTTTTTCAAATCAAATGAAAGCTAAAAAAGAAAAGAAAGGGAGATACATACATATATTATGATCTAAAAATGATTTAAGAAACACATGAAAAGGGTTTTATTATGAACCCAACTTGTTGGGGAGGTCTTCACAGATACGGTTCCGTAGATCACCAGTAAATAAAAAAATAAAAAATATAAATTAATAATTTTATTTAAATAAACCATCTTATTTATTTACTTTCAGTAGCAGTTTTTAATGCCAGGTTCCAAACACAAAATAAATATATATTTATACATATATTGTATGTATGGTTTTGTTCCAAAAAGGTGTATTTCTGTTTTATGATTTATGATACTATTTAATTTCATCAAAATTGTTTTTCTTTTTTAATACTAAATTAGTTGTGAATCTTTTAGTACAATTAGCTTTGTGTGTAAATTTTTTATTTTCGAATATGAAAGTTTGTATTCTACATAAATATTAAATTTCTTTTGTTTACATTTTGTAGCCTAAATTGTTGCACCCATTCGCTCACAATTTTTTTTAATAATCCATCTTTTCAACTTTGTGTGGACTTTTTTTTCATTTTTGTGGTGGTTTTGTGCCAACTATAGTACAGCATTTAAAAACTATTTGTTCAATTTTCACATACAACATACATATATATGTATACGTTTTAGTTGCGCAACATAATTTAAACTACAAATATGAAGGTTTCAACAGAAAAACAAACGCTAACGTCTATTTGTATATGCATTAAGCATATCGAAATGTGTTTCCAACATAAAACCGAAATATCCAATTTATAAGTTATTTACAGTGAAATACAATAATATTGCTCTTAGAATTATAATTACAATTAGAATTACAAATACAACACTACTTTACAAATAAATTGAAAAAAAAAACCATTAAATTCATGTACGGTCTTGCTGAGCTCAAAATTTGCTTTTACAATTTCTTGTATCTTCAGGTTTTTGAGATAATGGTAGCTTTTTGTTTTATCATTTCATCCAAGTTATACACAGAAAATTACAATTCATATTCACCTTATCACGAATTTCATGCGGTCAAAATATTCCCAAAGTTTCTAAAAGGCTGGTTTTCATTGGTTCAAAATGGCTGACCTCAAAAACTGACACCATGACAATTTGGTTTCAAATGTGTTTTTATTACGTCTTTAAAACTGACATGAATTCCATTGATATAAAAAGTCACGGACGTCTGTATGGGATTTCGTGTAATGAAATGGCTCGAAAACTACTAAGCGTATTTATGCCAACTGTCGACAGGTTAGAGGATACGCCCTCTCTTTTCCGTTAGACGGCGCTGGGGCGCTTATTTTTGCAAACCAAAATCAGTTTGTGTTGGCCCTTAGTTTGATGGCGCTGGAGTAGTTACTAAAAACCGTATTTGTGGTCCGTTTTTGGAAGTTTTGAAGACAAGGTGCACTCAAGCATTAGCTCTACATTTTCCCGCTTGATGTTGTTGTTAACAATGCATCGCCCGCTCTAGAGTGTATGATCATTCCGAAGATCTTCATCAAGCTCTTCTAAGGGGAGTCCAAGGAAACGTGCAGTTTCAACAGGGTTTGTCCAGAGGGGTTAGAAGAGTAGGTTCAGATGAACAATTGAAGAGATGTAGAGTATCATGGGGGGTCCTATCACATGCAGGGCATGTGTTTGAGATTGTATCATTAAGTCTGGATAAGTACGAGTTTAACCTTACACTATATCCAGACCTAAGCTGTGCCAAGGTGACTCTTGTCTCCCTTTCCCGCTTGATGGCGCTATTCGCTTATTTTTGCAAAAGCCGAGGTACTAAAATTGTTGTTTGTCAGTCGACGGTTAATTTTTTAGACAGGTCCTCTCGACATATGTATGTATGTAAGTTATATCAGTCAAAAACGGTAATTTTTGGGAAAAAAACTTAATAATTAAAAAATAATAATAATTAAAAAAAAATTAATAATAATTAAAAAAACAAATAATTAAAAAAAAAATAAATAATTATTAAAAAAAAAAACAAATACTTAATAGTTAAAAAAACCAATACATGTTGTATGTCGTTAGAAGCAAAAAAATTGTTTGCATGAAGTAGTACCCAAAAAAAAAAAAAAATGTTCGTCATCCCAAAAACCTGCAAATAAAAAAGTTTAAAAATACTTTTTGAGCTCAGCAGGTCAGTTGCAATTCTCTCCTTACCCGAATATCTTTACATTTTTCGGCTGTAAAGTAGTGCAATTAATGTATATTTTTTTAGATAGATAGACACTTACATAAGTATGGCATATGTTTACATATGCATCTATATTCACCGGTGTTTTTTTTGTAATTTTTTTTTATTTGTGTCTTTTTTAAACGCAACACAACAACTGTATATTAAACGCTTATCTTCCACATAAATAAATGAGTATAAATGTAATTATTATTACATGTAAATATGTATGTATAACCTAGTATATGTGCTGATCAAACTAGTTTTTAAGAAAAACGAATGACTTTTAAATTAATTTATGCTTACTTACATACATACAACTTTTATGTCAATAGCAGTATACCAGAATCAAAAAAAAAAAAAAAACAAGCATATTAATTAATATATTAGATAATTCTGTTAAATAGAATATTGTGCAGTAAATCTTAAAATACATACAAGTATTTGTTTCCAAAAATAAATCTTAGCTTAGTCTAATTGTTTATATGTTTGTTGTATTAAGAAACAAAAACGCATTAAAATCAAATAAAAGGGAATATCGTTTAAAACTCTCTTTAAGCAATTGATACCATATATTAAAAATTTTAGAATATAACTTAACATACATACATACAACAGCAATATGCTCCAGCAATATTAACTGTTATTAATTATATTATATAATGTAAATAAATTTGATCTAGTGATTATCTTTGACTGTAGCTTTTATATACGCGTTGTGTGCCGCTACGTGTTGATGTCATTGTGAGGTTGTCTTCGTCGTCGCCGCCACCATTCTCAAGCACTTCATTATTAGTACTCGCATGGGCTTTGGATGTCGAAGCGTGATGTGTTTCTAAATTTAGAGGAAGCGCAGAGTCATCGGAATCATTCATTTCGTAAACTAAATCACGTTTCTTGAAGTAATCAATTAATTTCTTTGTTGATTTTATGTGCGCTACAGCAGATGCGTCCGACTAAATAAAATTAAAGAAAATAAATAATTAATGCCATTGGTTGTAAGGATATTAGAAAATTGCATTCATGCACACTTACGCAAGTCAGATCCATGAAGGTATAATACTTCTCTAGCACACTAACGATCTCTTTGAATCCATTACCACGCAAATGTTTACGCACAAATGCTTCGTACTCTTCATTGTCAGTGATTAAGTGACCAATTAGTAGGGCTGCATAACTGCCCTTAATGGTATGTTCCATGTGATGTCCGGAATTTTTCAACACTGAAAATTTAAATTTTGATTTTAATAATAATAATAATTTATTATAACTAGTAAATCCTGTTTGGCGTTGAAACGCCATAATCATTAGGGAAGAGAACACACGCAAAGAAGGGTTTCACAAGAACCGTTCAACGTTCAACGATGTACAAAAACCTTCTACGAGTATATAACGTAGTAAAAGTTGAATTTTTTGAACAGGTGGAAGCACTTTTTATAAACATTACTCATTACCAGGCCAACGCCTTTCACCCAGGGTTCAAAATGCTTAAGCAATATTAGCAAAAGCATCGAAAGTTTGAAAATTTTGCGTGAAAAAAAATCAACAGCAAAAGCAGCAGCATAATCAATGCTTCGAAGCAAACGACGATTGCTGATCCAAAATGAAAAAAAAACAGAAGCAATATTAAGCTTTGCTGCTCCGGCCATATTTGATATTTAATAATGTAGAATGAATTAATTATAGCTTTACTGTATTTAATATATAATAGGCCGCTTTAACCAACTTCTTGTTGAGCTCGTGTCTTGAAATTTTCACAGTAACTAGTTTAGGTCGCGACGACAATGCAAAATAAAAACAAATTGCATTAGTTGGCGCTAAGTTTGGGGCAATAAAAACATAAAATCGTATTTATGGTCCGCTTTGGTTGATATTTAACATGTATATTACTTAATTGTTTTTATAGGTAAAAAAAATTGTACCGCTAACTTGCGCGTCGTCAGTCATCTATTTAAGAAATGCCTGTTCTCGGTGTCGTTGCATTCCTTTTTCAGCTAACTTCCCATTTTCATACTAAGATCTTGAAGTTGTCATCATTGTTTAGTTTTCTATGCCAACGGTTCGGTTAAAACGCGTTATACAAAAAAAAAAAAAAATTAGAGGCCGCTTCATTGCAAAAATCGAATTTAGCTGGTATTTGAAATACGTATTACTGTGTGTTAAAGAAACTGTTTTTAAAAAAAGATTTACTCGCTAGGTGGGTCCAGTGTCGATATATTAAGGTAGTTTTTGTTCTATTTCTTCTTTTCATTAACGGTTCCGAAGAGATCCAAAATGAACATGATATATCGCTAAAACTCCGTCTCAAACCTGCGCTATTTTAAATTTTGAATGACCGCTCCCAAAACCAATACTTACAGTTATTTACAGTTTCATCAACTTCCTCCTGCTTCTTTTTGTTCTTATCGGTGTTATCCAAAATGGCATCGGTATTCTTTTCAACCAATCTAATTAAAGGAAAAATTAAATATTTAGCACACCCAAGAAGCTTAGTTAAATTTATTCAATCACCTTGCCAATTCTTCGCATTTATAGAAATATTCCATAACAGCTTGCACAGCAGTCACCTTATTATGTTGATGGCTACTATACTCGGGAGGCGCATAAACTTTCATTATCGCCACTCGATTTGGTATTGTGTACATTGTAAGATTTATCAGCAACAAAAGAACCTATAAAAAAAAGGGAGGAATTAAAAAATATCAAGTATGCTTTTATTCTCACATAACACCCATGACACTTACCAAAATACTTAGTTCAAAGATGAAACGTTCAGGAATGTAATTTGGTGCCTGTAACAACAGACGGAAACTCGTCTCTATGACAGCACTACGTTGGCCCAACGTTTCAGCACCAAACGCATTTGTTGGATTAAATGTATGCGTTAAATTGATGAGCACTTTGACGAGTGGAAATAAGAGTTCACGCATTACTACGCCAGGATTATCTTTAGCTGAGCCTTCTGATGACTCAGAAACATGACGCATTATTTCACGATCGCACAAAGTGAACAACGAGCATAACGTGTGTACTGTTGCACCGTCACCATAGGTCAGCACATAACGTTGATTCTCCTCATTCAGTTGTGTTACATTCTCTAAAACCCGCATACAACGTTCGACTGTCTGCATGTTGTCCAACATAGTCTGTGTCCAATGAATATGGGTTGCGCCATTGCTGCTGCTATCAATCACTGGACGACAGTTATCCGAAATAGTTTTGATGATATGGTCGAGACCGCCAAGTGAGCGCAACTCTTCCTTAAACCAATCACCAGCACGTTTGGAGGTTAACGATAGTAAGGTTTCCATTGCCAATGTACCTACGGTTAAGGTGTCCACATTGAGGTGGGTAGCTTTACCTTGCGATTTGATTTCTTCGCAAAGTTCACGTACTTTTTGACGATTACGTTCGTAATTGGCACGATCCGATGGTGCAGCTACAATTTCCGATTCAAGCAAATTCATCATTAGCTCTAGTGAATCACGATCTAAATCCATATTAAGACCCTCTTGTGAGAGTATAAACATTATGACTGATGCACAAAGTCCTAAACTCTGGTCCGAATTTGCATCAGAAAGCGCCTGGTGAATAAATTATAAAACTATTAATAAGAGTCTTAAAAGAAATTATCCTACTAAATTTACCTTGAAGAACTTGGTGACCACACCATGCGCTCGTACATGCATCCGGAAAGTGGGTGTCATACATTTGGAAGCTAATTGTAGTGCTGATAAACATCGTGTTGGTGTTGGGTTGTGCGGTTGCAGTGCATCTAATATATATTCAACATCGTCATCCATTTCCTGATATTCGCCAATTTCTTGTATTTGATGCGCCGTTTTGACATTACGCACCACAGTATAATAACCTTTAGCTTTACGATCCACTTTGACACTGGTTATTGGTTCGTTCGGCGCATCAATATCCATGTCATATGGGCTGTTGTTCGTATGCGTTTGTACATTATTTGTTTTTGTTACACGTGTCAACTTGCCCAGCGCTGGACTATTATCACGTGAAATTGCACTAGGACTTAAGTCTTCGCTGAAATCTTCAAAAATGGCATCAACCGCAGTACGATGAGCAGTTGGTGGAGTACTTGTTTCGTTCGCTTGCAATGCCAGCGTATTTGCATCGTCCTCTGCACTGCCGCCATTTGCTTCAGCATCCCAGCTATGTTTGTACAAATGACGTTTGGAAGCAGTTGTTGTATGTTGATCTGTATGAGCTGTTGGTACAAGTGTGCGACTTTTAAATATGCTACCCTTTTTCTTTGAGATTACCAATTTAACAGAGCCACGGTGCTGATCCTCTTCGCCATTTGCTCCCTTACTCACTTCGCTGCTGCTGGTAACACCGTAAACAACATGTTCTGCCAATAGACCAGCTGTCGGTGATTCTACCACTGCATTACAATTAGCTTGATTGTCTAGTGTTAGGGTGCGCTTGAATTTGTCTTTAACTTTGTAGTCACGTCGTGGCGGCGATGACGGTGTTGCACTATCTGGACGGGTGATTGAATTTGAATTCGAATTATTATCATGCAAATCGATTGTTGGCGTTAATGAAGTATTTTGCATTTGTGCTGATAACGGCGAAGTACAGGGGTTGTTCAAATCGATTTGCCTTGCAGAATCGTTATAGTCTATGTTGGCCTGCTTAGCCGGTGTACTTCCATGTTGGTCTTCAAGCTCTTCTGCGGATGGTTGGATTACTTGCGTAACTTGTTGATTTTTACGTTTTCTTCCATAGCTACGTGGCGCTGGTGGTGTACTACTGGTCAGTGGTGATGTACTTGCAGCATCACTTTTGGTTGCAACCGCGGCTGCTGCCTCTTCTGCGGCGCCTGCTTTCGCCGACAAGCTGGCAGCAATTTTATTAATATTATTATTATTATGTACATTATTATTGTTGCCAACGTTACGCGCCGGACGCCCGCGGCGTGTGACAGGGGCTGTAGCGATCGCTGGGTTTTCAATGCCATCATTGGTTGCAGCGTTTGGTGTAGGTACAATGGCTGTTTCCGTTGTAGCTTTAGCTGGAGATTCTTCCGTATCTGTGGATGATGGTATTGGTTCTTCAGTTGTTGTCGTACTTTTTTTCGGTCGGCCTCTAGTTGCACGTTTAGTAGTTGGCGTATTGGTTACCACTTCTTCGATGGCTGCCGCTGCAGCGACCGTGCCAGCTGCTTTTCGTCCGCGTCTGCTAATTGTAAGCGGCTGAACTTTTTGTGGTGATTGTTTTTCTTCCTCATCTTCTGCATAGTCTGTACGTCCAGCACGTCTACGTGTCACACGGCGATTTGTCGTCTGTACCTCTTGTTGGTTCGCGTCTCCTCTTTGGTGTTCTGTAACATGATCCGCCATGCCATTCAATTTAGGCTCGCCGTTGTTATCACTATTGACTACTGCCGGCGGCATGCTCTCATCACCACGCAAGACTGCCAAAATATCTTCCTGAAGCGGCTCTTCAACTATGTTTGTTGCACGTTGTTGTTGACTCACTTCACCGTCCATCATCATAGATTCCAGTCGCGACTCAATATCAGATGGTGGTGCAACTAATGAGGAATGTTGACTTGTCTCTAGATCGCTGGTAATAACGCTGGAGCCACGACTATGTATCACACAACTCTCCTCCTGTATTGCTTGCGCTAAAAGCTGTGGTGTACTATTGCCTTTGGATGAAATACTTCCTAGCACAGAAGATTGTGAATCAAAATCCCGTTCCGATAATGCTGGTGGTGAAATCACAGTCCGTCCAAGCAGTGCTGGCTGCTGTTGGTGTTGATCTTGGTGCGAATTAAAAGAAAGATGCGGGGATGGTGTCTTAAATTCACTGCCGCCAGTGGCTGTGATATTTGCTTGTAGCGTTGAAGAGAGTTGTTCTAAAGCAGCGTGTTTTAAGTGTTTGTGTTTTTTACTTTTTTGTTTCTTTTCACGTTCACCTCCCGTAGCCGAACCTGACTCTGCTAAAGCGGCTGCTTTTTGTGCAGCTGCAGCTGCTTTTGCTGCCTCTGCTGCTTTAATTGCGTTCCGTATCACGTCAGTTTTTATTATCAGCTTTAAACGCTCTTTAGGAGGCTTATCTGGCGATATCTTTACGGTTGAATAATTGATCTCGGGTGGGTCGTCAGTGTTGTGATGATGCTGATGTTGATGCGGAAGCGGGGGTGGCGGTAATACAGGATCTGGCGAAGGCGGCCGTGGTGGTTTTACAATAATCTTTGGTGTATTGCATACCGTCGACGTGTATGATGCAGGAGGAACTTCTTCAGTAGAGGTGTGTCGCGACTTAGATGGCTCGGTATCAATACGCTGATGTGGGGAGGCGATGTTGCTATTTGCAGGCTGCTCTTCACTATCTGTACTCACCAACCGCGAGGTGCCCTGCAAAAGAAATAATGATTTATTGATACTGGAACAAACTCGCAAACTCACATTTGTATGCATACAATTCCTTCATAGCTTTATTTGCATCGAAGTGCTCTACTTTGCTATAGTAGAAAACAAATAAATCAAAGAAACCTTAATGCATTCATACCAGACGCATTTCTAGTTGCATATATAACCCAATAAACTCACTTTTTTAACAAAAACTTGTTTCTAAATAAATATTTAACAAAGGAAGCCAAAAAAATTCAAGCCTTGCTTGGCTTTTCTGCGAAACATAAATTCGAAATGAAGGATATACGCGGAAATAAAAAATGCGCGCGTTTTTTCCTTCGTTTGTTGTTACACCTCTTTCGTATATTCTTTTGTGGTTGTTTTTTCTTCAGTTTTATTCTGAGTGCTGTTTATTGCATTTGAAGAAAAATAGAACACAATCTATTACAAATTGAAGAGGTGGTGAAGACAAGAATTGTTAATGGGAAAGTGGTGAGAATGGGGAAGACGAGTTCACAGTAGGGCAAACGAATTTTTTCTCATTAAACCGTGCATTAAATATATCGAAACTGTTTACAAGGGCCAGTTTTGCAATTTGTTTCCTTTGGGGGTCAAAAAATTTGCCAAAATTATGGGAGAGGCCTGAAAATATGTGTTTTGGCCTCAGCACCACGAATGCGAAAGCGCTTTTTTAATTTTTCGTTTTAGTGAAAAGGTTTGGTAATATACCAGGGTCCGATCCCAATTCGGGAGTGGGATCCATGGTATTTGGGTGCAGAACACATTTCTAGGGCGGCCACAATAACCTTCAACTGGTCCAACACCGGCTACGCTATGCCCAGTATTTCTGCGCAGAACACTTTTTGCACATTTTTAGAAATGGCCACATAAAAACTTGCAACTTTGATTGCAAATATCTATTCACAGAACCAACCCTGTAAAAACTTTCAGGGTACCCATACTACTCCAAGAAAAATCCAATTCCATATAAAAAAGGTGCTGCAATTAATGTCCTAAGATTGGACCAGCTAATCCAACTAGGAGTACTCCATTGAACCCCACACAAGGGTATTTTCTAAAAAAGGTCCAACTAGACTACTCCAGTTGGAGTGGAAAGCGTAGAGAGAGGAACACCTACTCCAACTCTGGATTTACATTGGAGTACTCTATGGATTACTAATTGTATACCGGTGGGAACTTACATTTTTTCTCGAATATCTAAAGTTAAGAGAAATGGTTTCTACAAAAGTGTCGATATCGGCGAACCTGTAAGTCGGGTAGGAGGTGTTGTTGTGGTTGATCTGCCTAGTCGGAAGATCCACTTATAAAAAGTTACGTGACAGACCAGACAGGGTGTCATCCACCCCGCTTTTTTAAATAAATTCCCGTAAGGCTTTTTTCACAAGTTTAACCCTAGGATACATGGCCGGGTAGGCGTGTTTCCAATGGCAAAATTTGGACTGCTTTAGGTAAGGAAACATTACCACTACACCTTTTCCACCCAAAATGAGAAAACGTTAATTAAAATGAGAAAACAAGAACTATAATGAGAACATATAAATTATAATGAGAAAAAGTAAAATGTATTGAGAAAATAGAACTTGTATTGAGAAAACATAAGTTGTAATGAGAATACGTAAACTACACCTTTTCCACCCAAAAATGAGAAAACGTAAATTAAAATGAGAAAACAAAAATTATAATGAGAAAATATAAATTATAATGGGAAAAAGTAAATTGTATTGAGAAAAAAAAAATTGTATTGAGAAAACATAAGTTGTAATGAGAATACGTAAACTTGTAATGAGAAATCGTAAATTAGTAATGGGAAAATTTTCATTCAACATAAATTTATATTTTCTCATTTCCAATTTACGATTTCTCATTACAAGTTTACGTATTCTCATTACAACTTATGTTTTCTCAATACAATTTACTTTTTCTCATTATAATTTTTATTTTCTTACTATTATTTATGTTTTCTCATTTTAATTAACTTTTTCTCATTTTAGTTTACGTTTTCTCATTTTTGGGTGGAAAAGGTGTAGTAATGAGAAAGCGTAAAATAGTAATGGGAAAATTTTCATTCAAATAAATGAATATTTTCCCATTTCTAATTTACGATTTCTCGTTACAAGTTTAAGAATTCTCATTACAAATAATGTTTTCTCATTACAATTTACTTTTTCTCATTATAATTTTTATTTTCTTATTATCATTCTTGTTTTCTCATTTTAATTTACTTTTTCTCATTTTAGTTTATGTATTCTCATTTTTGGGTGGAAAAGGTGTAGAGAATTTATATTCAGTTATAGATATTATGTTTGTCGCCTTAGATGTCTAGCGTAATTCCGGAGTCGATAGAGACACTAGATCCCTTCAAGAAAGCGACTCGAGTGTTTGTCGAGTCGCTCTCTAACGTTAGAGAATAAAGAATCTGGCTAGTTATCATCTACCTTTAATCGATATCTAACTTCAGTGTTTGTTGGGTATAATGTTTTTCCGAATGTAGCAGACACATTGGTCTTATACACTCCAGAAAGAAAACTTCAAAAGCCCCACTCGACCTCATGTGTGGTAAAAAACGAATTCGGAGTCAAAGGACCAAATTCGAGGTTTTTTTTTAATTTTTCTCGAAAATAGTAAATTTAGTAGTTAAAGATAATACTGTCAAATTCTATAAGTACCTTTGAAATTCTTAGCACGATTGGTGGATGCTCAGGTGTTTTCGGCGTTAGAGCAGTTACGACAGACGTAGTTGCTACTACTGGTGCAGAACTAGCAACAGAAGTTGGCGCGGGTGCAGCAGGTGGCGGTAGATCCGGCTCCGACACTGCAATTTCATTCAAATTTCCGGCCTCTTTAGCAACTTCTTCTTCTACGGCCATCGCTGGCTTAACTTTAGGATATATGATATCCTTTAGAGGCGTTGGTATACGTTCATCCTCGTCGTCCTCGCAATAGTTGACTGCTTTACGTGCACGCGATATTATGCGTGATGGAGGCGCTTCAGGCTTTAATTTTTTCTCTTCTTTCTTCTTCTTTTTTTTCGATGCACTAGCAGATTTGGTAGAGGGTGTAGTAGCAGTAGCATCATCCGCCGCCTTATTGTCATCATCTGATGCCGCTGCCTTTGCTGCTGTGGCATTCGAATTCTTTGAACTTTTCTTCTTCGATGATTTTTTCTTGCGTTCACCAGAATTTGTTTTGGGTAATTTCATTTTTATTGGTTCGCGTACTGGCGTACTTAGTGAACCGCCGCCACCCGACCCTCCAGCATGATAGCTCTCACGAATAGGTGATGCCGGTGTTCGCGGCATATTCTGCATCAACTGTGCTATCACTTCAGGCGGCGCAGCATTGCGTGATTTGAAGAACTTCTTAGGTTTTGGTGGTTCTGGTACCGATGGTGACATTTCATCATCCAATGACATTGGACTCTGAGCAGGGCTGGCTGCGGCGGCGGCAGCGGCAGCAGCAGCTGCTACGGCTGGAGACATAGCAGCTAAGGCGTAGGTACGCGTTGATGTAAATCCTATTTTGCCCCATTTTCCAACAGTACCCACCGAACGATTCACCAGCGAACGATTCGCAATCTCCTCACCAGTGCAGAGCACGTCCAGTGGGACGACTATATTCTTACCCCAACGCGACATTGTGAGTAGTTGTTACAAAGATCAGTTGTTGCTCAAAAGCAGTGCCCACTTATCTTTTTGCAGATTTTCACTATTTTAATGATATTTGAAAGATTTTGTGGCTTGTTGGAAGCATTGAAAAAGTGCATAATATTGTTCTGGAGACTTGATTTTAATATTAACTTTCCGGAAACTTTTTGAAAGCACATCACAAAATGTAAATAGTTATATATGTGGATTATATGTTGCGGGTCACCATACCAAATTGGTTTTAACCCAATTACAACGCATGCTTGTTTCCATTATTCGGGAGTATGTTTTTCCACATCATTATGCATGTTTTTAGAGTTCAATAAATCTAAACAGGTTTTTTGGTTTTGTTTTCTTTTGCATTTTTTATGATGAAGGCAGCGCACGATTATCGCCTATTAATCCACCACATTTTATAATTATTATATATTTCACCATGCACAAAACGTCAAAATATGTGTGTTTGTTGTAATATCGAAGTTTCCTTTCGGCGCGACTTTCATCTGCTCCCCCTAAAAGTTTTTCGTCTCACCTAACAGCACTTCTACTTTTTTTCTTCACCATCCACCCAAATCAATGAATAGAATAAAAACTAAAAAATTACCAATTGTTAAATTTATGCTTTTTTAGTTACATATTTGGATAATTACTCGCTATTCGATGTATTTTTTAGCACTTGGCACATTGTTAGTGTAGTAAATAGCTAACAGTTGCACAAAAATTTACACAATTTGCTTTCACATTCGTGTTCAGTGCCACCGTACCTTGACGACGTTTTCTTTGTAGGACAGACGGTGAGCGCATACGAATTTCACTTCACTTTTAAATGGACAAAAAATTAATTTTACGCACAAAAAATATTTGCAAACGCTTTTGCGTCCTATATTTTATGCACTTTATGCAGATTTATTCACAAAAACTAATTCCAATTTGTTATAAAAAAAAATTATTTTTGGCAAAGTTGACTGCTTTTATGTATTGAAGCCATCTTTATTTTTCTAGTTCTTTATTCACCTCTTCGATGCTCTACTACAAAATATTGTTGATGTTGCCATACTGTAGACTATTTCAGGTACTAATATCCACAAATTGAGGTATTTCAGAAGGCAAAACGAGGTGCGTTAACAGAATGCGAATATATAAGCAACCAGAGAAAACTTATTTGCCTATAATATATGTAGAGGAAAAACATAATAGGGGGACTCATCAAAGCTTATAAACTCCTTATAAAGCGTGTAAAAAAAAAAAAACTAATGGCGGCGATATACCAACAGGTTATCATAACCTCTAACGAGATTTTTAGCCCAGCTTCTCTTTCCAACTTGTGGTGTGTTGCTTTTGAGTTTTTCCTACAAGTTAACGGGCCTACAGTTTTTTGCCGACTCCGAACGGCACTTGCAAAGCAAATGAATTTTTTGCTGAGAAGCTTCTCATGGCAGAAGTACACCCGGAGAGTTTGCCAAACTACTGCCGAGGGGCGACCCCGTTTAGAAAAATTCTTTTTCTAAATATTTTTTGATGTTACTTTTGCCGGGCATCGAACCGCCACGACTTGGTGTAGAAGGCCGTACACTTAATGCTACACCACGGCCGCCATAAATTTATCAAGTGTGTAAATGAACTGTCAAAATTTGTATGGAACGCAGTTTACACAAATTTGATAAACTTCCGCGTCGATTTTGGTGTGTAAAAGAGTGCGACGTTCGACATGTAATTTTGTTAATGCATTCAATGCACACTGGACAAAAAGAGAAGAATATGCTGAAAAAGGGTCGAAAATTACTTTTTTAATGAGAATTTCGAAATAAAAAGTTTTTGTTTGACATCAAGTACACATAAATTTATCTAACTGAGCTGATAAATGTATAAACTTACGCATTTCGTAAACTTATAAGAGTTGATGAATCCCCTTAATTCAAAATTTCAAGTTTCCATTGCGCATTGGGTAATTGTTTTTTCGTCAACTTGAAAGGCACGTCGATCCCAGGAATACAGATCCACCAGCGATATACAAATATCTTTACTAGTTTGCGAGATATTTCAATGATATTTTCTGTCAATTTCATTTTCCGAAAAGTTCAAAAGTGTGCTATTGCCACAATGAAAGACAATCTGACAACGGGGGCAATCTTCGAATGGAGAATAGATAGGAAATCAGATATCGTGGCACAAACAAGATTTCGTTCTACTATCTATTTCGGCGGCGGAAATTCACTTCCAGAATCCGATGTAATCGATTAAATTTTATCATGATCTATTACATTTCCATTGACGGAACCCTACCGGATATTTCTTAAGGTGATGACCCAATGCACGCTTGATTTGCTTGCCTTGCTTACCTAGGCTTACGTTGCTTTCCTTTTAAAGGTTCTATGGCCCAATAGGAGCTACAAAAGTTGTCAAAAATAAAGGATGAGACAAACAAGACAACAACAAGACAAACAGCGAAGCGCGTAAAGCGCTGTCAAATAGAGATTTGGGCTATTCGACGCTTTGAAGCGTTTCAAGCAAGCGAAGTAAGGCTGCCACTGGGCCAACTTTCATACATTTCAGTAGAGTTCAAAAGAATTTTGACATTTCTCGAGGCAAAGCCAGCAAAGCAAGCGTGCACTGGGCCATCACCTTAAGAGTATCCAATGAGTGGTCACTGACCAAACAGCTGTCCGGTACGGGAGCTCCGCCGAAATAGCTGATAGACCCCAATATTTGAATGCGTGCTTCAAATACAAAACACATATAAAATATTTGGTTTGCTTAATACTTCCTAATAAAAAATGCCTTGAAGGATGCTATCAGTTTTTGATGCCATTATGTGAAAACGGTTTTCAAAAATCGGTTATTCGAATAATCGCTAGCTGTCGACTGTGGACGATTATTCGAATTTGACTAATCGAATATTCGTTTAAAAGATTTTGACAAGCTCTACATTATGTCTCTAAATCAAAATAGCTCTCTCTTTGGGCTTGGATACCAAAAACAGGGCCGGATAAACATTGAAGCTTCCAAAATGGTAAGCCATTTGCGGTTATCTTAACTATTAATATTATTACAGCCATTTTAAAATGGCTGAGTTTTGTACTATTGCACACACATACACAGTAACACGTATAAAATTTAGTAAACTTTAAATGGCTGTAATTATTTTAATAGTTAAGGTATTCGCACATGGCTTACCATTTTGGAAGCTTCAAAGCTTCAACTTTAAGAGTATATAAAAATTTTTTCAAAAAAGTTTCAAAAATTTAAAGAAAAATCAGTTTGAAAAAAATACCATTTTTCCCCTTACAAAATGTATGGGAAAGGACGAAAAAAAATAGCCACCCCTAAGGATTAAGTTAGAGCGCTAATTTTTTGCAAGGCTTATTTTCTCGTCAATACCTAAAGTTTCAGGGGTAAGACCGAAAAAAAAAAATTTTATTTTTATTTGAATCACCCTAATGCATATACATACATACATATATGTCACGTATGGACATTTTTGGATTTTTCTCTCAAACGTTACTAGATATGAGTAGACAAATTTTCTTTAACCGTTTGTTTCTCACGAAAATCCCTGTCGCCGATGAATACCGAAATAAATATTGAAGCCCGAAATCGGAACCGTAACCGAAACATGTTACAAAACCGAAACTGGAACGTTATTTTAATCGGTTTGATACCTTGCTTGTTACATTCAATTTTTGGCGGCAAACCTAAGCTCTACAAAAATTTTACTCTTTCGGGCTTTTTGTTATTTCAAATGTCTACTTTGACCGGATTAGATTAGAATTTGATACCGTTTGACACGATATCTATCTCTCTCTCGATTTCAAAAAATTAAACGCATTCATAAAATGTATTTACATTTTTTTTATATATATACACATGTAAGTACTTTAAATTAGTTTAGTTATGTACACACGCTTCATTTAGGTACAGTTAATCTCTAAGGTTTTAAAATCACTTTAAATAAATTTTTGGTATTATTTTGTCCATTTATAATATATGCCAGTGGATCGTCGTTAACGGATTCCATTAAATTGTCACAGGTTTGATTAATTGGAAACATGAAAGACAAGTCAATATCATAGCGGGGTAACTTTTCTCTGAAAAAAAGGGAAAAAATTAATTAACACATTAGCCCGGTCAAAATATTGGTTAAATGACAATAGTTCCCATTGAGCCAAATTTTGGTACAGAGCTTATGCTCGCCGTCAGAAAGAAAGCTTCAAAAGTCTCCATCGATCCAATGTGTACTAAAAAAGTTATTCGGGGTCAAAGGTCAAAATTTTAGGTTTCTCGAAAACGGTAGTTTTTTCGAAAAATTACCTGAGACCAAATTGTGGACCTTGAAATTCTCTACAAATATGGTCTTAGAATTTTTTTCTAAGAGTAACCAGATTACAAAATAGGGTTTGGAAATTATATGAAAATATATGCCACGTATGGACTTTTCAGGATTTTTCTCGAAAACTTTACAGCCTCATTCTCTTTGGCGAACGATAAAGCTACGTTTACACTGCACCAAATGCGTCACTTTTGGCCAAGTTTTTTCGAGACCGTTCATCCGCAGATTGAATTTGATCACCAAATTAGGTCAAATTAAATTAAATTCATCTAATTTGGCAAACAAATTCATTCTGCGGACAAACATTCTCGAAATAACGTCGCCAAATGCGACGCATTTGGTGCAGTGTAAATGTATGATAACCAAAACGAAAGATAGTTGGTCTTGACATTTCGTCTAGCAGTCGCATTCTAGTTAGAATCCGAAATTTTTATGTCAACCAGACAAAAAGAAGGTTCCCAGAATTTTGAAATGCAAGGAAAAGTTAAAAAAACTTAACTGATTCTTATATGACATTCTTTTTTCGAGAATGTCTGTCCGCAGAATGAATTTGGTGCAGTGTAAACGTAGCTATAAGCTCTTGCATAAATTACATATGGCAGCGCTTTAATTTGGCAAATAGTTTCGAAATCTGATTAGAATGTAACTGCTCGACGAAACGTCGTTCGTTTTGGTTATCGTTCGCCAAAGAGAATGATGCTGTTAATATGCGTAAACATTTACTTTTACCGTTCATTTCTCACAAAGTTCCCCATCGACAATGGAAATAGTAATTTTATTATAGAGCCTATAGTTTTCGAGCTAGAGCTAGTCCGGTAAATTTAGTTTATCCTGCATAACAAAAATACCCACAGAACCAATTTTTTTGTCAGGAGCTTAGGTACACCCCCAGGAAGAAAACTGCAAAAGGGCCCATCGATCCCATTTGTGGTAAAAAATTTATTCGGGGACGAAAGTCGAGAAAAATGCAAATATGAGGTTTTTTTTATTTTTCTCGACTTTTGGCCCTCGAATAACTTTTTTAGCGCAAATGGGATCGATGGGGACTTTTCAGTTCTCTTCCTGGAAGTCAACCTTAGCTCGCGAAAAGAAAATTAGTTCTGTGGGAATATTTGTTATACAATATAAACTAAATTTACCGGACTAGTATTTTTTGATATCATGCATGGTCGAATAATGGTAAAATAAAATTTTTCTACGCATAGGTACTTAAGTTTTCGAGAAAAATGCATACGTAGCATATATGTATTTTCATATAGTTTCCAGAGCTAATTTTACAATCGCGATATCTCAGAACTGGTTACTCTTAGAGAAAAAATGTTAGCACCATATTTGTAGAGTACTTCAAGGTCTACAACTTGGTCTCAGGTAATTTTTCGAAAGGAGTTGAAAAAATGTTGACCTTTGGCCCCGAATAATTTTTTTAACACACATGTGATCGATGAGGAGTTTTGAAGTTTTCTTTTTGATGGCGAACCTATCAAAATTTCGGTACCATGACAAAATCCCTCCTCTAAATCCTACAATTTTCATTTGCACCAAAAAAGAAGTGTACCATTATAATAGGAGCAAAATACCCGCCAATCCCAATTTTTCGTTTTTGTTATCGGAAAGCTTTAAAGTGACTTGATATAACACAACAGTTTATGAAAATTTAGAACCCTATTTATATATCCCCTCAATTTCAATTACATATTCTATAAGCTGGTTTGTAAAATTATGGAATAAACCCTCGTAACATCAGTCCCCTGGCGTGTCACAATTCCTTGAATTTATTCCAATATTTCTTGTTTCTATTCATTATTTAATCTCTATTTAAGACATATTTAATAGATTTACTAATATGATCTATAATAATCTGATTAAAAAAGTGAAAAAACTTTGTCCTAATTTTTGGCCAGGTTAAAATGTGAAATTCTCGTCATTCTCCTGGCTAGCTCCTATTTTTTTAGTAGCTATATTTCGTTTTAATTTATACATGGTTAAATGTGAGTCGTAAGGACATATTATCTTAAATATTTAAGGTTTTGCTCGGACGTTAACTTTAGATGTAATCTCATATTTATGTCCAGTTCGTCATTCTCCTGGTGTCATTCTCCTGGCTTTTGTACTGATGTTCTATATACAAATAAGATTTTTTTTGAGTATGTAGTATTGTAGCTCTTTGAATTTTAATATATGAGGTACAAGTTTCAAGCCGAAAGTTCCCTGATTTTTGCAAAAATTCAGAATACCACAAACTCCAAACTAAAAAACCAATTATAGGGATAGATACATATAGTTAAGGAGAGTATAACCGTATTTTTGCCGGGGGAAGCAACAACAACAAAAGTTATTAAAGGCCAAACTTCATATGAAGCATTTTTTAAATTGCAATTACTCGAAAAGTACCCAACCGATTTTCAATATTGTTATACCAGTCGAAAGGTACTTTGATTCCCGTGAGTTCGTTGCTATTATTTGCGAAACATTAAAAAAAAAAATGCAAAAACTCGCGAACGAGTTAAAAAGTTACCGGCCCTGCATAGGATAGTGTAATAAGAAGATAAGAAAGAAGTGCATAGATACCACGCAGCGTATATGTAAAATGTGGAAAAAAATATGTTTTCAAAATAAGCCCCAAAATTGTATCACTTTCGTATTTTCACCCATATAGAACTAGATATGCCAATATGGGTATCAAATGAAAGGTATTTCCGGTTGTATTCTAAAAATGACAATTTCAAGCAGGGTTGCCACTTAGGATTGCCATCTAACCGCAATTTATTTATCTTTTCGTATATCTCGGAAACTGCTTGACCGATTTGGAAAAAAATTGGCATATAGACAATTCGATTCATTCTAAGATTATATAAATGGGTGTTTCCACTAAGGCTGGTTTACAGGGTTGCCACCTATCCCATTTTTTTTTTTAAATATAGAGCTAGATATGGCAATATGGGTATCAAATTAAAGGTATTTTCGACCGTATTCCAAATAAGAAAATTTCAAGCAGGGTTACCACTTAAGGTTGCCACCTAATTTATTTATTTTTTCGTATATTTCGAGAACAGCTTGACCGCCTTGGATAAAATTTGGCATATAGACAATTTGATTAATTCTAAGGTTATAAACATGGGTGTAGCCACTTTCGGCGCTTTACAGGGTTACCACCTGCTCCATTTTTTTAAATATAGATTGGCTGTATTCCAAATATGACAATTTCACTCAGAGTTGCCACTTAGGGTTGCCACCTAACCGCAATATACAACCCCTTTTACAACTCTCCTTATCTTTCTTCGCCTCCACACTATCTCCCTCCTTTTTCTCTTCATTCCCCTCTTTCCATCTACCACGCCCCTCTTCTTCTGTATCCCAATCGTTTTGGCCCCTATTCCTTTAGGCATAACTCTACCCACGTACCGAATTTGAAGGAAAATACACCATGTATAAGATATTTTCGAATTGATCGGTTCCCTGGTCCACTTCCCGGAAGTAAGAAATTGTGAATCTAAACCATTCTCGAATACACCTTATTCATATTTCGTTATTTCTGAATTTAAGAAGTTAACTTCTTTCACGTGTACTAGCTGCACGCGGGTTTTTTATCATCTCTTTATTTTTTTTTTCACATAATAAGGTGCAAGTATGTACCTCAAAAAGTTGACCACATTATCACCTAAATATGGTTCTCGCGAAAGCAGCAAAGCTGATAAATAGCGATTGGACTTTTTCTTCTCAGCGCAATGCATTATTAGACCCCATGATTTGTAATCCGTGTCGATGATGTAAGTATTATAAATACCCTCATCTGTGGAACAAAAATTAAAAAAAGGAAAAACAATAAGATTATTGCAATTTAAAAATTATTTGCTATGTTAGCTTACAAATATCTTCGGTATGCATCCAATGAGCTGGTGTTTCGAAATCGGGTATCATCCAAGTAATATTTCCTTGCAATTTCTCACGTAGGGGATCTTCAGCGAAGATGTAGCTGAAATTCATTGTTATCTAACATCAACCCAAAAAAATAAAAAAAGTCCGTCTTTTAAGGTACTTTAACCGTATGCAAACAAAAATTTTTGTCACTTACATGCTGATCCTCTGCAGAGAATGCGAAATTACTCTGCATGCAGGCATATTCAGGTAACTCTTCCGTCGATGCATAATACTGTACAACATACCAGAATCCCATCATTGATTCCAAGTCGAAATTGCGTATAGCTCGTACCTGTCAAAAAATTAATTAATACAAAAATGTCATTTAAAATTATCAATTAATTTGTGTTTAGATACTGTCTACGACATCTATTAACACACTGTCATAATTCTCATAAATTTATTTCGTCTGCCTGGAAAACGTTGTAAAAAGCCCCTGGAATGTAAGGTCTTTCAAAAAGAATAGTACCGCTTATAATTCTAAAATATGCAAACGGAGGAAAGTGCCTCGTCTAGAAAACAGATTACACCGGTTTCTAAAGCTTTTGGGTGTGCTGAATTCGAATCTGAAGTTAGAATTTTCGGGTCACCCTAGGGTTTCTCTCCAGAGGGAAGTTTGTTCAGATTTCGGTAGTAGTAAAAAATTATATTTTTTTAAAATTTTTACATATTTTTTCTTAATAACTTACTGTACCCTAATTTTTTTTTTAACTATGGAACATTTGTATGCCGCCAAATATAAAAAACCAAAATTAAATTTTTATATATATAAACGAATTTGTTTTTTTACAACTACCAATCTCTTTACAAACCACCCTCTCGAAAAAACATAGGGAGAACTGAAATCTGGCTCCAGTTTCAATTTTGTTTTACTGTTTTAATAGTACCAGTTTCCGCCTTAAGAAGAGCCACTAGCATACCTGGCTGTCTCCTAATTCGAAAGGAAAAAAATATCTCAAGCATCCTCGATGTGGACACTCTACGAGATCCCGATATTGATAAGGATTCTTCTTCAACCTCTCCATTTAGCAATGACAATAAGTGTTTCCTCCATAAGCATTCTCCTACGTAGGTTACTAGGTCACGATTATTGCCCCTGCAGGAATGTGCCTCCGGCCCACAGTAGTTCAGCCGCGAAAAAAATTAGTGTATTCGACCAAATATTAAAACAAATATAAGCCAGCAAAAATTTTACTCATAAATGCTACCTGTGCTATTATGAATAGATAAAAAGTTTCTTACTATAATAAAATGAAAGTTAGGAATATTTTCTATCGATACCAGAAAAAACCGTGTGTAGCCAGTACACGTGAAAGAAGTTAACATCTTAAATTCAGAAATAACGAAATATGAATAAGGTGCATTCGAGAATGGTTTAGATTTACAATTTCTTACTTCCGGAAAGTGGACCAGGGAACCGATCAATTCGAAAATATCTAATACATGGTGCGTGTTCCATCAAATTCGGTACGTGAGTAGAATTATGCCTAAATTAACAGGGGCCAATACGAATGGGATATAGAGGAAGAGGGGCGTGGCAGAAGGAATGGGGGGAACGAAGAGAAAAAGAGAGGGAGATAGTGTGAAGGCGAAGAAAAATAGGAAGGAGAGTTGTAAAAGGGGTTGTAAATTGCGGTTAGGTGCCAACCCTGCTTGAAATTATCTTATTTGGAATACGGTCGAAAATACATTTCATTTGATACCCATAACGGCATATCTAGCTCTATATTAAAAAAAAATTGGGATAGTTGGCAACCCTGTAAACCCCCGTAAGTGGCAACACTACTACTCGGCCTAACTGTTACAATTTGTGCAATAATAGCTAGATCCTAGAATTTCACCTCCTATTTGATTTCTACAGCTAAGCATCATGGTGAAAATCGTCTACGCCTGAAAGTCGGCTACAATTTATATTTCCGTTGCATAATTTCCGTTGCATCATCAGTCATTTTCTCAAATTTTACTCTCAAACAAAACTTCATATCGCCGCCTAAGAAGTTAACTTCAAAAATTTGACCATATGTGACCCTTTGATGTAATGACGAAAAAACCCTTATGGCGGTGATTACGAACAGCTTATCATTATAACCGTTAACGAGATGTTGTGCCGAGCTTCTCTTCGAATTTGTGGTGTGCTGCTTTGAAATAATTTAAATTTTTTATAAAAGTGACATGACGTATACGTAACATTTTTTGTCAACGAATGTGCAGGCATAGAGAAACAAATATTATTGCTGCTCTCAGCCTGCATCTCAAGATCCTTGACTTCAAGTAGGGTTCTTGTTTCTCCCTAGGCCGTTCATGTCTAGGCGGGTAAACCAACAATAAAAAGAGGCGGAAAATAGCTCTTTCTTGTCCTTTTACTTTCTACATACTTATTTAGCATAATTTCACTAACTGAAATGAAAAAAAGAAGTCAATTTACCAACGCCCACTAGAATCATCACCTAGACATGTTACATACATACATACATACAAACAAATTTACATACAAGTAAGTGCTCTTTTTGGTAAGTTATAAAAAAAGAAAGAATCAAACTAAATGGATCACATTTCGAATGCGCACAACGCGCGCTGCCATTCAGTCAATATACGCATAAAGGCCCAGTTTTGTTTAGCCATGAATTTGGTGCGATCTTGAGCGTCCGCTTCCAGGCATGGTCATACTTAGAAAGTGTGATTGATTTTGGCGCATTGCCCAACGCATGCGCACACTCCGCCGTCACACATTTGCACATACATATGTAGATGCCGGCGCTTGTTGGATGCATGTTTGATTGTTTGCACTTGTACCAGTTGTTGTTGTCCATGTGTGCGCACTCATTTCTTTTCCGTCAATCTGATAAATGTGCAATGTCGCGTGCACAGCATATTGATGAGATTTCATTTGATGAAAAACGTATTTACATTAAAATTTTTTATCTTTTTTTTCTGCTTACTGCAGTTTGTTTGTGTTATTGGGCTAAGCTGTCGGTCAATCACCAAAAGGTATTTAGAATGCGAGCACATGCGGTCGCAAAAAGAGCAACATCAGCAATGATATTGTATGAGATGGTGATGCAAATGAAGAAACTAGGAACCGGAACCTGAGTACCGGGTTGCTAATAAGGGTGTTGCCACCTATCTCAATTTTTTTTTAATACTCAGCAAGATATGCCAATACGAGCATCAAATGAAACATATTTGTGCCCGTACTAATGATGATATTTTTAGGGAGGGTTGCCACCTAGCACCATTTTATTAATGCCTTCGTATATCGACCAATATCTTGAGAACGGCTGAAGGGATTTGGATAAAATTTCGATATAGATTGATTGCTTCATTCTACTACTTTCCACTTGGGTGTTACCACACCGGGCGGTTAGCAGGGCTGCCAGTTATAATTTTTTTTTTTTTGAGCAAGATACGCAAATATGGGTATAAAGGAAAAGTGTTTTGGGCCGCATACCAATGAAGCTGTGTCCAGGCCACCTAACGGCATTTTCTTTATTCCTTCGCATATCCACCAAGATCTCAGAAACGGCTGATGCGAAAGGCGTGTCGCAAAACAAGGTATAGGCCTCACCTAACCTTGCTGGACATAAAGGACTTGATGGCCTTCATTAAGGACCGGTTTTCAGTGCAAGTTTAAACTTCACTTCGAGTTTGAACTTAGTTCAAACGGCCAATTTGTATGGGATAAACCCTAGTCAACTTTGTCTGTGGTTTAAAATTACACTGAAAAACTCGGCATAAGTCATCTAAATGTTTCGAGGAGGAGTAACGGTGTCGGTTTAGGAGTGTCAGTCCCGGGATTATGCTACGTGGAGAATCCCGACAACAGAGCGATTTTCCATATGGCCGAGTCCCGGGAATAACATTTCTAGTGTTGGTGGTATCACCACGAGCCTTTTAGAACTGGACTAAGTGTGCCTCTGCGGTAACTAATTGAACCTTATCTTACCTAACCTAAGATTTTCCAAATGATGAGCGCATACTATGTATGTTCAAATAAACTATTATTGAAATTTAAACTACATATCCGATTCCTTAAATACCCGTAGGCGTACATCACTGGCAGGGGCGCGCATTATTAATTCAAATTCGTCCAGATTAGACCATGCTGGGGGGTATCGAGTGTGAGTGTGCAGCATGTTTGGGCGCATGGCCAAGTGCAGAAAAGAAAGTGTATATTTGGTATTATTTTGGAGCTTCTATTTATGTTTCACTGACTGCTTCTTCGCGTATGGTGCTTACGGCCGTGCTCACCATGCAAAGTGATGCGCGATCGACAGCACACACCTTTGTGAGTGATCTAGTTAATTGCAAACAGAGAGGAAAATAAATGCACGTCAATGAACGAACTCACATAAATCGATCGTTTGACAAACTTTGTATGGATAAATCCTTTCATAAAGAATGCAAATAATTTAGAACAAAATCGAAAATATAGCAACAAACAAATTTGCATATTTTAATTGAATGCTTCGATTGACACCAATCTTATGATTTATTTGATGAATTGTCCACGTAAAATATCTCACGAGCTTTCAGCTAAAAGGAAGAGTGGGTATAACCTGATTGTTGACTTCATAATTGGATAACATAGAAATAAAAATAATAAAAAAGAAACTACTTCTCTACGGCTTCATTAATTTCAAATATGTTGCTATATCGCTAGTCCGAAGTTTTTGAATTGAATCGAAAGGAAAAGTTAATTATAAAACCAATGAAGAATTTCAAATGATAATCAGCATCATGATTTTTGAATACTCTTTAAAAATCTGGTGTTAGCGGCCAAAAATGCATTTTCATATCGCACACCTAGATCTAAAGTGAGCCAACTAAAAAATTTGAAATTTTGAAGGCATGAATACAACCCCGCTCACCAATTCTAAATCTACCGATCTGTATATTCGAATCATTAATAGCTTTAGTGTACACCCAGAAAAGGGTTCACAGTGTGACTTTTATCGTTTTTAGAATACCAAAGCTAAACAAACAAAGGTTCCCCATAAATTATTATTTGATATCTATGTATGTTACGCAGAAATGTCCAAATATGTGTTAAAAATTTATCAAAACTAGAGTTTTAAGAAGATATTCACAAACAAACTCAAGTCAGTGTGTCAAGAAAAAATTGTTTGAAGTTAACTTCTTCGGCGGCGATATGAAGTTTTGATTGAGAGTAAAAGTTGAGAAAATTGCTGATGCTGCAACGGAAATAGAAATTGTGGTCGACTTTCAGGCGTAGGCGATTTTCACCACGATGTTTAGCTGTGCAAATCAAATAGGAGGTAAAATTCTAGGATCTAGCTAATAGTACATTTACACAGCACCAAATTTGGTAAATTTGGCGAAAAATTGCAAATTTGGCGCTTTTTTCCATACAAATTTCATTTTCCAAATTTGGAATTCCATCGCATTTGGCCTCATTCGCTGAACAATACAATCCACAATTCCTCAAAATTGCAACCCTGCCTGTGTTCCACATTTAGAATTGCCCAGCAAGAACCTTAATGGGTAATTAACGTGTGAAAACTTTTGCATTATGCACAGTTCTAAATAACAATTTCAACTATTTTTTTTATGATATTGGACCAGTTCCACTAAGAAAAGAGAGAAGCCTTCTTGATTCTTCATTTATTATTACTCTACATGTGTTTAAAACATCAAGGTGGTGCATTTTCTTTCGGTGGCTTTGTATTCTGGTAGAAGATTCTTGCAGGGTAGGTGAAGCCAAATGCAAATTTGCCAGTGTAAACAGGTTCGAAATGACACATTCAAATTCGCCAAGTTTGGCGCAGTATAAATGTACTATAACATTGCACAATTTGTAATAGTTAGGCCGAGCAGAATTAATGGGTGTTGCCACTTATGGCGGTTTACAGGGTTGCCACCTATCCCATTTTTTTTAAATATAGAGCTAGATATGCCAATTGGGTATCAAATAAAAGGTATTTTCGACCATATTCCAAATAAGATAATTTCACGCAGGGTTGTCAGTTAGGGTTGCCACCTATCCGTAATTTATTTATTTTTTCGTATATCTCGGGAACTGCTTGACCGCTTTGGATAAAATTTGGCATACAGACAACTTGATTCATTCGAAGATTATATACATGGGTGTTGCCACTTAGAGCGGTTTACAGGGTTGCCACCTATCCCGATTTTTTTAAATATAGAGCTAGATATGGGTATCAAATGAAAGGTATTTTCGACCGTATTCCAAATAAGATAGTTTCAAGCAGGGTTGCCACTAAGGGTTGCCACCTAACCGCAATTTATTTATTTTTATCTATATCTCGGGAACTGCTGGAATGATTTGGATAAAATTTGGCATATAGACAATTTGATTCATTCCAAGGTTACATACATGGGTGCTGCCACTTAGAGCGGTTAACAGGGTTTCCACCTATCCCGATTTTTTTAATATAGAGCTAGATATGCCAATATGGGTATCAAATGAAAGGTATTTTCGACCGTATTCCAAATAAGGCAATTTCAAGCAGCATTGCCAGTTAGGGTTGCCACCTAACAGCAATTTATAACCCCTTTTACAACTCTCCTTCCTATCTTTCTTCGCCTTCACACTATCTCCCTCCCTTTTTCTCTTCATTCCCCTCTTACTAATTCTAATTTGAAGGAAAACGCACCATGTATAAGATATATTCGAATTGATCGGTTCCCTGGTCCACTTCCCGGAAGTAAGAAATTGCGAATCTAAACCATTCTCGAATACACCTTATTCATATTTCGTTATTTCTGAATTTAAAAAGTTAACTTCTTTCACGTGTACTGGCTACACGCGTTTTTTTTTTCATTGTGATTCACTTTATTGTGCTTTAATAAATTTAATTCAATTTTATTTTGATTTATGTTATTGAACTTTAATTCACTTTATTTTATTTATTCAACTATTTTGTTTAATTGAATTTAATAGACTTTAATTAAACTTTATTTTACTTTGCGTTGTTTAATTAAATTTATTTAATATTTTTACTATATTTTTTTTGTTTTATTTAACTCCATTTTGTTTTATGTTACTTAACTTTAACTTACGTAACTTAATTTAATTTTTTATTTTTATTTAATTTAACTTTATTTCATTTCATATTTTATTTTTTTTTTAAATTTTTTTTTTCTTAATACCTTTTTTAATTTATTTTTAATTAAATTTTTTTTATTTATTTTTTGAATTTAATTCAATTCAATTAAATTTTTTTATGCCCTGGGAAATACCGATAATCACATATTCTTTCGCTGCACGGCTTCCGCTGCAGGCACACACACACACATATACACCCCCAATTATTATCGCACAACTCATATCAGCGCGAAGTACAGTAAAACCTACTTACATCCGGACAACGTTTCTTGAGATCCGTACGCTTTTTGTATGCATAACTATTGAAATTCAGCCAAGGTGAGACGAAATCGAAACATAACAAATTGGTGAAGATAAGAAGAAATGTTGCAGCACACCAAGATGACATTTTTAGCTATATACTTATATGTTTATTAAAATAATTTTTGTATCAATTACAGCAACAAATTAAATGGAGATTCTTTTGAAGCTGTTATTATTTCACTTTTGTGGAATTTTTTTGTTTATCAAAATATTTTTAATCCATGTATAAACAATTTTCAATAAAATGAGGCAGTGAAACTGCAAAATTTTAACAACTCAATTCACGCACAGAAAACACAAAACTATTTTGAAATTTCGTACGTTTTTACAACAAACATTTCAAAATTCTCGGCATTCTCGAGTGGCTGCGGCGCGCAAACTGGCTGAGTTGTTGTCTGAATAGTTTAATGAGCTGGTGACGCGTTGCTCCGTTCCAGTCATATGTAAATGGAATCAGCGCGTGGTGGTGCTGGAGGGTGGTGAGTACATTATGTATATAAAAAGAAAAAAATAGCAATTAAAAACAAACAAAAAATAGCAACAAAAACGAAATTAAATAAAATTGCGGATAAGAACTCTCGCCGCCCGACAATTAACTTTTGTTTTTATTTTTTGTTTTGTTTTAATGTGTTGTTGTGGTGATTGTCGCTATTGGCTTGGTATGACTACCCCACATATATATATTCGAACATGCCTGTGCACTACTTACATTTGAGCTCATTAATCTACATATATTTGTGTATATTGTTGTATTGTTTTATTCTCATATTTTACATATTTGTTTTGCCTTGACAGACGGGCGCTGAAACATAAAAAGCATCATATAGTAAAATTGATTAGTGTTTTTTTAATTTTACAATGTACTTAGCGTATGCTTTTGTCGATTCTTATTCTCTACTTTTACATTTAGCCGATTGCGCATACTTTAATAGTTCACATACGAGGGCTGCTCTAAACATTTTTATAAAAAAAGTTTATTTTTTATTTTTAAATTTTTGTCCGAGTTCAAGGTCGGTTCCAAATAAAACAATAACAAATTGTATTTGTTATTTATTGTCGATATTTCGTCCTTAACCTAAGGACATCATCAGGAATCTTCGGTGGTGTATCAAAGATACAGACAACAATTGAAAAATATTTATACATATTTACCGACGGCCAAACAACAAAGTATTAATTACTATATTTTTGTAAAAGTTATTTTTTGTTTGTTTTATTTTTAATTTTTATCTGCATATGGGCAAATCCGCCAAACCTTTACATTTTTGTATACTCGGATGCTACACATGGGTAAGTGGATTGAAGTCGGTAAGAAGCATGCGGATATTTAATGTGATGAAATGGATGGAAAAAATGCCAATTCTAACTAATTTTTTACTGTGAACTGGTGCGAACCGTTTCACATTTTCATACATTTTTGCGCACAAATTATATGACAGTGAGAAAATTGGCAAAGTGAGAAATTATTTTATGATTTTTTTGATATTTTTTCTAAAAGTTTTGAGGCACCAACGTAACCAGATTTTTCCGAGCTGCTCTCCCAACTTATGGTGTGCTGCTTTTAAGTTTAAGAAGGAAACAAGTTGGCGGGACCTACAGTTTTTTGCCGACTCCGAACGGCACTTGCAAATGAGGTTTTGCTGATAAGCTTCTCATGGCAGAAAAACACCCCGAAACAATTCCACATTTTAGACGATACCCCAAAACAGGGTTTCGGGTATTACCTTTTTTTACCGTAATAATACTTGGCATATACATATCTACATCCAGTTAGAATTTCATCAAAATCGGTGAAGAAGTGTTTCAACTTAACTTATTTAAAATAAGTATTCGACGGTTATTCGGGTTTTACTTGTATCGATATCCAACACCGCTCTTCGGATATCGACAATTTTTTTCAAACCATTCTCCGTTTTTAAATTAGGTTAGGTACAAGTGGATGCCGCAAAGGCACACCTCGGCCAGTATTGTGATACCACCAACACAAGGAAAGCCAGTTCCGGGACCCTGCCATATGGAAAATCCCTGTATTATCAGGACTCTCCATATAACAGAATCCCGGGAATGACCCTCCTAAATCGACACCGTTACTCCTCCTCGTACCATTTAGAGTTTTCAAATTAATATGCTGCTAAAATTTCAAGATGATCGGTAGTAAAGTTTTAATGTTATCAAACAAATTTTAGCTAAATAAAACCTTTATATATCCATATACGTTGCTTAAATTTTCGCAAAATCGGTTGCGAACTAAATTTGTATATATTTTTTCGATATATTAACTTTATCTTTTTCAGGCATTATGAAACACGAGAAACGGCGACGGAATATAGCTCCTTATGTACCAGAAAACCAACTTGTTCATGTGTTTCGATGTTTAAAAAAATTTTTGTATTTTTTAATATCCTTATATTTCTTTTATTTTCTACATATTCTATATTTTTTATTTAATTTTTTTTAATTTTATTTGGGTTTATTTAATTTTGTTTATTTTAATTTTAATTTTTTTGGAACTAATTAATTTAATTTTATTTACTATAATTTATTATTGGTCATTCGTGATGGCAAAATTTCATGGAGTATTTGTCCGATCGAATAATTTTTGCTTAACTTTTCCTTTTTGTTGTTAACGAACAAACAATTTAATTTAGTTTCTTTCAACTTTATTTAATTGAATTTAATTTTTTTTATTAAAAAGTTTTGGAGGTACTGAGTAAATAAAGGGAGCCCTCGTACGCCGACATTCCCGCATACATACCTACTACAGAGAATTTGTGAAATGTGCAAAATACCAGAGTCGATGTATGAATGGTTCTCCAACTTGTTTGGCAGTTGTGATGTACCATAGCGAAGATGGTTTTGCTTGCGGATTGATTAAGCTACAGGGAAGTGCGCAAAGTGTACGATCACCCACTCTGCTACGATCAGAGGTTGCACTTCAACATATATACATACATATTACAAATATAGTACATTGGTATGTTGGTGGTTGGTGCAGCTTTCTTATCTCTAACCATAAACAACAACCATTTACATTTCACTTGGCACAGTAGTTCACGAATGTCGTTAGCCGGGTTTCATTGATGTTTCCTCATTCCCTGAAAAATATACATTATTACAATTACAATGCGCCGCCCTCTAGACTAGAGTGACAATGGGCATGATTGGATGAGTCTAATTTTCTAAAGATATGGATGATCGTAATAGACTGTCTATCTCGAGAACAATTAGTTTACACGAGATTGATAGTGAAAGCTGAGAGGTGTCATATTTGTAGATTGAGTGAGGGATATTTTTGTGAGTTTTCCAAAATTAAAATCCTCAAGACAAATTTTTTCCACTGTGCACCACTCCATTCAACAAAATACTCCATAAGTAAAAGGAATTATTGGAGAGGTGATTCAAAATGTTTCCGTAGCTGCAATGTTTCTAATTAAGAATTTGGCACTTCATACGATTCTTACTTAATATTTTTAGATTTCGTAATCTATTTATGTAGCCTTCGTGCGCCACCACATTCAGCCAAGCATAACAACCGATCGTAGAGTGCAGGTCAACCGAAGAATTTCACATTGGTGACTGTGAAACATTTCTGGCACATGGTCGGCAATTGTACATGAGGAAGGCTAGGAGGCATCATTATTAGAGAATTAGCAAAATTTAGCTCTTGTATCCCATGAATTTGTTACTGAATATATATAGCTCAATACTACAGTGACTGCGAAAAAATTGGGCTGCGCGAGGCTTAGAACAGTGGTTGACAAAGAAGAGCTCAATATGTGAAGTAAAAAATAAAAAAAAAAACAATAAAATAAAATAAAACAAAAAAAAAAAAAATAAAATTAAAATAAAATAAAATTTAATAAAACAAAATAAAATAAAATAAGATAAAATAAAATAAAATAAAATAAAATAAAATGAAATAAAAAAGTAAAATAAAATAAACTAATATAAAATTAAATTAAATTAAATAAAACACCGGCAAATATGGAGGTAGAAGGTGGAGAAGAGGTAAATATAGGGAAAGAGGCATATTGAAGATATACATAGGTATGTATGTATATTTGAAACTTTTTCTTTTTCGCAACATCCGCTTACTGTCACTTTTTGTAGCTCACATCAAAAATTCGATCTCGACTTCATCTATTTCATTGTTTGTTTATTAATTTGTTTTGTTTGTTTAGTGCGAGCAATTAGTTGGTTGTTGCAAAACATTTTAAATTTGCACTTTTCAATTGTATTTGGAATTGTTGAGAGAAGATGGATTTGAAAGTTCAATTGCATTTACCGAATATGTACAGTTATAATCTCTTTTGGCTTTGGAAGTGCGTGCTACTGTCACTCGGCCGGCCGTTGTCATTGTAATTGTTAAGTGCTTCGCATGGATTGTTATTGCATTGTCAGCACTTGGTTATTATAACTTATAGTTGTTGCTGGTTTGTTTATTTTTTTCACAAAATTTTCTTGTTATTGTTTTTGTGCTATTATTGCGCTTCTTAGTTTTACTGGAAAATTGCATTTAACTTAATTCCCATCACGACGTCACTGTGACAGGCCAAGCCGCAACTTTGCGACAGATCTAACCAACAAGCTCCGAGGCTGCTGCAGGTAAATAGTAAAGCTTTTCTTCATTCATTCATTCACTTATCCATTTGGTTAGCAAGTGGTCGCTGGTTATCTGTCGTCAGACATATTCACATGTGTGAAGTGTCATATTGTCACATCGGCGCTTTTGAATTCGTTCAGTTGTTACTTGTTTACAATGTGTTGATGAAATCTTAATTAGTCTACCCCTTCCTTGGCCTGCATTGACTTACTGACTCATACTCTACTATATAAATATTTTTGCGTTCATATGTGCAAGGGCGGAGAAGGGGAGGGGCAAAGGGGGGCAACCGGACTTTATTTTTGAAGACCTATTAAGCATCTTGTGATAGCTCCATTTTATTGGTCTAGGGGTTTTGCTAGATAGCAAGTGTGTACGAGGCTTAGCCACGCACACAGAAAAACTTAGTTCCAAAAATAGAAAAGAGATAATCACAAAAGTCTCTCGCATAACCCTACCATTACCATACCATTACCAGGTACCGCATCCTATGTATAGGTAGAAAAATAAAACATAAACTTAATCCCCTTTTATGAAAAACTGGATACGCCCTTGCCTTCACACAATTACTTACATAAATAATCACTGCAGATGTTGCCTACTTTGCACAAACTGAAATTCTTTCACTTTCTAATTGCAGAAAATTACGCATTTCAATTGTCAGGATTAAATTTTACTTTTCTGCATAACTTTCGGATTAAAAAAATAGCTTGCAAATTGAAAATAAACTTAAGTGATTTAATGTGAAGCGATCAATGAGTAAGTATGAATGACAATTTTACTGCAGTAAAGTTGGAGGCTTGAAAGTTGCGAATAATTTGTAAACTTTCTCAGCTAATTTATTAAAACTTTTTTTTTCAATTTCGTATATTCTAAATTAGGTCATAAATGAAAATGAAAGCTGGAAAATTTCTGCAAATGAATGCTGGACGGTTACCCTTCAAGCGGTCGCGCGGCTTCGCTTCGTACACACACAAACACACCAAGCGGTGGTTTTTAAAAATTCTATCAACGTAATGCCACTTGATTAGTGACTTTTGCAACGTCCCAGAATTCCTGCATTTTTTATTTCTCCACCACCACCTCACCTGTTTGCGGCGCTTATACCTGAGCTGCTATGATTTGAGTCCCAAGCTTTTTATTTTAACATGTGCAGCCATAGATAAGACATAAGCTTGTTGATATGAGAACAAAAACGGTTTCTTTTCTTTCTACTTTTATTTTTAATTTGGACAAGTTCCGGAGACGGTGGATTTATTCCGCGCACTTTTGCCTTTACAGACAGTACAACAAGGAAACGCGTTTCGCACATGAAGCGGCTACCACCGGCGAGACAACGACACTTTCTCTGCTCATCGTTTAGTAAAACTTGTTATGTATTGACTACTAAACCGTTGAAAGAAGTTAGCGGATGTGGGGACAAACGCCAAATGAGACTAGTAAGGGTTTCGTAACTTTTCAATGGCAATGATGAAACTGCAGGCGATCATTGCTCCGCTCGATACGTAGATTTCGAAAAACCTCCAAGTGTATATTTATCCGGATGTGACCATTGGTACCAGCTGTGACGCTAATTTGTTAGATTAAGTTTAGAGACTGGCTTTTCGACAGCACTCTCAAAACCCTACACTCCGCTGCCATTACAACAATGTCATCTTTTACTGAGCGTGATTTGATATTTCTAGCGACAACTGGCTCTAATTCGAAACATCAAGAGAATCCAAAACAAACTAAACTTGATTTGCCCCCCTCCTCTACTGCCGAAACCGTTACGTTAGCTACCCGGGGCAAAATAGATATTGTTATTGTGATGGCGGATTGTTCCCGCTGACAACGGATCCAAGGCTATTGTGGATTCCGTTACTGTGGCCCTACTTATCCGATTCAGGATTCTCCAGTATCTGGTATCTATGACCGCCTTTTGAACATAAGTAATTCTGAGGTAATGTTCGTTTGAGGGGCAATAGTCCTCTTTAAAATAACCGTCAAAAATTATGCGACAGAGTACTAGTTTTAGGACGATGTCTTTTATCCACTTTGCCGCATTAGAGTCCTAGCAGACAATCGAAAGCCATCCTTGCCCTTAAAGCGAGTACTAATAGGGCCAATTTGACGTTTCCAAACTTCATTCAGAATGGCCTTTCTTTATGATCGTCAGGTGTTCAGAAGACCAGACTGTGGTAGGATAATTTTGTGGGATTGTGCCCAACATAACAGTGGTCAGAGCATCTTTAAAAGATTCTGACCGCTTTGCCCACCGCACCATCAGAATGAGCCGCAGTTACTAAGGCACTGGCTCCAGTGACCAGGGAATCTTCAGAAGACCTCGACCATTTGGCTGCCGCACCATCAATTGCAGTCAGCTGTCTTATCTTCTTTTGGGAATTTGGCGGGGTTCTGCTGTTGGATCGACCACTTTTATTGTGCTAGCCCTTGAGGCTTTTTGGTAACTGCTAAAGCGTTTTCGAAATTGAGTCCATAGCTATGAGTCTTTTAAAACGCCTACGAACAGGCCCACCGTTATAATACAACCTAATGTAGTGCCATTCGTTCCATGAGCACGGTACAGATCACATTCGGGATTACGGGGTTTTAATAAGTTGCCCTCTCTCTGGATTTTAGTCGCCTTTTACGACAGGCATACAGTTGCCACCTAATTGCATTTTATTTATTCCTATGCCCGATTTGGATAAAATGTTGGTAGATATATGAAGAGTATGCATCCTCATGGGATCTTTTGATTGGGTATTATCTTTTCCGCCATTTTATAGGGTTGCCACCCATCACACTTTTTTTTTTAATATTGAGCATTATATGCCTATATGGGTATCTAATAAAAGGTATTTTTGGCGACATACAAACTAAGATATTTTATTAAATAAAGGAATTAATGTTGCCTTCTAGGACAGTCACCTAACTAACCGTTATTTATCGCCTACTATCTCGGTTGTGTGAATAGTATGCTTCATACCCATATTGGTATGTTTGATTTATGTTTTAAAAAATTTAAAAAGGTGGCATCTTTGTATTGTAGTTGGCAACACCTTAGCAGAAAGGCGTTGAATGTAGGGAGCTATCACCGCACCGAAGAAACCGGTGCCTCCATATCATAGGTAACCTAGATGTGCAGAGTTGATTAGAAATCTCTGAAGAATCTTCTAAGCCACCAACAAACTACTTTTAAGCACACCGCACGTTTTACGCCACTCAAATCATCCAACTTTCATTTAAATGTTATATTTCTTTCAGCAGCGAGTAGTGAAAGTTGTTGCGTACTTTGGTATTCTACGCCTCCCAAAAGGGAAATACTTTCCCATCAACAAAGCGCGAAAACCTGTTGAGGGACAATCCGGATCAAGCCGTATGTATTGTTCTCATAATGTACCTATCAAAATCTTCAATCAGCGATCAGCGGTTCAATACGATGCGAGAGATGTTAACAATACGAATGCTTAAGACCTCCTAACCCATATTTCGTGTAGCCAGCAGCGCACCTGTAAAAGGTAAAAATCAATACCAAAACCAATCCAACCTGTGCCGGGCTCGACTAGCCAAGCGATAAAGGCAAAGAACAATGTCACAGCTCGCATGTGCGTAAATGTACATACGCAATGGGGGAATGAAGGAAAAGTTTAAGCGCGCTGCCACATTTACGGCAATTGCTGTCGTTGTTGTTGTTTTTGTTGCGGTGGTTGCTGTTAGTGCAGCTGCTGTGACATGATGACAGGTTTTGGCGTGCGATCGAGACAACTTTTACGTTGCATTCACTAAGTATACAATGTAGGAATTTACATGGACGCAGTAGTGCTTTACGGATCTGATTATTTTAAGAGCCGCTTCGCATGAATCCAGTTTCAGGTGGTCAGGGTAATTCTGAACCTCGAAGGACATATCACATAAAGTCATCGAAAGTGGGCCGTTACCAGGTTTTTTATACCAAATTTGAGCTATCTTCCAGTTATTGCTTTCGAAACTGATTTTCATCAGCGGATAAACTTTCTAGCGTTTACAGGGTTGCCACCTGTCTTAATTTGTTTTTAAATATTGAACGAGATGTACCACTATGGGTTTTCAAATGAAAGGTATTATCAGCTGTAGGTATATGTAAAAACGAAGGTATATATTTTCAGGTAGGGCTGCCACCTAACAGCATTTATTTATTCCTTCGTATATCGACCAATAGTTATCAAGGGGATTTGCATCAAATTTGACTTTTAGATAGTATGATTCATTCTAAGGCTTTCTAATAGGGTGTTGTCACTTTGGGTAGTTTACAGGGTCGCCACCTATCTCATTTTATTTTTATACCCAGCGTACTAGTACTAGTACAAGGGTATATTAATTTTGTTCACAGAACGGTAGCACGTAACGGCACAAAATAATCGAGGTAGATATAGAGTTCCATATATGAAAGTTCTTAGGTTGAAAAGAGAAATTCATTGAGGCATGTCCGTCCGTCTGTGTACACGATAACTTGAATAAAAATTGAGATATTTGCGTGAAATTTTGTATACAGGTTACTTTCTGGCCAAGGCAGGTTGCTGCTGAAAATGGGCGAAATCGGATGATAACCACGCCCCTTTTTTCGATTGACATATCTCGGCAGCTGAAATGGCTAAATTGATATAATATTATAGGTGACCAGGGGCATTCTCTTATGATTTTTCCATAAATTTTTTATAGTGGGCGTGGCACCGCCCACTTTTAAGGGAGGCATTTTTAAAAATTTTACTGGTCGTAACTTTTAAACTGATTAAGAGAGAAGAATGGAATTTGGCACAAAGCATACTAGTATCGTTGGGAGTACACCTGCTATAATTGGATAAAATCGCCCTGCAACCACGCCCACTTTCGATATCGAAAATTTCTAAAATCATCTAAATTGACATAAGACGGTAACGGAAATGGCCAAAATGATATAGTTTGGCAGGATGAACCCCCTAGACATTCTATTATGATATTTTGATAAATTTTTAAATTAGGCGTGGCTTAGCCCACTTTTCAGGGAGGCATATTTGAAAATTTCACGGGACATAACTTTTAAACTGATTACGGTAGAACGATGAAATTTGGTACAAGGTATACTAGCATAATAGGGAGAATACCCGATGTAATTGGACGAAATCGCGTATATCGTCCACGATCTCGTCAACCCTTTGACCTTGGGGTAGTTTTCAGAGTTGCCACCTATCTGACTTTTTTATAATAGTACAAAATAAGGATAGAATTATTTAAATAAATTTAAAACAGAAAATTTGAGTCGTTAGTTATATCGAGCCCTAACCGATAAACAGGCTTAAGTCACTTGATTCTCCGTTTTTTTGTGGCTCTTCAGACCTGGTTCTCTAGATCCGGTTCCAAAAAACTATGCATCACTAGTGCACACACTACACACCACCAGTCCGCATTCAATCTTGTTGTATCTGTTGTCATTGCAGTTCATTGATATAGTCCAAGTGTTGTGTATAAGGAAGGGGCTCAGGAGAAGATGTGGGTTGTTGGTATTTGTTGACGGTAGTAGTGGCGCATGCTCTGAAGTGCGAATTGGCGATTGGCATTGTTGCTGCGATTTCGCCATGAACTTGAAGCTAATGTTTATGTTACATAGTTAAATCGAATACTTTTCCTCATATCACGTAAATGAACTCAAAATGTTTATGGCCAAAAAAGTTAAAAATCAAAGTGGAAGAAATGAAAAAATAACCACTTTATAAGACTTGTTATACCTTTCATGAATATGAAATGGTATTATAACTTTGGTCCGATGTTTGTAAGTATGAGAAGAAGAGATGGACCGATCAAGAAGTATACTGACGGATGACAATCTGAGTTCATTTAGCCATGTCCGTCTGCCTGTCTGTTTGAACGCAAAATTTTGTAATATAGGAATCATTTGTCGAAACTGGCAAGATCGGACCAGTATAAGATATAGCCTCATACAACCGATTGTTCGGCTCTTTTTGCATGAGCAATATCGATGTTGAAAATCATTGAGACTCGACTAATAATTCACATAGCCACCATACAATCGACAGTTCCGATAAACGGATTTTTGGATATAACTCCTGTTATTAAGCTGGTAGAAACGTAACTATTTCTATTTTTGCGTGTGCAATGTCGATGTTTAAAAACAGTAGGGTTGACCTAATTTTTTACAAAGCCCCTATACAATTGATTGCATCCTTTAGTTATCAGCGTAAGAGCGTCACTCCTTTATAGTGTGTTCATGTTTCAAATAACGTGACTCATACTCATGAAAGGTATAAAGCGGCACAGCCGAAAACAGCCTTTTCCTCAATTGTTTTTAACTTATATTCCGGCTATCTCGAGAGAGTCGATTCCTCTTTTTATTCTCAGTATCTGGGTGACCGAGCTTGCTCGGTGCTATCAATTTAACGCTAACTTTACTTACCCAAAATGATCCCAAAATTACGCAAAAATAATCCCAAAGTAATCCTAAAATGTTCCCAAAAATACCCCTAAATGTTCCCAAAATGATACGAAATTGAACCCAAACCGACCCAAAAATTATCCGAAAATGACCCCAAAATGATCCAAAAATGATTCCCAACTGACCCGAAAAACACCTTTAAATGTACTCTAAAATGATCCCAAAATTATCCAAAAATGTTCAAAAAATAATCCTAAAATAATCTCCAAACGACCCTAAAAAGATCTTCAAATTTTCCCAAAATGACCCAAAAATTATACCAAAATGAACCAAAAATGATTTCCAAATGACCCCAAAAGCACCTTTAAATGTACCCTAAAATGATCCCAAAATTATCGAAACATTTTCCCAAAATAATCCTAAAATAATCTCAAAACGACCCCAAAAAGACCTTCAAATTTTCCAAAAATGATCCAAAAATTATTCCAAAATTATCCAAAAATTATCCCAAGATGTTACCAAAATGGTCCGAAAATTATGCCAAAATTCATCCAAATCGGTCAAGCGGTTCCGAAAAATAGTCCGGATATACAAATATACTGCGGTGAGGAGACAACCCTAAGTGGCAACCCTACTTGAAAATATTTTAGTTGGCATGTCGCTGAAAATACCTTTCATTTGATACCCATATTGGCATATTTTGCTACAAAATTAAAAAAAAATTGAGAAAGGTGGCAACCCTGAAAACCGCTCCAGGTAGCAACCGTCAAGTGGATAGTCTTAGAATTAATAATACTATCTGTATTCAAAATTTCATCCAAATCGGTTCCCGAGATAGTCTGCATATACAAATAAACATAAAGTAAAATAAATAAAACGCGGTCAGGTGGCAACTCTAGGGGTTACCCTGCTTGAAATTGTCATATTTGGAATACGGTTGAAAATACCTTTGAGATAGGTGGCAACCCTGTAACCCGCCCCAAGTGGCAACCCCCAAGTGGATAGTCTTAGAATCAATCATACTATCTATATTCAAAATTTCATCCAAATCGGTCAAGCGGCTCCGAGATAGTCTGGATATACAAATATATAAATATACAGGTTTAGCTCGTTTAAAGTTATAACATATGGAAATATCAATAAAATACATCCAGAGTAAGGAATAATTTATATTTGATTTAACCTGGGGGCTTGGCACGGCCCATTTTTCAAAACGTATGAAAGCCACGGCCTCTTTTTATGTACCTATCGAATATTTTCGAGAATTCAAAACAAATCTATAATACAGCTCATGAGACCCTTATGAGGATAAAATTTGATGTCTAGCTACATTTTTATTAGGGCGACAATTATTTCTTAGAAAAAATAAAAATTATTGAAAATGGGCGTGATGGGGGGGGGGGGGGGGGGGGTGAAATAACCCAAACGGCAATAACACAAAGTTTGTGAAATAACACAAAATGTAGCAAAATTTTAAGGTTTGGTTTATTACCACTCGGAAAGAAGTCAAATTTTGTCTTATTGCTCAAATATAGTATTTCATTTCAGACAGGATCGCAAGGGGCTCATATCAAACATGCTTAAGTCGTTGGAGCCAAGCCGCGCACGACCCGCTGCGACCGGTCGCCGCGATCCGGCACACGCCGCGCGCCGCGCAGTGCAGCGCCCGGTCGTCGCGAAAGGGCGCACAAACCGCCGCGCCGTGCCGCGCGCCGTCCTCCCGGCATTTTTATTTAACATCTTTTGTCCCTTTTAACTTCAAACGCAATACTTGACATTTTTTGTTAACTTTGTGACAGTCTATATTTAATATAAATTTGATTTAACAAAAATTTTGAAAAAATTTATAAACACAACAATAACTCACGAAATAAGCATAGTTATGTAAAGCTTAGTAAAATATAGAGAAGGCATCATTAACAACTGCTCGGCAAATCGGACAAATTATTTCTGTATTTCCTTCCTCAGCATTCTTTTTGATTTGCTGAAAACAGTTATTGCAAACTTTAAAATGTTTGCATGGAACAAACAAAAGTTGCCGTTCTTGTTTGCAGCATATAATACAAAGGATATAATTTTGTTGAGGTTCGTCTACAGGTACAGTTTCGGATATTTCTTCATCACCTGAATCATCCCTATCACAGGTGTGGATTTCATTTAAAAAATCTTTTGAAACCATAGCCGAGTTCATATTTGAGAATTGAAGCAGAATTTCCTTTATGCTAATTTTTTTATTTCTTAATTGTTGTAGACGGTCTTTAATAAATTTATCCGTTCACACACAGTTCAGTTCTATGCGAACTGTGTTAGTCTTCGACGCGGAGAACGAAGTGTGTTAGTCTTCGACGCAGAGAACGAAGTGTGTTAGTCTTCGACACAGAAAACTGAAGTGTGAAGCGGGGTGATCCCGCTCTTTTATGATGGATTACTTCACAATAGTATTAGGCGGTAACTCCAAAAAAACTTGTTTGTCAAAAGGTGAAAATATTGACTGTATAAATTTAACTGTTTACTGTAAAAATGAGCGAAATGGGTTAATGGCCACGTCCAATTTTTTAAGCAGTTCTAAAACTTTGTTGGTAAAATTTAAAATGCCATATTTCTGTAACTGTGTAAGTTGTATCAATAATACTACTTGCATTATCTTTTACTGGGTAGCTATGTACATTAGGGTGGTCCTTATAATCAAATGTACAATTTTTCCAGTCTCAGCCCCTAGAAGTGTTGTACTACGGTCAACTATGTATATCGCAAATAAATTTGAATCCTGAACTTTGACCCCCGTGTGACACAACTTAGGGCGTTTCCAATCGCGACCAAAATTTTAGTGTGATATCTTCGGCTATATTGCTATCGATTTAGGGGTTGAGCTTTTGAAAATCTGATGATGAAACTGTCTCCCTACAAATAAGAAACACCCTAATGTACATAAATACATTTGAAGAATTTAGAAATGCAACAAACATATTGAATTTGTAATTAACAAGTCAAGGCACAGTAAAATCTTGATCTCGACTTTCTTCTTTTACACCACAACTTGTGATAAATACATACATACACTGAGAGAAATGCATTGAATGTTGTGACAATATCGCTATTGATAGCGACGAGTTTGATGCAATATTCATTCAGAATGAGCGAGTTATCAAATATTATTTGCTCCCAATAAAAAGTAACATGACATGTCAACCATTTCGATATGATATACTATTTTTCATATTTATGGATAGAATACTAATATATTTGAACGGCATGTCCATATCTATGGTCGTGATATGAATTTCTATTGTTGGTATATCCATATCCATATTTACTGCATAGTAATAATGGTAGAGACAGCGCATTAATATATATTGGCGAAATGTAAATTTTTCTGGGACGCATAATCATAATAGTTCAACAATTTTTACTATGGATTTTCTAACAATATTACAACTTGTTGGAGCGTTTTTTTTTAATTCAAAATTTTTTGAATTTCTTATGATTGAACATTTTCCTAAAAATTTTATAAAATGCCGTAGCCGAATGGTAGAATACTGGGCTAACGTGCCAGAGGAGCAGGGTTCGAATCTTACTGAAACCAGATGTTAAATTATATCAAATTTTGTTTTTTTTAAACTATTTAGAATTTATCAATAGTTTATATGGATACCATTTCAATAGTGATTTATCAAAAAAGCATTGATGAAACATCCATATTCATTGATGGGACAGAATTATCAATTTTTATTTAATGTGATATCAATAATTACGGATGTTCCATCCATAGATTTCCCTCCGTGTATGTACCTACACTCATTCATATGCAAATATATACTTACGCATGTACAAAACATTAACAAATAGATAAAGCAAAGTGCTAGTATTGGCAATAATGCCGACTGACATACACCTCAGACGATAATCAGCAACCGGCGGACAACAAAAAAAACATCGAAAATAGCAAGAAAATCTGTTGAAATTGGAGAACCAACGAGTTTCGGATTTTTGTTGGGGTTCGGTCATGTTTGGGGGAAATATGTATTCGGTCGTAAGTTGCGCATGCGCATAATTCGCTTTTGTCTCGTCATTTGAATGGTATGTGGCAGCCATAAAGCTGTTGCTGAATTCAAGATTTACAAGACGACATTTACGGGGAGTAGAGTATTTGTCTAGTCAGATAAGTAATTATTTGCTCTAAGCATTTACATATATGTATGCGTAACCATTGTACATACACCCACTTTCTCATGATGGAGAAAAGTGTTGTCAGGAATAGCAACTACATATGTAGGTACGTTCGTAGATGTTTGCATGTAGTAACAATTCACTATGTAAATAATGACAAAAGGTATTTTGTTGAACATTCCACCAGGTACCACCAGTATTTACCTCTGTGTATATTGATAAGAACTATATAAATAAAAAAAGACAATACCTAATGAACAAACAAAAAATGCAGACGTATAAAAATCGGTACACGTCTACTATTCAGCATCATTTGGTCAATTGGAGAAATTATAGCGCTGCTGCTGGGGAGCACCTTTATTATTTGCATATCTTCAAATATCAAATGCCAATGGGCCATTTGGGTGCGAATGCTGTTAAGTGAATAGTTAATTTGGATAGTCAATCAATTACTAGCTCACCAATGTATGTTTGTATTCACGCATGTCGGGAGTGCGAAATTCACTTTCTATGATCAATGATGATTTCGTAAAACATTCATACTGGAAATAAAATAAAATAAAATAAAATAAGATCAAATAAAAAATAAATGTAATAAAAGAAATTACTTGTCTGCACTTATAAAATTAGCTTCTTTCTTCTCATTTCAGCTGCAGTCCCTTCTTCCCGTCCACCCCACCTTCATCCTTTCCATATCGTCGGTGTTTATGCAAAACAACAAAACGGACAAAAGAAAAACCACTTACAAACCTTCACTCAAATTTTATAGGAGAGACAAAAAACTGTTTAACTTTAGTACGAGCCACTATGGGGTGGATAAAATTCAAATGTCGTTTTTTGACATGCTATTGCACAAACTCCTAGTTTTTTGTTACTTATGGAATGGATCCGGGTCCCTAGAGGCCCTGGTAAGCAAATCTCATGTTTGCCATTCTCCGTTTTTGCATTTGCCCGTTACGTTGTTTTGCATAAACACCGAATACTGTTTTTATATGCGTCACCCATATCCCTATCCCTAACCCAATCTCAACCTTTCATTTGATATCCATATCGCACTAACACCACCGATTGCCTTTTCTGGTTCACATGGTCAATATCCCGAAAACGGGGTCTCATATGGGACTAATAACTACATCATTTAAAACACTCATCGACCAAAACTCGAAATGAACCAAAGATCAAATGAAAGCTGTGGCCTTTCCTTTCCGTTTTACTTATACCAATTGTGTGCGAATATTCCAAATTGTATGCGCCACCACATTTTAACCGATAACTCTGTTATCGATAAATGTATCGAAATGAACCAAAGTCCAAATGAGAGCTGTGGTCTTCTCATTTCATTTGACAGCGATTTTGTGCGATTATTCTTAAGTTTATGCGCCACCACTGTTTTGTAGAGCGCTAATTTTGCTCAGGGTTCAAAAATGCTTTTATAGTCTTTGCTTTTGCTTGAAAAAAACCAACAGCGGCAGCAACAGCACGAAAAATGCTGTTAGCAATTGATCGATTACTATTAAGCAAATGTTCAATGCTTCGCAGCCTACGAGCTAGCTGTTGCTTGCTTATTGAAAATGTCAGAAGCACAGCAAAAGGAAAAAGCTTTTGATATATTTTTGTTGCTGCTACTGCCAAGAGTGAATAGCGACTGCGTGGCAGCGGCTAAGCAATAATTAAATGAAAATGTGTTTTTTGAGAAAAATTTACCTACGCGCTGCAGGAACCAGACAAGCCGACATATGTTTCGATGATACTGGAGTTACATCTCTTCAAGGACTTTTCTTCCCGGCATTGTGAGAGTCGAACTCACAACACTGTAGTGACTTGTATGCTAGAAGGTCTAGCACCTTAGGCCACTACCCAGCTTGAAGGTAAACCCTTCTCAGTGTCCATTTATGCATATATTTATACTTCCATATAGAACATTTCTTTAATTTCCATGCTAACTTATACTATCACTACAGTGTTGTGAGTTGGCATACGCCAACAGTTGTACGCTCTTGTAATATATTGTTCCAGCGCGGTTAAGTTCTGCAGCTTGTATTATTTTCTCCAGCATCAAATTAAAAAAATCGCACGATAGGGGGTCGCCCTGCCTGAAACCTCGTTTAGTTTCGAACGGCTGGCAACTCCTTTTCGTACTGTCGAAGGCGTTTTTAAAATCAACAAAGAGATGGTGTGTGTCGATCCTTTTCTCACGGGGTTTTTCCAAGATTTGGCGTATTGTAAAAATCTGGTCGATGGTAGATTTACCAGGTCTGAAGCCACACTGATAAGGTCCAATCAGTCGGTTTACGTCAGGCTTCAGTCTTTCGCATTTCGCACAATATGTTGCACAAGAGCTGGTGCATGCACCTTACCAGCTCTTTTAGCTTACCCGCCGCTTTATTGTTTTTTAGACGTGATATAGCTACTCGCACCTCGTTATAGTCAGGTTGTGGAACTTCGATTCCATCGTCTTCGATTGTGGGCTCGGGTTCGTCCTCTTCTCTGGATTGTTGCTCCGTTCCTCCATTTAGAAGGGAAGAGAAGTGATCCCTCCATAACCTTAATACTCTCTGAACATCTGTCACCAGGTCGCCGTTGTTATTTTTACAGGAGTTTGCCCCGGGGTTAAAACCTTCCGTCATTCGTCGAATTCTTTGATAAAATTTTCGGGCGTTTCTTCTGCTGGCTAGCATTTCAAGCTCTCCCTGCAAACACTGGGGTAAAAGTGAGTAGGTGAGAAGATATGTTCATTTAAATAGAAGCTTTTCACGAAAACGAAAAACGGTTATGAGGAACGCTTTCATTAACTTAAAACCCCATATTTGGTCACAATACTCATAATACAGATTCTGAAGTGGAAAAAGAAGGACATTTCTATTTCGATACAAAAAAAGAAGGACGGTTTTTTTTGGACAATTTATTAGGGCGATTCCCTAAGTCTTGCAAGGTGCACGAATTGCAGGAAATGTATGAATCCTATGCCTTTGCAAGAGCAGCTCTCACTGAGTTTGCTGTAACATCGATAACATACGTCAAAAACTGAACAAATTTTTACTATTTTTCTGAAAAAAGTTGGCGCTGACAATTACTTTTACTTTTTGTGAGAAAAATGAGAGGATTGTGCGAAATTCAGGGTTGCCTTCTTATTTCCTACAATTCTTGCACTAAAATATATAAATTGCACGGATTGCACATGAGTCATTCCATATGAAAACGTGTAATTGAAAAAGCTGGCTTGTCTTGGATTTCGCTCAAACTTTGAGGGACACTTCTTTAGGGTCCTAAAGGATGAAATTTACACACATTTAATTCACCGGCAGCTAGTTTGTTTAAAAGTAAATAATAAATCGTATAGCGAGTACCTGGTATTAAAAACGTGGTACTGAAAATACGTAATTTTTATCCATTTTTGTCAATTTTAGCTGGCTCTGGCGTCTTCACTGTTTTAAGTAGCCGCTCAATTTTTTCAGAAATTAAGGGTACATATCCTAGAAGAAACTAACCCATCCATCGGCCAAAAAAACTCACTCCTTAAAGATAAATTATTATCTCAAAATTTGTAAGTTTTTAAAAATCGTGTTTTTCAGGCTCTGAAACGGACATGTTTCTCATGGACTCCAGTCCTGACCTTTAGCTTCCAATATTTCAACATTTCGTTTTGTTATTTTTATCCTAAGGGTCTCTGCTGATGGATCTCCTAAACCAACATACATTTTTTTTTTTTTCAAAGCAGATTTTCGTATAATTTTTAAGACTTTTTTCAAGCAACCTTTACATAGTTTGAAAACTGAAGCTTCTAACTTTCCAGTAAAAAAAAACGCGTGCAATTATCTTAACTATTAAACTATTTATTTAAACGAGCTAAACTTGTATATTTGTATATTTGTATATTTGTAATTTTTTTTATTTATGGAGCTCGATATGCCAATATGGGTATCAAATGAAAGGTATTTTCGCTGACATACCAACTAAAATATTTTCAAGTAGGTTTGTCCGCAAGAAGTCCATTACGGCTACGAAAATCATAAGATTTTAATAATTTGCCCACATATAAAGGACAGTGTAACACATCCTTAAATTTCTGTAACTAGTTCAAGAGTTATGATAATTGCACGTGGTTTTTTTTGTTGGTAAGTTAGATGCTTCAGCTTGCAGAGTATGTAAAGGTAGCTTGAAAAAGGTCTAAAAAATTATACGAAAATTAGGAGAGCCATCAGCAAGGACCCTTAGTATGAAAATAACAAAACGAAATGTTCAGGTATTACAAGCTAAAGGTCATAAGAAGGACAAAACTGAAAAAGAAGGACATTTCTACACTTTTTCTTTTGGAAGGACAGGGAAGGACGTTGCAATAAAATGAAGGACATGTCCTTCCGAAAGAAGGACGTCTGGCAACCCCACCTTCGGAACAAACAAAAATCAATTTTTTTGGGCCACCCTAATATGTACATATAAAATTGAATCCCAAATTTTCGTTGAAACAAACCCCCCTAGTAGATTGCGAGATTTCTGTAATTCAAATCTCAAAGTAACATATTCGTCTCACACAAGGATATTGGGTCTCCTCTATTAAGCGTAGTAAGAAGTGGTATATTAAAATAAAAAAGAAGATAACTAATAGGTATTATATCAATTCCGGTCACGTCTTGCTACTTAAATACGAAACTCCTAATTTCACCAAAGTAGCCAATTAGTCATTGCAAAATTTCTCAAAAATGTTACAAAGTTGCATTGAGAGTGTCACGCAAATTAAATAATTTATTAGCCCACACGTTTAGGGCCAACACACGAACAATAACACCAATAAATATTAGACACAATACAACAACAATACATCACACCTCACAAATAGAAAACTAAAATAGTGTAAACGTCTGTGCGGTCCAGCAGTCGCACCTATTGACGTTAATCTCATCAACAACTTGACGCACACAGTGTCTGACAGCACCTCAAACACCCAAACCATAATTAAATTTCACATACAAATATTTTTTCAATTTCTCTAACATTTGGAAGGCGTGTGCCCGAGCACTTTCTTCCAAGTGCGTGTCAAATGCCTTTTAGCGGCGAATGTGTCAATTGCTGCGACGAAACGCCTTCAAAAGTGACGCATCGCTGGTTAATAACCAGTGGTTATGAAGATGCTTAAATGCACAGTATGTGACGGGCGATTGCCCCAAAGGTGGCTGCAACTGTCAAACAAACCATTCATAAGTATTGTCGGAATTGAGTATGTCAAATCGGTACAGACTAATGTGGCCATATGGAAGTATGAATGAATGAGGATGGTTTTGGCGCTCGGATAGAACGATTTAGGTTGGTCACCGGCGTTCATACTAATCAGTGCTCAGTCACAGCCATGTTATGTGACTAGTTACTGAGTATCCTGCTCTGCGGTTTTTGCTCATTAGGCCGACAAATGTAGTTGGCGTTTACGTTGCGAAATGCGCGAAAAAATAATGTTAAATGTTAATAACAATAACAATGTGTAAATCAATAGTGAACAACGCAACAATAATATTAAAGTGAGACGACAAATATGCTTGGCTGCTAGCCGCAAACGGTTGGGAAGAAAGTGAGTGCGGTAGTAGTAGGCTCAACGTTGGACGTCTGCAACAATCGTAGCATTTAATAATAGCTTCTTCTGCAACAATTTTTTCCATGAAAATGGGAACTTCAGTCAAACTATTGTTGGCTGCAAGCGACCAACATATACCTGGTAGTTAATTTTTGTTGGGACGGCCTACCTGTAAGTATGTGGTCGAAAAAGTGAGTGCTTCCAGATTGGAGTTTAAGTGTGATCTGTACAGACTAACCGGATGACTGGACCTTATTAGGACGGCTTCAGAAGTGGTAAGCTTACAATCCTGATGTAAGGTTCGGAAACCCGAAAGTGCAGAGAGAAAATGAGATGATCCTTGGAGTATTGGAGAGAAAAATTCACCGTAAGATTCATGGTCCCTTCCGTGAGGCCACCCTCACCGAAAGAAGTTTAACGATGAGCTGTAAGAGCTTTACATCTTTCTGACCATAGTTCAGCAAGTTGAAGCCCAAAGATTCGGTTGCTACGTTTGGCGAAAGACCAAAGACACTCCAACCTAAAGGGTTTTTACTATCGACTACCAAATTCGGCAGCCGAGGAAATGGAGAGGCCACGACTGAGTTGGAAAAACAGGTGAAGGATGACTTGAACCTCTGAATGCTTATTGCTGAGAAAGGACGGCAGACATACATTGATATACATCTGCTAAAATCACCTAGGGCTATGCTCGCCTGAGCATATTCCACTGCAAGCTAAACCAATCGCACTATAAAGAGTGAATCTGTTTGAAAAATCGTTTAGTTTTGAACGAGTCGAAAATTTCTTTTCAAATCAGACCTTTCGGTCAAAAGGCTAGCACACTACCATACGTGAAGAAGAAGAAGTGGATTTGAGCTATAGAAGGTTCATTTTTCCAAGTTCTACTATACCTTTTTATACCTTTCATGAAGATGAAATGGTATTATAACTTTGGCCCGATATTTGTAAGTATGAGAAGAAGAACAGATGGACCCATCAATAAGTATACCGGAATGATCAGGATGACGAGATGAGTTGATTTAACCATGTCCGTCTGTCGGTCTGTCTGTCTGTCTGTTTGAACGCAAACTAGTCCCTCAGTTTGGCTGAAATTTGGTATGTGGCTACCATTTTCTGATATAGAAATCATTTGCCGGAATCGGCAAGATCGGACCGATATTACATATAGCTCCCATACAATCGAAAGTTCCGATAAACGGATTTTGGGCTATAACTTCTGTAATTAAACAGGTAGGAACGTGAAATTGAGAAGTATTTCTATTTTGCAATAATACACTGAACCAAAAACGTACATATTTTTTACGAACAAAGTTTCATAGATGTTCACGCTGGTTTTTCTTAAAATATAAGAAAAAATTCATAGAATCTAAGAAAGTTTTCTTACAATTTATGAATGTATACATGCTTTCTATAGATTTGTTTACATATTTTACCAAAAAGTACTTATATTCTACGAAATGTTCTTAAATTTCTACGAAAAAGTTCTTTGGAGAGGTTTTAACGAACAATTCTTAAAATCTATGTACTTTTTCATTGGATACATGAACTTTTTTGGTTCAGTGTATATATTAACATATAATAAATATTTCACATAGCCCCCATACAATCGATTGATCGGATAAACGGATTTTGGTGGATAAATCCTATAATTATATAGGTGGGAACGTGAAATTTCGTAACTATTGCCATTTTAGAATGTGGAAGTCGATGTTAAAAATCAATGAGATTGAATCAATATAACACATCCCCCATATAATCGATAGTTCCGATAATTTCGGTATGAGCTAAAGTTAAATTCACCAGGCTATACTGTGGATCAAACAGTGGAAATCGTAACGCTTATTCATGAAAGGTCATCTAAATTGACATAATTCGGTAACGGAAATTGCTAAAATGATATAATTTGGTAGGATGATTCTGATTTTTTGATCAATTTTTAAAAGTGGGAGTGGCACCGCTCACTTCTAAGGGAGGCATTTTTGAAAATTAGACGGGTTTACGATAGAATCATGAAATTTGGACGGCCGAAATCGCCTAGGCGGTTAAAGGCTATATTAAGTAAGTAAGTAATACTAGAACTGTAGGGAGTATACCTGATGAAATTGGACGAAATCGCTTCCTATCACTCTATTTTATTCAATTTAACTCCATTTAATTTAATTTGTTTCATTTCATTTTTTTCCTTTTTTTCCTTTTCTTTTCTTTTTTCTTTCCTTTCCTTTCCTTTCCTTTCCTTTCCTTTCCTTTCCTTTCCATTCCTTTCCTTTCCTTTCCCTTCCTTTCCTTTCCTTTCCCATCCTTACCGTTCCTTTCCCATCCTTTAGAAAAAAACTAAAATGCTTGTTTATTCCATATCTATATCATGTCAAGTCAAACTGAAAGCTCCCTTGTCAATGGAATGACACTACCGGGTATAATAAAAGAGCGAACAAATACCAAATACGAATCTGCAACACCCCCGATTCGTCGACCCATCTTTAGAGTGTACGTACATACATTGTAAAATATCGATGTACGTGTCTATCTGAATAACCTCAATTCGGCTTACACCCGCTCGACAATCATCTCGCTGCGTATGCGTAGAAACACACAATAAACATTTTCGATTTCATTTTCGTTTTCTATTTGAGTTTTGATTGATGCCTTTGTTGTCAGTTGTTTACAAATTAGAAATTGAAAAGCAACACCGACAACATTCACAGCAGCACCAGTGGGGGCAGCACCAGCTCTCTACAGAAGTCATAAAATCATAAGAAACATCACTCATTCGCAACGTTTTTTTTTTGTTTGCTTTTTTTTTTTTTTTTTTTTTTTTTGTAAATATTGTAAAAATGAAATGGAAATGCGTCAATAGTTTGTGTTAATGCGAATAGGCACTTAACGATTGAGAGCATAAGGTGTGGGCCACCCTTTTAAAACTTGTTGTACATACGTACATAGGTGAAAATCTACGGTATCAAGGAGGGAAATCGATTCAAAATAAAACTCCTATATCGGGATTAGGATGGCAATAAAAAGTTAAAGTTTGAAGAAAAAAATGTCTAATTTAAGAAGGATGGAACTCGATCGAATCATTACAAGGCGACTAAAATCTAACGAAATCGCTCCCAGGACCGTCGGGCTAGTACTAAAAGGCGTAATTCACCGGATTCATATCCGGAAAAGTCCTGTCAACATTAGCACATTCCTATCTGGTCCGTCATGTAACTTTTTATAAGTAGATCTTCCGACAATGCAGGGCGAAGTGCTGATACAACACCATCATTAAAAGGTGCAAGAACTGATGGCAAGCTTCACGACAAAGTTCTTAGACTACCTACAATATTGTTATCCTCGGTCGGAAGATAGGTTTCGTTAATTTTCAGTTTCAGCAACTGACAGTTGCGGATTCAGTTTTCAAAAAGAAATAATTTCAAACGGTTGCGGTTTAGGTTTCATTCCCTGACTTCTATCATACGTAAATAGTTTTGTCGTTTCATGAACTCGAAATATCTAAGATGCTACCAAGCGTAACATCGAAACGTGATCATAAGCCAGGAGAAAATTAATTGCGCGGAAAAATATTTGGTGTTGTTGTTTAGAGAAAAAAGAGGTTGAATGAATTCTTTCTTCCATTACCATTCTTATCACTTTATTGAACACTGGTACACTCGGAAGCTGTCGTCGATCTCTTCAAGAGACGGCCCACCAGAACCGAGTGAACCTCACATGGCTCCCGGGACACAGGGACATTGAGGGAAACTGTAAGGCAGACGAACTTGGCAGGCAGGGAACGACCAAGCAGGTTCTTCGGGATAAGGAGCGCTTAGGTATGCCGTTTGCCGCTGGCAAGCTAATGCTGAAGTAGTACACACTCCATCAAGCCAACGAAAGATGGAAACAATCCCCAGGGTGCCGGATATCCAAACAAACCTGACCAAAATGGGATCATAAAAGATCTAAAGACATTCACGCCCTAAGAAGGAGAGAAATCTCCATAATAATAGGTGTTTTAACCGGATACGGCCTTATTGGTAGGCACGCAGAAATACTAGGTGTGCCCTACCGACGATGCTGTAGGAGTTGCAAAGATGATGAGGAGGAGGAAACGGTGGAGCACCTCATCTGCAACTGCCCGGCTTTAAGCGGCGCGAGAACGCGATTTTTGGGAGTTCCCTTACTGGATAACCGACACCAGATCGCGGAGCTGGAAATAAAGACTTGATGGCCTTCATAAAGTCATCTAAGTGGTTTGAGGAGGAGTAACGGTGTCGGTTTAGGAGTGTCAGTCCCGAAGTTCTGCTATGTGGAGTTCAGGGATTTTCTGTATGGGCGGGTCCCGGGACTGACTTTCCTAGTGTTGGTGGTATCACAACGGGCCTTTCAAAACTGGCCTAAGTATGCCTCTGCGGCAGCCACTTGACCCCGACCCTAACACTCCGCAGATGTTAATCCGCCAAAAGGTGCAAATATTGGTCGATATCTCCGAAATCGGTCGATATGATCGAAGTCAAAATAAGGGATATCTCAAATTATATCAATTCCATTCAGCAGTTTTTAAGTGATACGGGATAGGGATAGGGAAAGAATATAGCAGTAAAAGAAATAGGGAGAAAATGTAAAAAACGATATGAAAGACGAAAAGGAGAAAAAAGGAGAAAAAAGAGGAAGATGGGACATCGAGTAGGAAAGGATAGATGGCAGGCCCCACTTTAGTTAATAAACTTATGGAATTTTTGAACAAGTACGCATTACAGCACCCTGAAGCTGCAACAGCAACAAACGAGCCCATTCATTTCCTTAAATAAGCACAAGTACTAGAAATTCTACATAAAAACCTGCAATGCATACATAAATGCGAAGAAAGTGAAATAATTACAGTGGAAGAGCCAGAAATACTTGTTCCGTCCTACAAGTTCTCAAATACCAATTAATACAAATTAGGTTGCCTTTCACCCTTTCACCAATTGCAGTCGCAAATGTCAACGACATATTTTTCGAATTCTTTTTAAGATATAAATTAAATTGTTTCACATTTAACGATACTTGCCACATATTCGCACGCGTCCATACCCATTCACATGTGGCATATAACAACCACCATACTGCCATTATGAACAAATGCCACTCCACCTGTATTCGGCCAGTTGAACTCATAATTATTGGACGTAAATAATATATGTATACAAAAACAAAGCAAATATTTAAGCTGAAAAAATTGTGGTTAAAAAACTGGATATAAAACAGTGGGAAGCAGCGTTGATGAATGCGAATGAATTTGTGTTAAATTGATTAAATAACAACACGCGATGCAACAACACCAAATAATTTAGTAGAATGGGAAGTAGCATGTGTAGAAAATGAAGAATGAAAAGAATATGTACCAAAAAAAAAGTGTTGCTTGGTAGCGGAAGGATTGCAAAGCTCGTTGTTGCAACAGTAACAGCAACAGCAATTACATTTCACAAAAGCAAAATATTTACAGAAATGAATACATATGTATGCACTTTTTATACCCAGGCGTGTTTAGGTATTATAAAAGAAATCGATAGAGACATGTCCTTCGATCCATTCTCTCTCATAGAACAATGAGACAAAATCCCTGTCCCTATCACTATCCTATCACTATTACTATCACTATTACTATTACTATTACTATTACTATTACTATTACTATTACTATTACTATTACTATTACTATTACTATTACTATTACTATTACTATTACTATTACTATTACTATTACTATTACTATTACTATTACTATTACTATTACTATTACTATTACTATTACTATTACTATTACTATTACTATTACTATTACTATTACTATTACTATTACTATTACTATTACTATTACTATTACTATTACTATTACTATTACTATTACTATTACTATTACTATTACTATTACTATTACTATTATTATTACTATTACTTTTACTATTACTATTACTATTACTATTACTATTACTATTACTATTACTATTACTATTACTATTACTATTACTATTACTATTACTATTACTATTATTATTACTATTACTATTACTATTACTATTACTATTACTATTACTATTACTATTACTATTACTATTACTATTACTATTACTATTACTATTACTATTACTATTACTATTACTATTACTATTACTATTACTATTACTATTACTATTACTATTACTATTACTATTACTATTACTATTACTATTACTATTACTATTACTATTACTATTACTATTACTATTACTATTACTATTACTATTACTATTACTATTACTATTACTATTACTATTACTATTACTATTACTATTACTATTACTATTACTATTACTATTACTATTACTATTACTATTACTATTACTATTACTATTACTATTACTATTACTATTACTATTACTATTACTATTACTATTACTATTACTATTACTATTACTATTACTATTACTATTACTATTACTATCACTATCCCTATCACTATCACTATTACTACCACTATCCCTATCACTTTCACTTTCACTATACTATTACTATTACTATCACTATCACTAAAACTTTCACAATGATTATCCCTATCCCTATCCCTATCCCTATCCCTATCCCTATCCCTATCCCTATCCCTATCCCTATCCCTATCCCTATCCCTATCCCTATCCCTATCCCTATCCCTATCCCTATCCCTATCCCTATCCCTATCCCTATCCCTATCCCTATCCCTATCCCTATCCCTATCCCTATCCCTATCCCTATCCCTATCCCTATCCCTATCCCTATCCCTATCCCTATCCCTATCCCTATCCCTATCCCTATCCCTATCCCTATCCCTATCCCTATCCCTATCCCTATCCCTATCCCTATCCCTATCCCTATCCCTATCCCTATCCCTATCCCTATCCCTATCCCTATCCCTATCCCTATCCCTATCCCTATCCCTATCCCTATCCCTATCCCTATCCCTATCCCTATCCCTATCCCTATCCCTATCCCTATCCCTATCCCTATCCCTATCCCTATCCCTATCCCTATCCCTATCCCTATCCCTATCCCTATCCCTATCCCTATCCCTATCCCTATCCCTATCCCTATCCCTATCCCTATCCCTATCCCTATCCCTATCCCTATCCCTATCCCTATCCCTATCCCTATCCCTATCCCTATCCCTATCCCTATCCCTATCCCTATCCCTATCCCTATCCCTATCCCTATCCCTATCCCTATCCCTATCCCTATCCCTATCCCTATCCCTATCCCTATCCCTATCCCTATCCCTATCCCTATCCCTATCCCTATCCCTATCCCTATCCCTATCCCTATCCCTATCCCTATCCCTATCCCTATCCCTATCCCTATCCCTATCCCTATCCCTATCCCTATCCCTATCCCTATCCCTATCCCTATCCCTATCCCTATCCCTATCCCTATCCCTATCCCTATCCCTATCCCTATCCCTATCCCTATCCCTATCCCTATCCCTATCCCTATCCCTATCCCTATCCCTATCCCTATCCCTATCCCTATCCCTATCCCTATCCCTATCCCTATCCCTATCCCTATCCCTATCCCTATCCCTATCCCTATCCCTATCCCTATCCCTATCCCTATCCCTATCCCTATCCCTATCCCTATCCCTATCCCTATCCCTATCCCTATCCCTATCCCTATCCCTATCCCTATCCCTGTCCCACTGTTCCAAACGCACACCTGAATATATTAAGTTCCGTTTCATCCGAACTTCGATTTCCTTACTTGGTCATTGTAAAGATTTTTGTTTATTGTTGTTCTTGTAAATGTTTCCTCGAGTCCTACAAATAATTTCTTTGGCCTTTTATTCGTCTCGTCTGCCAAGTATGGGAAGTTTATCCGCCGGTTGTTTTACATTTGCTGTGTAGGTACTTTTCTTTTCCACTATACTACGTAGTATGTACGTACGTGATATAGTAGGTAAGGGGCGGGTGCAGAAAAACAATATGGAGAGGGGGTTTTAGGAAGAGCTGTCGGCGAAGTGGCAGCTTGAACAGATATTAACCGGGACGCTTCTTTAGGAATCAAAAATATAACTACATAAGTTTATGTTGGAAAAAATATAAAGAAAGTTTTTAATACGTATCCTAACATTTGGTTAATTTTATGAAAATTTTAAGCTAACGTAAGGAGGGCAAAAATGGGCAATAATTTTTTTTAGGAATTGCTAGAAAATATTTCAAACTTTCATTTTATTATAGTTAGAAGGTGTAGCACGCTGTCGCATACAAACTTTTTCTCTATCTAATGTAGGAATGATCGTGTGCGTGGAAGTACATTTTTTGCAAGCTTATATTTGCTTTAAAATTTGGTCGATTGGCCTTTTTTTTATTTAGTTAGGGAACTTCTTATTTATTTACAAAGACCAAACCTCTATATGCAAAATATATAGCTAGAGTCAGCAAAAAATCTAAGGAGTTATATTTGAATAAAATGGTTTGACTTCTGATACGATTATTTTGTAGAAAAATTTCGGCTTCATGCAAATTACTAAAGAATTGTTCATGTTTGAAATTTCTTTATAAGACTGCATCACTAAAATCTGAAAACTAGATATCTATAAATATACGTTTTTTCCACGGCTGGACCACTGTGTGCCGTGCCGTTATGAATACATTGCTCGGCTAGATCATCTTCCCTCTTATCACATGGTTTTAGCCTTATAATGGTATACGAAGCTTTCACATTGGGTATCAACTAGACTCTAAAAAACACCGTTTCTTGAATCGAACACAAACTGAGCCAACCGTAACCGTTTGTTTGATCTGAAAAAGAACGAAACCGAAACCGTTTCAAAAGCCGGAACCGGTTCCAAACGGTTTTGAATTTTTGTATGCCTTTTTTTTTGTGGGAACATATCGTCGCTCCCAACGAAGACTAATACGATTCAGTTAGCGTGGAAGACTAACACACTTCAGTTTTCTGCGTGGAAGACTAACACACTTCACTTTTCTGCGTCGAAAACTAACACACTTCGTTCTCTGCGTCGAAGACTGACACACGAAGTAGAAGGCCACGCCCACATTAAACCTTTTTTAGTTTTTTAAACAAAACAATTTGAAAACCAAATCATCGAAGGGTCCAAATTCGAACTTCGAAAGGCAGTAACTAAGTTTTGGAGGCTAACTTCGAAAAACAGGGAATACCATTTTTTTACTTATCTCTTAATCTCTTCAAAAAAATTGATTTCGTCCAATACCCAGAAAAAAGTGATTTTGTCGTATACCGTTATTATATTGGAAAAATGTTACCTACTTAAGTTTTGTAGTAGTAACATTTTTTGCGTTCGTGTTTTTATTTGGAAACCGAAACCGGAACGAAGCCCTAACCGAAACCGAAATAAATTTTGAAGAATGAAACCGTAACCGAAACCGAAATAAATTTTGAAGAACGAACCCGAAACCGTAACCGAATCGTGTTACAAAACCGAAACCGGAACGTTATTTTAATCGGTTTCATGCCTTTATTAAAACCCCCAACTACTCTTTTGTATCCACGTCTGACGCCCGTGTTTGTGTAGGTATGCCAACAACATTTTCTCATTACTTTTGCACTAGATTAACTCCAGCTATGTAATCATATTGCTACAAAACGTGCAAATACATATCTACCATAGTACACACACACATATATATATTTACTTTCATGTTGAGATTGGTTGAAGAAAAGCGAAGCTTGCCGGCCGGTTTTTTTCCATCGCCTTAGCCCATTTTCCCTGCATTTAATTCCGTTTTTAATTTATTTGAAACAAAAAATGCTTTTCTCCTTGGCTCAATTCTTAGTAAATAAATTCTTTTATTGCCTTAATATTTTAAGCCTGTTCTCACTTAATCACTCTCTCTTTTTTTCGCTGTGAACACTTTTGAATTATGGGAAGCAATTTTGAAGTGGGAAGCAAGTTTGAGTGACGGGTATAAAATGAGTTACGGAGATTTAAACAGTGTAACGATACTGAAAGAGATGGCGAGAAAACAGGAAAAAATATAAATTATGCTGTCGTTGTAGCAGTAGTTTACGGTAAAACTTTTACCCTACCCAATCTGTAGATTCATTACAGACAGTTGTCATCAATTAGATGTTTTAGGAAAGGACACCTTAAATAGGGTTTGTCATTGCTTACTTCATATTTCCAATAAATCGATTTTTGACTAGCAATCTATGGATATTTTCGCAACTTATTCGGATCATTTCGGGAGTGACTTTTGTGGAATCATTTCGCGATTGTTTTTGGGAGCATTCCTCCACTTAGTTGAGGAAATTTTCCAGATTTGATTTTGCGACTTTTTAGACTTTTTCGGAACCATTTCGGGAATTTTTGGGATCATTCTTGTATTTGATTTCGGTCTTTTTTGGGATTATTTCCGAACCATTTTAGAATTGTTTTCGTAGTAACTTTTTTGTAAACTTTTTTGGGACTGTTTGGGTTTTTTTCAGGATCATTTCAGAGGTGTTTCGGAATTGTTTTCGGGACTACTTCGGATTTTTTTGGCATCATTTCTGAACCATATCGGGATGGTTTTCGGCACTTATTCTGGTAAATTTCCAGATAATTACGTAATTTTCTCAGGATAATTTTTCCAGGTTTCGGGACTTTTTCGAAAAAAAAAAAAAATTCTAAACACAATACGAAGCCATTTGATAAGTGCCCGTAATGCTATGGATACACACACGGAGATTACCTCCAATAAATCTTCTTTAATCAGATCCAAATTTTACGCTGATACACACAAAATTGAAGATTAACAATCAGCGCACTAGATGGCTTTGGTTGTAGTACTTGCGGTTTAAAATAGAAGTCGCTCTTTTTTGGTGACATCTAGTGTCCAGTAGCGGCGAACTCGTAATTTTGATAGTGGTCGTTGCGATGTTTGTTTATTTATCGATGACAGTAGGGGTCAAATAGTTATGATATCTGCTCAAGTCTTCTTAATTTTTGGGAGTTTATAATGAAGATTATGCTCAAGTTAACTCCCGAAAGCGGAGATAATTCGGAATTTGCTCTAATGTATCAGCCGTATAAGCAAGGCCGAAATTGTACAATCATGGCAGCTTGTAATTGTTGTAGCTTTTCCAACTTGTTCGTTAGTAAAAACAAGTATAATTAGGAAAAAATTATTCAAAACGGTCAAAATTCCACTTAAAATTTCCGAAAATTTACATATCTAATCTTGGCTTGCTTATTGACGCTTAACCGCCTAGGCGATTTTGGCCGTTTCTTATCAAAGCACACCAGTAATTTCTTTTTAGCGATAACTGACGCCAATTGGAAACCCCCTAGGGAGTTCAAGACACCCTCCACTTGTTGTTTCCATCTCAGTCGAGCCTCCCCTTTCTCTGCTGCCGAATTCGGGTGTCGATAGGAAAACCTTCTGTGCTGGAGCCTCCTAGTCCATTCGCATAAGATGGCCCAGCCCGTGAAGCTTTTGGGCTTTAATTCGCTGCACTATGTCAAATCTGCGTAAAGCTCGTACAGCTCATCGTTAGAAGACTTTTTTCTCAAATACTTCAAGGGCCATCTCATCACACTTGTTGGCAAGAGTGATTCTCCGTTGGATTTCTAGACTGATATTATTTTCGGTGTTAATGCTGGTTCCCTCACCGTTTCAAATTTGTAGCTATCAACGGTGCCCCGATTCGTTCTTTGATGACAGCAGATTCGTCTTGTCCTCGTTGACCGCAAGACCCGTTTTTTGCGCTTCCTTATTCAGTCCTGAGAAAGCAGCGCCTACGGTGCGGTTGTTAAGGCCAACGATATCAATATCGTCAGCATGCGCCAGCAATTGCACGCTCTTGTAAAAGATTGTACCATTGCGGTTTAGCTCTGCTGCTCGAATTATCTTCTCTAGCACCAGGTTAAAGAAATCGCACGAAAGGGAGTCGCCCTGCCTGAAACCTCATTTGGTTTAAATGGCTCCGAGAGGTCCTTCCCGATTCTGACGGAGTTGTTGGTATTGCTCAACGTCATTTTTATAAGCTTTGCAGGGAAGTCAAATTCAGACATCGCGGCATACACGCACACACACTGATAAGGTCCAATCAGTTTGTCTACGATGGGCTTTAGTCTTTCACACAATACGCTAGAAAGAAGCTTATATGCGATATTTAGAAGATTGTTTCCGCGGTAGTTGGTGCGGTTAGCGGGATCGCCTTTCTTGTGGATTGGGCAGAGCACACTTAAATTCCAATCTGGAGGCATGCACTCATCTGACCATATTCTGCATAAGAGCTTGATGCATGCTTTTTACCAGCTCTTCGCAGTGACGAGAAGTGCTCCCTCCATTTAAGTGCACTCTGTACGTCTGTTGCCAGGTCGCCATTATTGTCCTTACAGGAACTTGCCCCGGTCTTAAAACCTCCGTCATCCGCCGGATCTTTTCATAGATTTTTCGTGCATCATTCCTGTCAGCCAGCATCTCAAGCTCCTCACACTCACGCCTTGCGGCCTCCCGTTTCTTTTTTCTGAATACGCGTCTCTCCTCCTTCTTTGTCCCGCGATGGCGTTGCCATTTACATATCAATGACCATAAAAACTTATAGCATACTTAAGGGACTTTTGAGAGGGATCTCTGGATTTTTGGGCACACTTTGTGTTTTTTTTTACAGACGTCAACACAACTAAAGCAGCGATTCAGTATAAATACCCTAGATTTATAGGTAATTAATTCGCTCCAGCATATAAATCTGTATATCGTCGATGCATATGCAAAACCGTCTATCTACCAGATGCAAAACCTCACCAATGACAAAAGTGGCAAAAATGAGATTTGGTAATCCTGGATTCCTGGCATCGAGTTTCATCTATAAATATTATGAATTTTGCCATTCCAACAAAAAAATACCCAAAAAACGGAAGACTGTCTGGCGATTGTAAGGGGTGTAGTTAAATTTTGGTTGAAAAAACACCCATCGCCTTGCGAAAAAACTAACATTTCAGCAAATTTATTTGCAAAAACGTCTAAAGGCAAAATAATTTCACAAACTAACTATTTCAAACTTCAGTTCAGTTCTATGTTATTCAGGTAAATATAAACTTTAAAAAAGAGAAACAAAAATTCATTATACATATTAAAAGGAAATTTTGCTCTCCTGTAGGTGGTTTTGAATCTGATAGATAAGTGGTTTTGCTCTGTATATAGGCAAGTCCGATTAGATTTGCTTTTCACTTTTCCATTTTCTAACAAAATATGTGGGTCACTCTCATAATTTATAAGTTTATTTTTCATTACATTGACACTCCATCAACGCCATCAGTGGCAGTGGCACAACCATCGTTTGTCAAACATGCTGCTCTG